>ML677340.1:21197873-21343781 GCA_007922305.1 Dermatemys mawii
CACACACACACACACACACACACACACACACACACACACACACACACTATAAGTTTTAAACAACTTAATACTGTACAGAGCGATGATGATTGTGAAGCTTAGTTGAGGTGGTGAGTCAGAGAGTGGGATATTTCCCAGGGAATGCCTTACTACTAAATGATGTACTAGCTTTTGCCTGAGCCCTCAAGGGTTAACATGTTGTTAATGTAGCCTCATACTCTACAAGGCAGAAGGAATGAAGGGAGGGGGGAGACAGCATAGCAGACAGAGACATACACCCTGGGTGTGTGTGAGAGGAGAGAGAGAAGTGCATTTTCTCTTTAAGTATGCTGATCCCTGTCTTAAGCACACTGCCTTGGTAATGAAATCAGCAAGCTGAGACCAGAAAGTTCCCTCCTGGACTGTCATGTGTCCCCCCGCTCTATGGAAGATGGGGTAAGCGGAGTGCAGGGGTGGGACACTCTGACATTAGCCCTCTCTTCCCCCTCTGCGCCTCCTCTCGACCCCCACAGAGCAAGCAGAAAGCTCGGGGAGCAGCTCCAAGGCAGTCGGAGAGGGACAGCTGAACTGCCGGCAATTGATAGCTTGCTGGGCAGCTGCTGAACAGGGAACATAGGGGAGCAGAGAGCTGATAGGGGGAGCTGCTAAAGGGGCTGCAGGTCCACCCTGGTTCCAAGCCCCCACCAGCTAGCTGCAACGGGCTGCTCTTCCTGCAAGCAGTGGGGTGCAGCAAGCGGCTTCCAGACGACGCTTGAAGGGAGCATTGCACAAATTTAAGCGAGCATGTGTCCTAATCGATCAGCGACGTAACAATGAAACAACATTAACCGGGACAACTTTAAGTGAGGAGTTCCTGTAGTCTCTTACCAAACTTCTTGGTCTGGAGGATGGGGAGAAATGAGGGAGGATGAATAGTTGTGAAGGGGCAGAAAGTAGGTGTGAGGACATTACTTCTGTTTATTTGTCAAGATTCAGGAAGCTTCCAGAATACTAGATGACTGTATTTGAATAAAGCTTAATAAAAATAAAAATAGGGGCTATAATAGAGTCATGGTTGAATCAAAAAAAAATTGATTCCTGCTCTAGCTATTTGTAAAGAAACAATGGGGGTCTGGCCATTATAATAATGTCAATCCATTGCCTACAAATTGTTTAGAATAAGTCAACCCCTTCAGTGATTTAGCCACTACCCTAGAGAATTTTCTGGCTACTGTAGACTTGCCTAGATATTGTCCTAAATATTCCTATAGTCTATGCACCAGCGGTATCTGGTTTTATCTCTGGAGACTTCATCTTCAGTATTGCACTCTGCACTTGACTCTGTCCGTTCTGTGCGTTTGCACCAACCTTATATAAGCTGTCACAACTGTGTGAATAAGTGATTTTTTTGGTTTGCTGTCATTTCCAGAAAAAATAATCAGCAAATGAAAAATTCGGGGAAAAAAAATTTGGAAAGAGTGAAATGTTTCATTTGACCCAAACCATTTCATTTCACTTTTGAGCTTTATCTTTTTAAAATAAAATTTAGAGGGAAATCTAAAATAATCATTTCAAATAGAAAAATCACAATTTTCATTTAGAAAATATGAAAATGTTGGGGTTTTTTTTTCAGATCTTTTTTAAAGAATTTTTCAACTGAAACAGTATAGCAAAATTCACACATTCACTTAATGTTTTGATTGACCCAAATCCCCAGTTTTGGTCAAAAAACTTCAACTAGCTCCAGTCATACCACACCTTTGGAAGAAAGTGTTTGCAATTTTTTTCCCATTGAGATGACTGTCTAGTGTGTAGCAATACTTTTTAGTGTACCCAGAAGAAATTCATCCATACTTTGAAGCTTGTTGTGAATTTCTTCAAAATACCCTCCTTCCAACACAGTCTAGTCTACCTGGTAGCCCAGTTGCAAAGTGAGTGGGCAGAGCCCTCCTGTCTATGAAGAAGACAGTCAAAATGAAGAAAACCGTAAAAAAATTGTGAAGTCACCAGGACTGCAGTTTTTCCTGAGTTTTAGTTGGAGCCCATCAAGATCACTGAATTTGAACAAATTTACACTGTCAGTGCGACCCTGTCATGGTGGTTTCCAGATTCAACTATTCCTGCATTTGAATCTGAATATGCTGGCCCTTATAGCTTGGCACAGAAAAGGTTAATTGTTCAATATGTGTGTCAGAATGCAGTTCTGTCTTTTTTATACTCTGGAAAATTTCTCACCTCAATTTCATACTTCAGACTTAGAAAAAAAAAGTTTCTTTTGGTGTCAAGTAATTCTCTAAGTGCACTGTCTTTCCACTGAGTAGAATTTTTTGCTCTTCAAAGGGAAGTTCTTAATTCCAGCCTTTGTCTGCCTTTGAAATGCTGTGCTTCTAAACTTTGGACTGTCAGGGACATGTGGAGAGGTACCCTATGGCATAGCATCCCATTTCCAAATACTCCTTTATAGCCTTTGTGTGGATAAATTCTTCAGTTATGCCCAAAAGTTACTACTCTTTATTTTAAATTAGTGTTAGAGTGTTATATAGAGACGGTAACATCTGTGTTAGTGTCGCTTTCCAACCTTTGGTTTCTGAAAGTTTCTCAACCACATGCTTTTATTTCTGATTGACTCAGTATGCATATTTGATCATTGACCTCAGTTAACTTTTTTGTCTTACTGGCCTTTATATAGTCATTTGTAAGGGTAAATTTTGGTACCCATTTCCTTCCATTGCATAAGTAGTCTCACTAAACACAGAAAATCATATTCCCCTCTCTTTGCTCTATTCCTTCCAGTAATGTTACTGCATGCATTCTTTTCAGGGGTTAAATTCAAGAGAGGTGTATGTTTTTTGGAAGGGGATATGAAACAGAGGATGCAGCTCCCCAATACTCTGCTAAAAGTAGAGGGAGAGCTCCATTTGCTGGCCCCTGAAAGGTCCACCAGAGTTCCTTTTTCTCTCTGGTGGGCGACTCTGGCAGGGAACTCGGAAGTGTGAGCAGTAGAAGGAGCTGGTGTATAGGTTGAGAAGTTTCTGGGACTTTCAGTATTTTCTGTCAATGGGTGGAGCAGTAAGAGCAGCACCTGACAGAGGAAGAAGAGATGAGTCAGCTGGCAGTCCCCATTGTACATTCTCTTCTCCAATCATGCTCCATCCACTACTTCCTTAAACTCTCCAAGGAAGAAGGGACACTTCACAGCTCTCCTGTTGTTTTATAAAATGTTGGGTGTTTTTAAATCTCTTCATTGTGTAAAATGCAGGAAATTGCATTGAAGTTTCCATTATTTTTAGGGACAAATCTCTGACCTCTCTGCATCTCTATTTTTATTTGATTTACATCAATACAGGTTTATATACTGCTTGAAATCAGGTATGGAATACCAAGGATGTGACCATTACCAAATTGTGCACAGTGAATGAACTCTCTCCCTCTCTCTCCCCCTTTCTTCCTCCCTGCCTGCCTGCTTGCTCCCCACCTTAGGTAGCTATGGCCCTGTTTAGGGACCTGAACAGCATTTGAAGCCATTTGTTCTATCTCCTTTTTCTTTCTCTTGCTGCATTCCCTTGCCACGTGATCTTTTGAGATGTGTGAAAACAGCCACCAGACAGTGAGCTTCCCCTCCTATCTTCATATAATTTCTAATCCTTTGATGTTTGAAGCATCCATTTAAAAAAAAGCATATTTTTGTGGGCTTTGTTCTATCTAAATTAATAGGAACTTTGTAGCAGTCTGTTCCAAAGGATCAGAACTGCACTCTTGAAATAGGACTCATTCCATAAACACCGTAAAAAACACCATAATAGAGATTCAAACTAAATGTCTATCCCAAATTTTTTTAAAAAAAAAGACTAAAAAAATGCCACCATGGATAAAGAATAAAAGTGGTGAGAAGCAAAAAAGCAAAGTTTAAAAACTGGAAGTCAAGTCCTTCTGAGGAAAATAGCAAGGCACATAAATATTGGCAAGTCAAATGTAAAAATATAGTATGTCAGGCCAAGAAAGAATTTGAGGAGGAACTAGCTCAAGACACAAAACCTATATTTTTAAATACATCATAAGCAGGAAGCCTGCCAGATTCAGTGGGGCTACTGGATCATTGTGGTGCTAAAGGATCACTCACGGAAGACAAGGCCATTGTGGAGAAGCTAAATGAATTATTTGCATTGGTTTTCACTGCAGAGGAGATCCCCACACTCAAGCCATTCTTTTTAGATGGCAAGTAAGAAGAACTATACTTGATTGAGGTGTCAGTAGAGGAGGTTTTAGAACACCTTGATTAATTAAACAGTATTAAGTCACTAGGACAAAATGGTATTCACCTAAGAGTTCTGAAAGAACTCAAATATGAAATTACAAAACTGCTAGCTCTGGTATGTAACCTGTCACTTAAATCAACCTCTACCAGATGACTGGAAGGTAGCTAAAGTAACGCATATTTTTAGAAAAGTCTCCAGAAGCAATCCTGGCAATAACGGGCTTGTAAGCTGAACTTTAGTGCAGATAATTGGTTAAAACTATAGTAGGGAACAGAATGATCGGACAGATAGATGAATATGATGTGTTGGGGGAAAGAGTCTACACAGCTTTTGTAAAGGGAAATCCTGGCTCACCAATCTCTTAGACAAGGGTAATCCAGTTGATAGAGTACTTAGACTTTCAGAAAGCCTTTGATGTGTTCCCTCACCAAAGGCTCTAAGCAAACTAAATAGTTATGGGATAAGAGGGGAGGCCCTACCATGGGTCAGTAACTGGTTAAAAGATAGGAAAAAAGGGTTAGAAATGAAATCAGCTTTCACAATGGAGAGCGGTGAGTAGTAGGGTCCCCTGTGGATCTGTACTGTGATCTGTGCTGTTCAACGTGTTCATAAATGATCTGGAAAAAGGGGTGAACATGAGGTGGCAAAATTTGCAAATAATACAAAATTACTCAAGTTAGTTAACTCCAAAGTTGACTGTGAAGAGTTAAAAGGATCTCACTAACCTGGGTGAGAAAATGGCAGATGAAATGCAATATTAAATTCAAAGTAATGCACTTTGGACAAAATAATCCCAACTGTACATTCAAATTGATGGGGTTTACACAAGCTTTAATTGCTCAAGAAAGTGATCTAGGACTCATCATGGATATTTTCCTGAAAACATCTGTGCAGTGGCAGTAAAAACAAACACCCGCCCCCACACACACACACCGAAACTAACAATATTAGGAACCATTAAGAAAGTGATAATAAAACAGAAATATTATAATGCCCCTTGAAAAATCCATGGTATGCCCACATCTTGAATTACTGCATGCAGTTCCAGTCGGTACATTTCAAAAACGATACATTAGAATTGGAAAAGATGCAGAGAAGGACAACAAAAATTATTAGGGATATGGTACAGCTTCTATGCAAGAAAAGATTAAGAAGACTAGGACTATTCATCTTAGAAAAGAGAGGACTAATGAGGGAATATGTTTTTATCACTAAAAAAACATGAGTGATATGGAGAAAATGCATAGGGAGGTGTTATTTATCTGTGCACACAACACATGAACTCTGGGGTCATCTGATGAAATTAATAGACAACAGGTTTAAAACAAACAGAAGGAAGTATTTCTGCCCCAATGTACAGTCAACCTGTGAAACTCATTTGCCAGGGGATGTTGTGAAAGCCAAAAGTATAACAAAGTTAAAAAAATTAGCTAAATTAATTGAGGATTGGTTCATCAATGGCTATTAGCCAACCCATTTTCTGAGTGACCCTAAACTTCCATCTCCCAGAAGCTGGGACTGGACGACAGACATGAGTCGCACAAAATTGCCCTGTTCTGTTCATTCCCTCTGTAGCATTGGGCACTGGCTGATATCAGAGACCGGATACTGGGCTAGATAGACCATTGGTTAGCCCCAGTATGGTCACTCTTATGCTGTTATACTAGTTAACATTTCTTTGTAATACATTTGCAAGGCTGCCTACTTGCATGTTTATCTGACTGCTTTTATTCAAGCAATACTATGTAAAACAGTTACTTTCTGTCTCTGAAAGTAATCCCTTCTTAGTGTGGATATAGGACTGCTATAAAGATCTCATTATGGTGTGGAATTGACTTGCTCATCGGTGAATTTTCATTCTTGCAACCGGTATTCCTGTGCTGAAAAATCCTCAGCCTATAATAATCCACCTTCAAGGTTTTTTTGTTGTCCATGTTTATCATAAACTTTGTTGTATCCTTCCTTGGACAGTGTGTGTTTGTGTCTTTGTCATCCTTTTTAGTTTTGGATTCAGATTTTCTATGCATACTATTCAATAAAAATCTTTATTTTGATTGTGCCATTTTAGAATGGAGCTCTTTTCCTCCTTAACCTTATAGCCAGGTGTTTTTCCTCATTTCAATTATTAAGTGCAATACTAATTGCTTTAGGAGTTGCCGCAGGAGACTCAACATTCTAGGAAGTTTGGGATGGTACCAAAAAATCTTGCAGTTAAATTTATCATTCACAGCTTCCATTTTTACATGAGCCAAAACCTGTTGTGAACTGAGATTACTTTATCTGAAAGATACCACTTACAGGTAAAAGTCCGACTTCCTCAATTTATTGACACTTGATAATGCCTGTTCAACAATCTGACTAATCAGAAATAGAGATTACACACTGAACCACTTGTGGGAAAAAAAGATTTAATTAAAACACTAATTAATTTACCAATAATCACATATAAAAATAAACAATGTTCTCATCTAAATATATATGTTTATCACATAATCTATTAGGTGGATTTAACTTCCGATATTGGCTTCCTTATCTACTAAAATGCCTTGAATATATGAACTTTCTCTGCTCTAAATGGAAGCACTGTGTTGTAATATATAATTGATGCATTTATTGAAAGAATAATTCCTGTTAAATCATGCCTCTGTATTTTTTTTTTTTTAAAAAAAAAAAACCCACTAAATTTGCACAGCAAGAAAAGTTTTTTGTTTTTTCAATACTTGGATTTTGTGATCATAAAAAATTATGGATGGGAATGTTTGGGTAATTAATTTGAATACTTCATTGATTCAGAGCAAGCCAAACAAAAGAAGTTCTTGGATGTCTTCTGACTTTTAAAGACTTTTATGTCATGCATTAATTAATTCTTATTGGCAGATAGTTAAGTGCTAAGCAAAACAAATGGAATTTCACCCTGTTAAAAAAATGAAGATTTTGCAAATTGAAAACTTTATTGTCCAACTGAGCAATAGCAATTTACTGTATAACAGAGAGTGATTTTCATAAACACTATTAATTATCAAACTGAGAGTGAGTCTCTTGCTGAATTACTAGTCAAATGCAGTATCTTGTGGTTTTTAAAAAATCTGAATCCAATTAATTCACATAACTATAGAACAGCTGGTGGCATTTAGACTATAAATACCGTTATTCTCATCTGCGTGCATCATTAGACTCTGGTGTTGTAGTCATCAGTTGCTGCACTAGATGAAAAATCAACCACAATTAACTGTGGTTTTAAATAGGAGGGAATAAGCATTTGAAAATGTACCTGTGTCCATAAATATTCTAACATTTTATCGTGGTTTCTGTTTATAGAAAAATTCAAACCAAGTTACTTGTTCAACTTTATATATAAAGCAGTTATACTAAAAATAAATGTTTGACAAATGTCTTTATTTATGTGCAATTAATTGTGATAATTTACAGGACTCTTGTTATCTGTAAAAAAAATTATGCTTATTTTTGAAAAAACATCAGTGATTTTTTTCTTTAGCTGCAGATAAAGATGACAGTTCTGAAGACATTTCCGTGCCAAATAGTCCACATACAGAAGCTATTCAGCATAGTTCTGTCAGCACTTCCAATGGAGTAAGTTCAACCTCCAAGGCAGAAGCCGTAGCCACGTCAGTTCTCACCCAGATGGCGGACCAGAGTACAGAACCAGTGCTTTCACAGATTGTTGTGGCTCCACCTTCCCAGTCACAGCCTTCAGGAAGTTGATTAAAAACTTGCATTGCAACAGTTTCTTAGATATACATTTGTGACTTTAAAGGAAAATCAAGACCAGTCTCCATCCCCCAAAAAAAGTAGCTTAAAATTATTCATTTTTAAAATTCAAATTTAAATTTGGCTTTAAAGATTGGCAGATGAAGAGGAGACTGAACAGCAGTTTCTAGTCTCCTTGCAGAAGATGGATTTTTTAAAAAAAAAAAAAAAAAAAGTTGATTTACTAGTTATTTTCTGTGCTCAATGTGTAAGGTGTGTGTTAAGTACCATGTGATTTATTTCACTTTTAATATGGTATTATTTCAGCCAACATTGGGGTGAATTATTAAAGCTCATCCCCAAGACTGTGATAGTAATATTGTTATGTGACATTTTATACCAAAGTTCTGCATAGTCCCTATTGACTTTGTAATGTTAGCAAGGTCATAAAGCACTAGGCAAGAGAAAAAGACAGTTAACAGTACATTTGTTTTTAGTCTTTTTGCCTTTTTATTGTTTTGCACATTATGAGAGAGAGAACATTGGGAGAAATTGTTTGCTTTATATCACATGTAGCATTTTGTTTGGCTTATTAACTGTTTTGTTTGATTGTTTTTTTAATTGTTTAACAGGGCCAGTATGGTGTAGGGACATACAGTACTTTCTGTACTTTCACATACCTAAACTAGATGAGGGTCATTACTAACTAAATTTTCTTTAAAAACTGATGCCAATTTTTTCAACACTTTAATTTTAAAGCCGGAGCTTTATTTCTGCTGTCAAAACAATAGTCTGCAACTATCCTTTGTTGCTAGGCTAGTAGAAAACAGTAAAAAGATATTGTACAATACAGGATTGTCAAATATGGAATAGTTTTCATAGCTAGCTTGAGACTTTGTGGATTTTTGAATCACAGACTAAGGAGTTTACTCATACATGACTGTGGAATGCCAGAAAGGCCTAAAAAAAATTTGTTAAACACTTTTTTCCTTCTTCTTTGTCATTGTCTTGTATTTGCAAGCAAACTTGTTCTTAATTCTTGTGTAAGCACTGTCATCTTTTAGCAAAATTTTGATACCTTTCTTGTGGAAAAATCAGTATCTACCATATCTTGGAAACAATGTAATTATAATGTGGCGTGTATGTGCGCGTATGTATGTGAGAATGGTTCAGTAGTTTATGCCAGCAATCTTTGCTTGAATGTTTAAAGATGCCTTCAATGTGATGCTGGCTGATAGATTGCAGTTTAAAAATGTTATTTACTGTGTGAACTTGGATAATTAACATTCCATGATGTATGTTTGTTTCTGATAAGATGATTGTAGGTACACTTTTTCTCATTATCCAGTCATCTGTAGGATATTGAGTTTTTTAAATGTGCCATTACCTATTTGGATTCTGTACTCATGTTCAAAATACAGTACAATATTTTACAATAGATTACATTGGAGAAAAAGTAGATGTGTGCTTTCAGGTCAGAAAACTCTGTATAATAGCAAAAGAGAAGCAAATGTTGGCAGTAAGACAGGATTCCATTATGTATATAACAAAGATTTAATGCATTTATAATGGGTTGGTAGTTCATTTTCTCTTCCTTCTCCATGCTACACTGTTTTAAATCTCAGTGCTATCAAATTCCTTATGAGATTCATTTTTAAATCTATGAAATTTAATTGATATTACAGAGGAAGAACATAATTTGTATAATATACAGCCATACTATAATCAAAACTGGACAAAGACATATCTGAATTTGTGTGTATATCATTTCAGTGCTATAAGTGTGAAAATAATAGGAATTATAAATATTTTGTATTTTAAAAACAAGGACGTAATTTTTGAGGTGATAAGCCCATATGTTTAAATACTTTTACCAGTTTCATGGGGAAAAAAGTTAGTTACTTTTAAAATTCCATAATAGTAAAATATACCGTAAGTCTTGTGAGCAAGGAATTTATCTCAAAGGCACAAAATGTGAATTACGCAGAAAAGCTATACAGTTACTATGTTTCATTGTAATTTTGGTGAACTAGATAAAACCTCATTGGTTTCATTATCATTCTCTCTCCTAAACACTAAGGCATTTTTTACCTTATTTATGCAAGTGAATTTTTTTTAATAAAACAGTTGTGCCTGTAAAATAAGTCTACGTAAGTGTGAGGAGACATGTAAGTATTTAAAGAATGCGATTGGGAAAAGAACCAAAATAAACATGTCTGTGTTCAGCAAATAGAGAAAACAGTTATTAGTTGTTCAACTATGAATTCCGTTTTGAGACTATTCTGTACTTATCAGTTTGAGTCTTTACATTTTAACATGTTTCACAAACTGTACTGTTTTTCTTTTATGTGCAGTTTGCATGAGTAAATCATCAGAGAATAATCTTTAAATTATGTTCCTATTTTAATGAAATTACAGCTGTTCTAAAAAGGTAATGGTGTGCTCAGACTTCTTTCTCTACGTTTTTTTTTTCTAAAATGGTTGTTAACATTTTTGTGGAACTCCTCACTAGAGTGTCAATGTAACATTTAGATAAATGTAGAACATCATCCCGATCTTCTAGAGAAGGAGTCAAATTCCATTCCTCTAACTTTGGATTCTAACTACTTTGTTTAGAGGAATTATTCTTACATCATTAGTTCCAGGAACAGAAGATGGACATCAGAAAGGAATCTTACAACATGGCCCTTGGGTCACTGATGTGGTTCAACCTGATTTCTGTTGGCAGTGAGTTCCATAGCAGTGTTTAATGTTTTTTTGTCTCTTTCAGATAATAATTTGTAAAGTTACAAAAGTAATGTAAATCTACAACTAACACTTATAATCCCATAATAAACACAGTAACTATGCAGAAAATAGAGGGGGGCAAATACTACAAAAATTATGAGCATTCAATCAAATTTAAAAATAAAATGTTCCCTTTTTGTTTGCTTTTTCAGAACATTTGGATTGGTTAAGTTTTATTCTCATAAATGTTTGTGGAAAACATATTACAGGTTTACATGTTCACACTGAAAATGGTGAATTCCGTATGGATCACCTCTTAAAGTATAGAGAGATGGCTCCCAAAATCTCTCCACAGAGCACTGATAGAGAGGCAGTAAAACAAAGCAGATGGGAATCTGACTGCATCCTTTGCAGCTAGATTTGCGCACACAATTATTTTGTGGAAATGTGATAAGAGAATTCAATTTAAATTCTGCACATATTCATTCTTACAGAAGTTTAATATAGGAAAATTGCTTCAAACAAGGCTTGCGCTATAAAGAAAAAGAAATGTAACATTTTACTATTCTTGCTTTTCTCACAGAGACATTCAGATACCCTTTTGCTTCATCAAACTCCCTTCCTGATTATAGGAATTTTGTTCACCTCAGGAAAGAAAAACAATACCATCGGTTTTATGTGCAAATCACTACTCACCACCATAATACAGGGTATTATGTATAGGGTCATACCTAAGTAAATGATTTTTTTGTTGTTGTTGTTTTTTGTTCTGGGGCCAAAGGTTCTGGGAGGGAATGGGGGGAACAGTTTGGTTTGAACTGAAACTGGATTTATTTGTTTTTTCTTGCAGGAACAAAAAATTTGAAAACATTTCATTCAGCCCAAAACAAAATTTGTGCAAACCCAAAACTGTTTTGTAATTAGCTACATTTCTTTACAAAATGGATTTTGAAATAAGTCAAGTTTCATTTCAAAATGGTTCAAACACAATTTTAACATTTAGTGTCAAAATGGCTGAAAGAGTTTAGACATTTTTAAAAATTATTTTCCATTTCTTTTTTCAGCTGTTGATTTTCAATAAGTCTTGGTACCCCCAAAGAAACTCTAGAAGACAGGAAGAAAGTTAATGTGCCAATATTTAAAAAGGGTGAACTGAATGATCCAGGTAATTATAGGCCTGTCAGCCCGACATCAATACCAGGCAAGGCAATGATGCGGCTGATACAAGACTTCATTGATAAGGAATTAAAGAAGCATAATATAATTAATGCCAGTAAACATGGGTTTGTGTCAAATTAACTTGATATCTTTTTTTTAATGAACTTATAAGTTTGGCAGATAAGGGAATAGTGTTGATGTAATATGCTTAGACTTCTGTAAGGCATTGACAAAAATAATATAAAATTAACATGACACACGTTAAATAGATTAAAAGTTGGCTAACTGATAGATTTCAAAATGTAATTGTAAATGGAGAATGATCAAATGGTTGTTTCCAGTGACGTCCCACAGGGATCAGTTAGTGGTTCTAAGCTATTTAACATTTTTATCAAGGGCCTATAAGAAACATAAAGTCATCACTGATAAAGATTGCATTTAGGAGTAACTTAATAAAGAAGAGGACAGGTCACTGATAGAGAGCTCTGGATCGCTGGATATATGGCTAGCTATAAATTATACTTCTAGGAACAAAGAATATAGGCCATACTTACAGGATAGGAGGCTATCCTGAAAAGCAGATATTCTGAAAAAGATTTGGGGGTCGTGATCAATAATGAGCTGAACATCAGCTCCCAGTGCAGTGCTGTGGCCAAAAGGGCTAATCCAGTCCTTGGATGCATAAATGTTAATCTCAGGAAGAAGAGAGGTAATTTTATCTCTGTATTTGCACTGGTGCAACTGCTGCTGAAATACTGTGTCCAGCTTTGTGTCCACAGTTCAAGAAGAGTGGTGATCAGCTGGAAAGAGTTCAGAGAAGAACCACAAGAATGATTAAAGGATTAGAAAACCTGCCTTACAGTGATAGATTCAGAGAGTTCAATCTTTTCAGTTTAACAGAGAGAAGGTAAGGGAAGTAGTTGAGTTCAGTGTACAGACGTGGGCAAACTACAGCTCTCAGAACCCTCCTGCCCACCCCTGAGCTCCTGGCCCTGCAGGCTAGCCCCCAGCCCTTCCCCTGCTCTTCCCCTGCAGTCTCAGCTCACTGTGTCACCAGCACAATGCTCTGGGCAACAGGGCTGCAGATCCATGGCCTTACCCGGTGCTCTGTGCTGTGCAGTGGCGTGCCTGGCTCCAGCCGGGTGGCACAGCTGCCTGTCCTGGTGCTCTGGGCAGCAGGTAAGGGAGCCAGTGGTGCTTGGAGAGGGTTGGAGAGGTTGGGGTGGTGGTCAGGGGCTGGGAGTATGGATAGGGGTTGGGGCGGTCAGAGGGTGGGGAACATGGGGGTTGAATGAGGGCAGAGGTCCCAGGGGGCAGTCAGGAAGGTGAGGGGGGTTGGATGGTGTGGTGGGGGGAAGGCAGGGATTGGTAGTCAGGGAGAAGGGGTGGTTGGATGGGGCAGGGGTTCTGGGGGACAGGAAGGAGGTAGGGTTAGATGGGGCAGTCAGAGAGAAAGGGAGGTTGGATGGGACAGTATCCCGGGATGGGAGACAGGAATGAGAGGAGGGGTTGCATGGACAGGAGGGGGCAGTCAAAGAGCAAGAAGCAGGGAGGGTCAGATAGGAGGTTGGGGCCAGAGGCCAGGCCACTCCTGGCTGTTTGGGAGGCATAGCCTTCCATAACTGCCCTCCATGTAATTTTGGAAGCCCGCCGTCACCCTTGGGCCAAAAAGATTGCCCACTCCTGGTCCATAAGTACTTACCTGGGGAAGCAATATTTAATAATGGTCTCTTAAATCTAGCAGAAAAAAGTATAACATGATCCAATGGCTGGAAGTTGAAGCTAGACAAATTCAGGCTCGAAATAAGTTATACATTTTTAACTGAGAATAATTAACCATTGGAACAGTTTACCAAGGGTCATGGTGAATTCACTATCACTAGCAATTTTTGAATCAAGATGGGATATTTTCTAAAAGATATACTGTAGGAATTACATTGGGGAAGTTCTTTGGGCTGTGTTACACGAGACTAGATGATCACAATGGTCCCTTCTAGCGTTTGAATCTATGAATCTGTTAAGCTATTTGCTGAATTTGATCTGAATTTGTGAATAGTTTCCCCCCAATTTATTGGCAAATTTATTATTTGTCCCCCAAAAGTTGCCAGTCAGAGGCTATGTCTTCACTTCACCAAAATAACTGGTTAGTTGTTATTGCAATGTAGAATCCTAATGCAGATGAAAGATAGATAGCTTTACCTTGATGTAGTGAGTTGATACATGTGAGTTGGAGGTATAGGGTTGATTTCAACTACCTGTATCTTGTATCCACTATGATTTTACATCTCGATGTAAAAAATACCTCTTTTACAGTGAAGACATAGCCTACTGTTCACAGCAAAACTGTTTCTAGTCAATCTGTAGGGTAATAAAAGAAAAAGTCAATAAAATGTCAATTTTTTTAAAGAAAATGATCTGGCTACAAACTTGTCATAACCATGTGTGGAGTAAATGATTTGTTCAGATCTAGTGAATACTTGTTGGCCCACTGCAAAATATCTCAGACAAATTATACCCTGATTTCTAATCTTTTTGTCATCTTGCCTCTTCATGCCCCTTATCCCCTTGTTATTTTCCCTCTTGTTGCTGCCCTTTGAAGCTAATAGCTTAGTAATAGGACTGTCATATCAGAGGTAAGTAGGTTTTTGCTCCTTCCTTGATCCCACTTCTCGTTTCATTTACAAACAGCTGTCTTGCTGGTTAAAATATCTTAAAATTCTGTCACTTTTAAACTAAAAACCAAACCTTTCTCCTGAGTTATTTTCATGGTATCACACATTTATTGCCTGCAGAAAAAATATTAAAATGGCATTTTACGTATCCAGGTTAGATCCAAATTCGAGAATGAATTTGCTATAAACAAACAAAAGTACACTGACAACAAAACTTGGTACAGGGTGACAAGGAGAAAAAACACTTTGGTTTAATAAATTGGTTCATCTAGATAACATTGCATTTAAATACAGTGAGTCCTCATACATACCAATAAAAAGTTAAATTAGGCTGAACAAGATTTCAGATAAATAACTCTTTGATACATTTTACATACACTGGAGGAAATGGACCTATTTTGGGAAACTAGAGTTTGTCTGTATATAGCTATATCTGTTGTAATATGCTATCTGCCTGTATATAGCTATATCTGTTGTAATATGCTATCTGCCTGTCTCTCTCACTAGTAAAATGATTAGCAGAAAAGAGATTTGTTTTGTAGCATTGTAAATTTTACCTGTCTGTATTATCTTTGAAAATTCTTACTGTGTGTTGTGTTATTTCCTGTGTCAGCAATTGTGAATGCACTAGTATATAGTGGCAGTTAGCATTTTAACCATTGTTTCATGTAACTTCATAGACCAGGCCTAGACAGCACTGCTGATGGTCACAGGAATCTTATCTACACTAGTATGATGAGAAATGTTTATGAAAAATACAGTACAAAACAAAAGAGTTCTGTTGTCTTCCTGACTTTTTGGGTCCTGGCAACTGCTGCACTTGAGGGCAGGAATGCAGGAGGCATCTCACTTGAGAGGCATTGTCCCATTTGTTGATGTTTTATTATTAAAATAGTGACTTTTCACTTAGATCTGTACAAGACAAAGAAAAAAACAGTCTGTCAGGAAGAGTTTAGACAGCATAGATAATAGCCAAGCAAAAAAAATGTGTTGACCTTGCTTCCTCCATCTTTCCCAGTTTGATTTTTTTTCTTTTAAATTCTACCTGTAGAGATATTTCTTTTATATATATGGATTTTTTTACTTTGCTTTATTTTTTCCAGGAGTTTTTTCTTTTCTTTTTCCACTTCCTCCTCCACATTTCTGTGCAAAATAGTCCTTGTAGTTGTACGTTCCGTGCCCGCTACCTTTTGTTTTCCATTTTTGTACTTTGGTATGGGTTCTTCTTTGTATTTTTTTCCCAAATGCTTTTCCTGGGTTTTAAAATCTTATCTTTTCCTTGTTTTCCCCAGTATGTTTTTCTCTCCACGTGGGTTGCCCCTATAATTGTTTGTTTGTTTGTTTGTTTTTCAGTGGGATACACTGGATTTTTTCGTGCTTTTTCGTCATTTTTGCTTGCCCCTAGCATACAGACTGTAATAATCTGCCATTTCCCCACCTACACATCTCCTGCCACCCATATTCCAGCAATGAACACTAAAAGGGAGCTTTTTCTGCAGCCTGTATCCCGGAGTTTGATTTGACATGTCAGATTTTTGCAGCCTGTATACACTGCCGGACAGCGGTGTTCAAAACAGTGACCAGAGCAGTCTCGGTGGGGGATTGTGGGATACCTATTGGAGGCCACTAAAGTCAATGTATGTTGCCCTAACTACATCTACCTAAATGCTACAGCTCTTGCTGAGGTAGAGTATTAAGCTACATGGCGGGAACAGCATTTTAGTGTAGACACTTACGGAGTTAGGTGGATATAAACTGTCTTGCATTGACCTAACTCTGTAGTGTAGACCAGGCTTTAGTCATTCTATATTTCCTGTAAAAAAAACAGTATAAAGTATAAATCTTATATTTATGAAGTATAAACTTTATAATCTACGTTTATGATTTCATAAGTTGAGAGACTAATATTTTAATATTCTTGTAATAGCTTTTGTCTTCTGCATCCAGACAAATAAAGCCTTTCAGCAGAATTGCATTAAAGGACTAATGATTTTTGCTGAAAAAGTAGATAATACGGGTAAATTAAGAACAGATGCTGTATATCCGTCATTGAGTGATAGAAACATTTGTTAATTCTTTTATCATTTTGGTGAGCATCTCATGAATTATAAACTGCCAGATTTACAATTTCTATGACTGTGACATATGTGTGAGTATATAAAATATTTCCTTATAATATTGCTAACAATTAATCCAAACATTGTAGATCTTTGGCCATTAGACTGGAGTCAGGGAGTTTGTTTTTTATTTCTTCTGTAAAGTGCCTAGCACTTTATTTGGATACAGCAAAAACAGTAAGCAAAAACCATCCGTGGGACTGCAAAACTTTTACCATTCCCCAAGGCCAGTCATCACAACTGCTAGTTCTATTGCTGTGGTGTCACTCTGGCTGCACCCATGTACTTTTGTCCTAGCCTATATGCTGCAGCATAAATTCCAGTGGTCTGAGAGGGAAACATGTTTCATGCAGTGGATGCAACCCCATTACTTCCCCCTTCTAGCTGACCAGGCAGCCATTTTTTGCAGCAAGTTGCTATAAATTGTGACCCCTTCCTTGCTTGTGCAAGGATACACTGTTATCTTTACCTGCTGCTGTACTTAGGCTCTGAGTAAAGAACATAAGATCAATCATACTGGGTCAGACCAGTGGTCCATCTAGCCATGTATCCTGTCTTCTGACAGTGGCCAATGGTAGGTGCTTCAAAGAGAATGAACAGAACAGGGCAATCGTGTCATTTGGGAACAGGGTTAAGCTAAACTGAAGAAAAAATAAAAATCTTAAACTATAATGCAAGACAAGCTTCTTAATTAGTTTTACTAACTGTAACACTTCAGGCAGTTTGGAAAGGGAAATCATGCCTCATCAATCTGCTAGAATTCTTGGCAGGGAAGGGGGTTAAAAAGCATGTGGACAAGGGGGATTCAGTGGATATAATGTATTTAGATTTCCAAAAAGCCTTTGATAAGGTCCCTCATCAAAGGCTCTTAAGCAAAGTTAAGTTGTCAGGGGATAAGAGGGAAGGTCCTCTCATGGATTGCTAATGGGTTAAAAGATAGAAAACAGGGTAGGAATAAACGGTCACTTTTCAGAATGGAGAGAGGAAAATAATGGTTTCCCCCACGAGTCTGTACTGGGACCAGTCCTATTCAATATTTTCATAAATGACCGGGAAAGGGGGGTAAATAGTGAGGTGGCTAAATTTTCAGATGATACAAAACTACTCAAGGTAGTTCAGCCCCAGGCAGACTGCAAAGAGTCACTAGAGGATCTCACAAAACTGGGTGACTGGGCAACAAAATGGCAGGCAAAATTCAGTGTTGATAAATGCAAAGTAATGCACATTGGAAAACACAGTCCCACCTATATGTATAAAATGATGGTGTCTAAATTAGCTGTTGCCACTCAAGAAAGAGATCTTGGAGTCATTGTGGATAGTTCTCTGAAAGCATCCACTCAATGTCCACCGGCAGTCAAAACAGCTAACAATGTTGGGAATCATTAAGGAAGGGATAGATAATAAGACAGAAAATATCATATTGCCTCTATATAAATCCATGGTACTCCCACATCTTGAATACTGCATGCAGATGTGGTCACCTCATCTTAAAACAGATATATTGGGATTGGAAAAGGTTCAGAAAAGAGCAACAAAAATTATTAGGGGTAAGGAATGGCTTCCATATGAGAAGAGATTAATAAGATTGGGCCTTTTCAGTTTGGAAAAGAGATCACTAAAGGGGGATATGACAGAGGTCTAAAAAATCATGAGTGCTGTGGAAAAAGTAAATAAGGAAGTGTTATTTACTCCTCATAACACGAGCTAGGGGCCACCATATGAAGTTAATAGGCAGCAGGTTTAAAACAGATAAAAGGAAGTATTTTTTCACAGATTGCATTGTCAACCAGTGAAATTCCTTTCCAGAGGAGGTTGTGAAGGCATAGACCATAACAGGGTTCAAAAAAGAACTAGGTAAGTTCATGGAGGATAGCTCCATCAATGGCTACTAGCCAGGATGGGCAGGGATGGTGTGCCTTGCCTCTGTTTGCCAGAAGCTGGGAATGGGCAACAAAGGATAGATCACATGATGATTACCTGTTCTGTGCATTCCCTCTGGGGCACTTGGCATTGGTCGCTATCGGAAGATAGGATACTGTGCTAGATGGACCTTTAGTCTGACCCAGAATGGCCGTATGTATTGTTTCATGTCTGCCTGAGCATGTCTGTTAAGGGTCACTAGCTAGTTTCTTCATCCTTCTTTTGCAGTATCTGTTCAGTGGTATGCTGGTGGTTTGCTAACTGCTCATCCAAAGCCACCCATTTTCGTTATTCCCAGTACATCTGGCGCACCCTGTTGGTATTAAGGACATTCAGAATCTCAGCGCTCAGTTTGTCCTCAAGTTCTGGAATTTCAGTAGGTATTTCACAATGTGCTGCAAGAAGAATCCCAGAATGTATTGAGTCTATCACTGGAACATTGCACTATCAGTGCAACTGAGTCTCAGTGGAACATGAGCTATCTGCCCAGAATGTTGTGTGGCTATTTCAGAAAAGCACACAGGAACACGGTGATTTAAGTAGCTTAAACAAAGTGGTGTGGATGAATTATTTCAGTATAGTTATACCTGTATAATTATAGAAGAAAAACTTTGTGTTGGCGAAGCTTTCCAATGTAGACAAGCCCATAGTTTGTAGTGTTTTGGGGAACAAGTAGCAGAGGCCCAGATCCTTCTTGCAAACATGCTAGTGCACATCCCAGCAATAGTGTGGAACCCCCATCTCTCCTGCCATGAAATCCTATTTACAGAGGGCAGTGGTAGGAAATGTGTTAATGGACATTTGTCGGTGGTAAATGGTTGTTTATTACACACTTTCTTGTTATTGTTTCCTTGGATGGTATATTGATGCTTTGATTACTTGGTGATTTTTGCTGTGTCTGGTTCTTTAACATTTTAATTTATCCACATTGCTATAAAATTGTGTGCAGACACATCTCTGGAAGCTTTTAGTTACTTTTAGTGACTCTTCAGTGACTAAAACTACCTGCATGTAATTCTCCTTCTCCTTCTCCCACTTCCCCTCAGAGTTGGGGAAATTTTTGTTTTGATTAATATTTGATTATATCAAGAGGCACTGAAGCAGCAGTTACTGGTCATTTGGGGTTTCCAGGCAAGGGCAAGCTTCCTGCTGGCAAGGTGGTTGAAATGCACTTGATTTTGAGGTGTGCAAAGGAGACCTGTAATAGTCCCTGCCCCTGAAGCAAAATCTATTTGAATTTACAGCATCATGTAAAGATTTGGGAGTTGCCTGCAGTGGTGTGGAGTTAGCCCCTCCACACAGTTGCATCTCCTGTCTGGAGTGGGGTCTGTACAGTCCCACCGGAGGACAGGGCAGGGGGCGGTACCAGTATAGCTGCACTGGAGTTGCTGCCGGTGCAGGGTGCTAGCTCCTGGGAGCGGTGGCCCCACGTTCTTCTTCTTTCACTGCTACGGTTCCTAGGAGGGCCCTGAGAGTTCTGAACTCAGAAGTTTCCCGGGAACCACAGTGGCGAAAGGAGCAAAACATGTCCCATCCCCAGCCCCATCCTCCATCAGGGCTGTACAGAGCCCAGAGACACAGGTGCATGGAAGGGCAGGGGACAGGGTTGGGGTGGTAGAGCCGTGCTGGAGGAGCTGCCAACGTGGGGCTATCTGGCATGTTGTGCTCCTTTTGCTGCTGCATTTCCCTGCTGAATGTGCCCCCCCCAGCTTCTGGGGAGGGGCATGTGACCCTTCTTTGCCCCTCTCAGGTGTCACCTTGCTTTAAGTATATGAGTTGGGCCTTTTCAAGCCAATAGGTGTAATTGAAGGTGCCACCACGAATGACCTATTGCCACGGATGCTCCCCCCCCCCCCCATGCCGCGCCTCCAGCTCCACTTCTGTTCAAAATCTGGCTCCACTTTTGAATCATTTTCACATCACCATTTCACAAATCAATGTGAGTTAAAATTAAAATGGCCCAATATAAGATATAATAAATTACAAGCAGAACATTTAACTCCTTTACTGCTGGTTAGAAATGCCTCTTCTATGCTGCTCTTTGCACTGAATGCTTAATTGACATTAAGGTAATATCAGGAAATGCTACATGTAACTGGAGCAGTGTATGTTTGCCAAATATTCTGGGTATATTCAGTAGCCAGGATAGGGCTTAGAATTGTCTTTCATTTAAAAATGAGCTTCCCCCCAGCAGTGCATTACTAAATACTGACAATGTGTTCTGCACTGTAAATGACATAAAATGAAAATGGTCTTTCCCAGGAGAGAGCTCAAAATCCAAAGAGAAACAGAATGGAATGGAATGGAAGAGCTCATAAATTTGCTAGTACAATTGAGCTTTCATTAATGGCCTCTTACCTGCAAAAGAAAATCAAGACTAAATTACTAACTGAATCAGCTAAGTATTTTCATTTCCCATTATTTCCTGCTTCATATTATTACATGTAAAACCAAACCAAAGATTTCTGCCATTGATTTCCATGGAGCAAAATGCCATCTAGTGGTAAATGAAAAACATTTAGAACATTTTTCTGTGCTATGTTTTAAGAAGTTACATATATTTTAGATATTCTACCACATTTTACAGCAAATCATGTTTTCTTTTATTTTACCGAGAAACTTTTCTATCAAAGACACTGATTAAAGACAAAGGAAACCTATTTAAATGGTTTGTTAATAAGATAATTTACAGACACGAGTTGCAACACAATTGGAAAAAGGATCACTTTCTGAAGTCTTGTATAGACACACAACCCAGCTTGCATCAAATTAATGGCATCTGTTTTTAAGCCCACTTAGGTCATGTCTACACTACAAGCATTGGTAGATGCAAGTTACATTGGCATAGAACTACCAAAGTCTGTATATTGCTCAGGCACGTGCACACTTGGCTACTTGCATCTGACTGTGTGTACTCATCAAGAGTTTTTGTCTCAAAGCAAAGTGCAGTGTGCCACAGGTAAGTATACTGGTGTGTCACATGCTGCTGTCCAGCAGAGTGCCTTTTGGGAACTTTTTACAATATGTTGTGAGATAAAAAATGGCTTGATCAGGGATCTCTGGGAGCTAAGGGGCAAGTTCCCAACATGCAACTTTCTCCATCCCTTAATGACATTCATATTCTATAATATTCATGCCTTTTTTAAAAAAAATTCCACAAACCTGTTCAGCTTTTTTCAGTGTCCGCCATCTCTAACAGAAGCAAGGAACTCACAGAGCTCTGTATTGTTCTTATGAACATGGCATGTACCAGGGCTCATGATTTTCCAGTATTTGCAGATGTGCAGGAAGTATTGCATCAATAGGGGACAGGAGGATTTCTTCAAGGACAATTTGCAAAGGGGCATAGAGGAAAAGAATTCAAGGTTGTTGGTGGCATTCACAGAGTAGCTGCAAGCAGTGAAGCACCACAAGCCTCAGAAATGAGCACTGATTGGTGGAATCATATCAAAATACAGGGATAGGATGAACAGCAGGAGCTGCAGACCTTTTGGATGCGAAAGGCCACATTCCTGGATTTGTGTGTCATTCTTGCCCCAGCCCTCTGGCACAGGGATGCCAGAATCTGAGCTGCATTGACACTGGAGAAGTGAATGGTGATAACAGTCCAGAGGCTTGCAACCCCAGATTGCTACTGATCAGTGGGAAATCACTTTGGAGTTAGCAAATCCACACTGGAGGCTGTTGTCAAAAAATGTGTAGGGCCATTAAACATCCCCTGCTATGCAGAATCGGGACTTGGCAATGTGAGTGGATTTGCAGCAATGGGGTTCCCAGGCTGGAATAGATGGCATGTGTATCAGCCTGTAGGGAGCCTGGGTGGCCTCCCTCTGAGCCAGAGGGAACAGAAACCCTCTTGCAGCCGGAGTGGGCGGGCCTTGACCAAGCTGGCCTCACCCCCAGGAAGAGGAAGGGCGGGACAGGCAGTATAAAGGCCAGGGCCCCTAGTTCAGTGAGGGCTGCACCAGGGAGGGAGACAGACGCAGACCGCTGGCTGCTCCCTCCACACCCTGCCGCCAAGCCAGGGAGCCCTGATCTAGGGGACAGCCTGGGGTTTCCAGACCTGCCGGCTGCCGAGTATCCCGAGGAACTCCCGGAGGCCTGCAGGGGCCCATGGCCGACAGAGGCGGATGCTGTGGGGGACCCCAAGTGGCTAGCAGCTGAGGACCCCGAAGAACCACTGGAGCCCGACAGTGACCCGTGGGCAACGGAGGCGGACGCTGACGGGGAACTGGAACCACCCGCTACAGACGACCCTGACTCCTGCTGGTGCCCGCTCACCTGTGAGGTACACCCAAAACCCTAGCGAGCGCTCCCCTGCCTGAGGGGCGTGCTACTGCCTTTGTGGGCGCTTCCCCATCTGAGGGGCATGCTACTGCCTTTGTGGGCGCGCTACTGCCTTTGTGGGCGCTCCACCTCCCAACGCTAATTCCCCCGTGACCGGGAGGTGTGACCAAGGCGTGGAAGTGAGGCAGTAGCTCCTCACCGCCCCCCAATGGCCCGGAGGGCCTACTGACATATGTACACAGCCCTTTTTTGCAACAGAGAATATCAGCAGAAAAGGTGGCTTCTCTGTAGTTATAAGTGTTGTTAGATCACCAAGGACACTTCACTGATATCAGTGTGGGCTGGTAAAAACACAGGACTATTCAGAAAGATGCAAGGAGGGACATTCTTTCCTGACCAACAGATTACCACTGTGATACTGAAATGCCAATAGAGATTCTGGGAGACCCAGCCTATCCCTTGCTACACTGGCTCATCAAGCCATACTCTGGCCACTCAACAGCATCAAGGACAGATTCGGCAACTGGCTCATCCCATGCAGAATGACTGCAGTCTCACACAAGCACATTCAACAGAGATGCTGGCAGTGTTTACTCACTCATTTGGACCTCAGTGAGAAAAAATATTCCAATGGTTATAGCTGCCTGATGTGTCCTGCATAATATCTGTGGAGACAAGGTGGGGAAAGCTGCAGCCCAGGTGGAGGGCAGAGATGGAGTGTCTGCCTGCTCAGTTTGAACACCCAGACACAAGCCATTACAAGAGCTAAGTGTGGAGCTATACAGGTGAGGAAGGCTTTGAAAGAGCACTTTAATGGTCAGCCACAGTAGTGTTCTGTGTGGGAGTGTTCTCAGGGGCTGGAGCTTTGGGTGCTGCTAAGAATGTGCAGTGCTTGCCATATATCAACAAGTACTGCATGCTTTGAGTACTGCTATGCATTCTGCAATGTGTGTGTGTGAACTAATATACTTTTGTTCACCAAAATTAGAAATTGATTGAGTGGGGAAAACAGTACAGAGAAACCCCTACGGGCAATTTAATACAAATTTTTAACATAAATTAACTGTGGAACATTGGAATTGGAAAGGTAGCAAATATGTCTGTCCATTTCTTTGCGGGGGAGGGGTGAAAGAGATTTTTCGGTTGCAGGAAACAATAACATTTTAGTCCCTTTTACTTACAAGTACAGAACCATAGTATTGAATACAGACACTGTTTTCCACAGGCACTGGGAGTTTTTAGCTGAAATCTCATTCCTGGGGGTAATAAAGGCACAGAAAGAACAGCTGCTACTGGCAGCCTGAAGCCACCCAGGTTTGTATGCCTCTAGCCCAATTCCTGTAATGATGCTAGCTGAACTCAACGCGGAGTAGTGTGGGAAAGTGTCCTGCCATGGAGGAATTAATAAGGCACCCATCCCTAGAAACCTTCAGGAGAGGATTTCAAAGTAGCTCCATGGAAGTTTTATCGAGATCTTTCAATAGTATTCAAGAGATATCCCTCTGTACGTAACCAAACTGCTCTGCATGTTCCCCAGCCCCCCTTCCAACTCACTCAACAGGAGAATGAAAAGCAGATGCCAACTTTACCTCTGTTGTACTGCTACCTCTTGGGGATGATCTGGGGGACATATTTAAATGTAAACATTGTAAGGACAAATACATGCACACACACTTACCCAAAGTCCCTTCCCCTTCATCAGTGCTCAATTGGCAGGACTGGCTAGACTGGGAACAGCTCATGGCTGGAGCCCTCCCACTGCATCTCCTCCCTGTTTATGGCAAGAGGCTCTGGCTCGTTTGAGGTATCTATGGTGGTCTGTAGGGTGCTGGCGCATGGCATGCAGCTTGTTGTAAACGTGGCAGGTCTGTGGCTCAGCCCCAGATCTACTGTTGGGGTATGCCTGGCACAGTTCCTTTGCTTTCACGTGGCACTCCTGTACACTTGTGCCTGCATCCCCGTGCAATCTGTCTGTAGATGTTCCATGGCTGTGCTTGCACAGCATCTTCTCCCCACAGTAATTACTCCTGATACTTCCCACTGATTGCATCCTGAACTGCATCAGCTCATCATGTGAAATATTGCAATTTATATTGATCAGATATTATGTTGTATGTGCTTTTAGTGAGATTGATAGTTATGATTTAGAACATGAGGAATGGGGACAATGTTATGCATATATTGCATTAATTGAAAATGTACTCGACATGCATTAAGATGTTATTTTAGTCAAATTTTGTTCTGCCCAGTCATAGTTTGCTAGTCTACCCCTTGTAAAAACCAGTTTCAAAGCCTGGTACCTACAACAGATTTGATTACTATAGAAAACTACAAATTGGCACAGATCTAGGTAAAACACTGACAATGTTTTGTCATGAAAATTCTGCCTAAAGCCCAGGCCCAAGTATGCTCTTTGAGATGGGGAACATCTCTGCCGCTATGTTTGTAAAGTGCCTTGTAAACTTATGGTGCTACTGCATGTAACTGATGATTATTGTGATGAATACAAAATCCATACAAACCCAACACTGATTCTGGCAGGAGGTCTGCTGTCCCAGTCACTGAAAGATTGGTCAAAATGTTATGTACATTCATAAATCGGTAGGACAGTGGGCCTGATGTTATACTGAAATCACTAAAATATAATTTATATAAACATTTATTTAAATAGAAAGCATGATTGGCATAATCATCTAACATTTATTTATGATTTTTAAATAAATTCATTTGGGCTATGTAATCTCAAAGATAATGCACTGAACAAATGGTATGAAAACTTGCATATTATTTTCCAGCAAATGAATGTTCCATTACAGATAACATGAACCCTGAACGTATTTGATGATGCAGCCTTTGTTATTGTTTGTTCCCGCTCCCTGCTGCAGTAGACTCTCAGAGATTACACATTGGAAGCTAAATTAAATTCTGCACACGACAAGGTATCTACAGAGCTGTTTTCCTGATAAGAGATCCTGTCATATAGGAGCTGTATCTATGGTAAGATGCCAAACCTATTCATCAGGTAACATTTCACAATGTCCTTATTTATACTATTTTCCATTAATACTGGACAACTTTAATGTATCTGTTTGTTTGTTTTTCTTCAAACAACATTGTATTTACAAGCTAGGTTTGTGAATGGTGCAGAAGGAGCAAACCAAAGGAAAGGGAGGTGGACTGACAAAGTGCAAGTAGTGAGTGGAAACAAGAAAATGGTGCATAAATAAAACTAAATGAATCCATTGAGCAGAAACAAATACAGAGAAGCAAAGCAAGCTGCCAAGTGGGCAGTGAAGAAGGCCAAAGAGCATGCCACTGACAGTTCATATACTGAACTTGAAAATGACCCAGAGCTGGCTGGCAAAAAGATTTATAGCATTACATAAACTAGTTGCAAAGGGAAGGAGTATTGTAAGGTAGTGGACAAAAGGATGCTCACACCAGTGCTGAAAGAATATGGATTGTCTGAGGATTTAATAACTCTGGTGAATACAGTGATCTGAATATGTTTTGGAATAAAAAGCCTTTCAAGTGAAAGTCAGACTGCTTTGGGGTCAGCTTTAAGACCCCGGCTGTTTGTCATATTGATGGACTATGTAGCAAAAGGTGAGAAGTGGCTATATGCAGATGACATTGCAATAAAGGTATCCTCAAAAGAAGACTTAGAGGAAATAGTAAACTGTTGGTATGCCCAGCTAAGGTGGCATGGGATGAAAAAAAATTGATAGCCATTGATTGACCTATTCTCAGTTAACTTATTAGCCAAGGTGGGATGCAACCCTATGCTCTGGGGGTACCTAAACCTCTGACTGCCAGATGCTGGGACTGGACAACAGGAAATGGATCATGCAATAATTGCCCTGTTCTGTTCGTTCCCTCTGAAGCGTCTGGCATTGGCCACTGTCGGAAGCCAGGATGCTTAGTCAGATGGACCATTGGTCTGACCCAGTATGGCCATTCTTACTTTCTTATGTAAAATGGGCATGATTAAGACTGAGGTCCTGTGGATCAATAGAGGTGCCACAGGGAAAATTGGACATATATGTTAATGGAGTAAGACTAAACCAGGCTAACCACTTCAAGTACCTTAACGGTTGGGTTACAGCAGATGGTGAGCTTGAATGTGAGATACAGTCCAAACCGGGGAGTGCTGGAAGACTGTGGCATAACGTCTCAAGGGTTGTTCACAACAATTATATGCCACTCAGACTAAAAGTGCTAATGTGTAGAATGCTGGTGAACTCCTCAGTGCTGTATGGTGCAGAAGCATGGGTGACAGAGACATTCAATTCCTACCAGTGTTAGTGATGAGATAACTTTGCACCCTACGAGGAGCTGCACTAAGATAAATGGAAGTCCTTCGTGCAGACTTCCTGGATGGAAGTCAGGTCCGGGATGTGGCAGACAAAATCCAGGAAACACAACTTCACTGGTTTAGAAACATGAAGAATGAATGAAGGGGACCTGGCAAGACAGAATAGCAGGAGAGGGTGGCATAGTCAAGGAAGCAGCTATAGATTGAGCCAAAATTAGGTTGGGTTGCTTTGGATAGACGACGATAGCAGATGCTGGTATGACAATCTGACTGCAGTTGATGTGTTAAGGGGAAGACAAAGAAGCTGTGTGAATTATTTGCAGTTTATCAGAAACAAATGAGATTTACAGTAACTGGAAGCTAAGTATCCGATCTTGCCAACCTATTGTTTTCAATGGTGTTATTTACTTATGCAGGCATGGCTCCACTAATTAGGGGCCTGGACCCTGGAGAAGATGCACATGTAAGGTGAGGTGGTGGCCTTGGGGGGATAGAGAGTAGATGGGAAAGGGGGTAGTGGTGTGAGAAGAGCATGGGGGAATTTGGGACATGCAGGGGTGTGACGGCTAGAGAAAGGCTCCACTTTCCTCAGCTCCAGGGCTGCATTTGTCAGGGAGAGATGACCCTGCTTCCCAGCCTCAGATCTGTGGCTGCTGTGGCGGGGGAGAGACCCCGCCTCCTTCCCAGCCCCCGCTTGGGGACTGCTGCAGTGGGTGAGAGAGGGAAAGAACCCGCTTCCCTTCCAGTCCCAGTTCGGGGGCTGCTTTGATGGGGGCGGGGGTGGGCGGAGGGGAGGGCACATCCATCGCATTGGAAAGGTAAGACTATTGATATTAAAATATGAGTTGTGTGCTTTTATTTGTAGAACAAAAAAAATTTATTATTAAGGGGTTTTTTATGTAGCACTTTTATCCAATGTGCTTTGCAATAGTTACCTAATGGTACAAACAACATTTGGAAACATCATGAAGTGGTCCACCGAGACCCGCAGTAATTTTCAAGTGGTCCACAAAAAAAACCGTTTGAGAACCACTGCTATAATCCATTCCCCTTCCAAAGCAGATTGACCCCAGACACAGAGAGTATATTCATTATTAACCTTTACTAGTTGCTCTCAGTGGCAAATAAAGTGTTAAATATTTGTCACAAACAAATATATCAAGGTATGTTTTAGAGTCAGGGGTTGGCAACCTTTCAGAAGTGGTGTGCCGAGTCTTCATTTATTCACTCTAATTTAAGGTTTCGTGTGCCAGTAATACATTTTAATGTTTTTAGAAGGTATCTTTCTACAAGTCTCTAGTACATAACTAAACTATTGTTGTATGTAAAGTAAATAAGGTTTTTAAAACGTTTAAGAAGCTTCATTTAAAACTAAATTAAAATGCAGAGCCTCCCAGACCAGTGGCCAGGACCTAGGCAGTGTGAGTGCCACTGAAAATCAGCTTGCATGCCGCCTTCGGCACCCGTGCCTTAGGTTGCCTACCCCTGTATTTAGACTCAATGTTCCTTTTCTTCAAATTGTTACCAGTGGAATAAAATTCTCAAGATTATAAATATTTAGCACCCCATTTTGTTTTTTAAAAGAAATAAATGTAAAAGAGCAAATAGTTTTGTAACACTTTAAAAAGGAGATGGGGGTACAAATTTTAATACATTTAAATCAAAATTCCCACTGCCATAGATTGGGCCCCAGGTTTACTGTTCTCTGTCGTAAAGAGCAAATTTACAGCCTGGTCTGCTCCCGAAAGGGCCTGATCCTGATTGCTGCTGAGCAATCCATCAGGAATTGTGAGTTCTCAGTACTTCTTAGGAGTTAGCCAAGAGCACACTTCACTGAGTTGTGCTTAAATCATTGTTATTGTTGGGTGTACTAAAATGTGTTGGTATGATAAGGTCTTATGTAATTTTAAGATAACATTATTAAACAAACAGCCATGTTAATTTCAGTTTCATTCAAACCACTGGGTGTGGGGAGAGGAACAATGTTTATTTTGTTAACTTTGGGTTAGATTCTTTCTGAGCTGCACCTCCCTCATGAGGACAGGGGGTTGAGATAGATTTACATCATCTTCACATCTTTTGCCTGCTCCAGGGGCTGCTCTGCCCTTTGAGTAAATTAGAGCAGCCTCTGGGCAAAGCACTGACATAAGGCTGCTGCTCCTAGCATGACTATGGCCACTCCCCTTTGCACCCCAAGCAAGTCACTCTGCCAGAGGATGCAGGGGAGATGGGCAACCTGGAGCAAATTTTTCCAGGGGCTGTTGTGGTTCCTTTGTTTTCTGCAGGCTGCTAGCATAGGAACCAGAATAAGGGTCTGCACCAGTAAGTCATCTGAGATATTGTTTAAGCACGTCATATTGATTTGAAAACTCAAGTCAGTCTCAGAATACTTTCTGGCAAAAACCTCAACATAATAAATAATTGTGAAATGACTGACACACTTCCTTAGACTTAAGCTGTAACAGTAATAGCCGTAGAGATAACATCAAACTAAGTGAAAAGAGTGATCAGATGAATCTTACTGATCCTAACAATTCTAGCATTAATAATACTTATAACAAAAGTGTTACTTTCTCTGAAAAGGAAGCATATTTCTCATGTAAACAAACAGTACATTAAAGAGCAGGAAACACTTCCCATATAGCAGAAAAGTAAAAGTTGATTATTTAATTCAAGGAAAATGGAGTAAAAGCTGACTATTTAATTCCAGGAAATATAACAAAAACGGTTTAAAGATCCAACTCCTTTAAAAAAATAAACTTTGGGGAAAAAATTTACGCATTCTTTAAGCAGAGTGGAAAAAGCAGTTTTGTGTTCTCCATTGTTTTCACTAATCTTAGTTTTCTATTTCATTAACCCTTTTTTCTTCTCCAAAATTAAGTATAATTTCTCATTAGCAGAACTGGTCAGAGAATTTCTGATGGAACCATAGTCCATTGATATAAAAATCCTTTGCAAAATTGGGTCATTTTTGCCTGATTTTCATTTCAGAAAAAAATAGGGAAGAAAAAGTTCTGATAATGTCAAAACATCCCACTTCAATAGTTTTGGAATTAAATGTTTTGTTTTTTGTTTTGAAAGGAATTTTCATTTCAGGTTTTAAAATTTTGTGTTGTATAATATAATACAAAATAAAAATTCTAAATTGAAGCGTTTCATTTTTGCTTAAACAAAATATTTTGATCCACAATTTTTTTTTCAATTTTCCTTTAAAAATTTCAGTTTTTGTTCCTATTCTGAACAAAACCAGATTTTGAGATCTCAAAATCTTTCACAAATGGAACTTCCTCTGCACAGCTCTACTCATTAGTGTGTTGGAGTAGGGGCACTGGCTAGAAGTTTATTTAGTAGAAGTTAGCTAAATGATATGATATTCTGAACTGTTGTGTGCAAGCAAGTGAATTCACTGGGTAAAAAAGTTCAAATTTTGATGGAGGAAGTGAATGCTGCGGACCTAAGTTTGTAAACTGCTTTGCTGAAAGACTGCACTACATTTATACACCAATTGGACCTAATCCAGCAACCTTTGGCCATGTGAATAGTCTTTATGCACAAAAGTGGGCTCCATTCATTGCCGTGGGATTATTTGTAGGCACAGGTTCAGGTACCTGGTCTGCTTAATTTATAGTGATTTGGAATGAAAAAAGCTCTGCTCTGAATCAGACATAACAGGGACACACATCCCAGGACAGTGCTCTAGCCACCACACTTTGGAATCTTTCTTTCTTTCCTGTTCCACTGCAGAGAGCCCTTAATGTTTCCAATAAGCCTTTTGCCACAGTTCTGTTTTTGTAACAAACCCAAATTTTGAAAGTTGTTGCGAAACAGAATTGTTGTTTCTGGACAGCTCTAGTGGATAAACAGGAAAAAAAAATCTGTGATGTTGCAGTCCATATGCTTTATGGAAATATGCTTATGAATATGACATAATTGGAATATGCTTTATGCTAAATGCCTCTGGTATGATGTCATTAGAAAGCTTGTAATCTACTAAGTGTGTTCATCCTATTTGTTTGCATGTATTACTTCAACATCTGGAGTTAGGAGAATAAGATGTAAACTTGTATCACTGATGTAAACATATGAAGTGGAGGCTGTTAAGGGTCTCCAGAAGCAATCAGTTGTAAATGGCCTTATTTACTTGAAAGTCTTCCTTTGTACACGAGGGCTAGCCCATGGGGAAGGGAGACTAGGGATCTTGCAGTGACATGTGACCATGTCACCTGATAATGAAATCCATCTTAAATCTAGTACTTTTCCATTTAGGAGGAGGAGTGGGGACCCAGAGAAACAAAAGATTCCTGCCTTGTGCCAAAGCAATAAAGGGGGATGGAGCAGGACAAAGGAGGCTGCCAGTCATGAGAGAACTCCTGCTTGCTTACTACCTGAGATGTCTGCTGGAACTAACAAGGACTGTACCAGGAAAATGATTGGGCCCAGGCTAGGAAAGAGTCTAGTCTGTGAACGAAGCTTATTGGAACATCTCTGAAGGTGAGATATTACCTGTAATTGGTTTCTTAATGTATTAGGCTTAGACTTGAGTGTTCTGTTTTATTTTGCTTGGTGACTTACTTTGTTCTATCTGTTATTACTTGAAACCACTTAAATCCTACTTTTTATTGTTTATCAGTAAACCCAGAGTAAAGTGATTAATACCTGCGGGAGCAAACAACTGTGTATATCTCTCTATCAGCATTATAGAGGGTGGACAATTTATGAGTTTACCCTGTATATGCTTTATACAGAATAAAACCGATTTATTTGGGGTTCATGCTCCCAGAAATGCTAAACACTGGGCACTGGGAAAGTCATTCTTAACTGAGAAGCCCCTGGGCTGAATGAATCTCAGTTTCAGTGAACTGCAGAGAGGTATGGCCCAAACTCTGGGTCTGAGCTGGAGCTGACTGGAGGATCTAACTCAGCAAGACAGGAGTAGGGGGGTGACTGTTCTGGCAGGAGTGTTGTTCTCAGTGGTATCTCAGCTCACTGAGTGATAGTCTCCAGGGGAGTCTCTGTGTCCAAACCCATCACACTATTGCATTGCTTATGCACCTTCTTTGAGTTTCAAAACACTTAAAGTGCAGTTCTAGGCTGAAAAATGGCATTGTGGACCTCTATTTATGGTTTCAGTGATATCTGTATCAAATGTGCTCAATTCATAGGTAAAAGTGAAGGTTTATTTTTCTAACTTTCAGTCCTGGAAACTCTGAGAGTCAAGCTTGCATTCTTTCCATCTTACGTATTGTTACAAATAAAGGTCTTACAGGCCACAGTAGGTTCACAGTGACACCTGTGCAATTTCATTGTTTTCAGTGATGCTTCTGCAGCCCCAGTTGCCTTCTGTGCTTTTGCAAAGGTGTAACTGATTATAATTTAAACAGTTGGGTTGATACTCAGGATGGATTGGAGTTCTCCACTCATTTAATTTCAGCTGAGTTGGCTCAGTGGGGCTAACAAAAATAAAAAGCAACAGAAAGTTATTTCTGTCACTAATAAGCAAATCTCTCTCAATGTACATGCAGGCAGGGGCAGGTCTACTTAGTAAGAAGTTGCCATTTTTATGTATCTACTTTTTAGGGCAATAGTGCACTTCATGTTTTCTTGTGTCTATATGTAAGCAGAATATATTATACTTCTGACATGTCAGCCATTTGATGCCTTATATAGCCTTGGTTTCACTTCTAAAAAGTGTAGCCTTGGAATTTCTAAACATATGGCAGGAGGGCCATATATTTATAACATTTCATATTTCCATATTGATTAAAAATCTATGGTTTTTCCCTTCATTTTTCACCCAGCTATAGAACTACTTGAAACTGTAATGATAAATTTCAGTTTTTAAGTAAAAATAATTTTTTTTACTCGTGCATTCCCTGTTTCTTCTACCAGCTTTATTTGCCACTGTGAGGGTTGAAGAAATATGTGCCAGTGCATTATGACTTTCAGTGGGATTTAGACTTTCAAATACCTCACTGTTGAAAATGGGATTTAGACTCCTAAATCATATAGATGTTTTTGAAAATTTTGCCCATAGTTCCTTACAGTCTCAAAACATTGTACCAACATTAATTAACTTATCCTCGTACACTATCACTGTGAGGCAAAGAAAGGATTAACCCCATTTTACAGATGGAGACTGAGAAGTTACCCAAGGCCACAGAGCATGAATCTGTGATGTAAATGAAAATGCTCCTACTTAAACACAGCTATTTAAAGTAACTGTAAGGAAGTACATGACATAGTAAATAACTACATTTCTCTGGATATAAATGATCTGTTTTTTCCCTAAGATTTACTCCAGTGCAAAGACGCTCTTTTGTTTGTGTATATCTACAGCATATTACTGTATTATTGTGAACATATCAAGAATAAATGAAATGTAAAAGTAAGAGGTAAAATTTAATTACAGGGTAAATATGCTGCTGCAGTTCCTTTTACATGTTCCCCATTCCCAGATGCTAGTTCTGTAAAGTGTTATGCACAGGTGTATGGTTCTGAAGTCTGTGTAACTCCTGCTGAAATAACTGAATGCTTCAGGTGTAACTCCCTACAGGATCAAGATCAGGGCCTAAGGCTGGAATCTGGATCAAACTCTTCTGCAGTTCACAAGGACTGCCACACTTCTGAAAACAGCAATCCAAAATGACCAGAGCAGCATATACAATGCAGACCCTCATAGTCCTACACCCAGTATTTTCTTACCAGCCTTCCTAGCTGGATTCTAGGTCACTTATTTACACTTGAACACTTTTGTGCCAATTCTTTGGGGGCAAACTTACTGTCATTCCACATGCAGTTTTTTTCTCTTTTATTCTTAAAATTAAAATAAAATCAAGTTAAAATGGAATATGACACTTATCTAATTGTTTTCCTTCTTCACAGATTTTGTTGTGAAAATGTTGTGGAGTGAAATGGGCTGAGGTAAATTGTGTTATATCAGGGCTGCTCCTGAAAGCTAGGAATATCCCAGGTTTTGAGACCTGATCAAGTGTGCCTTTCAGTATTGCCCAAAGAGGTGTTTTCTCCCAGTGTTTCTAGAAACCTGCAGCCTCTGTCCATTTGAGCCAGTAAAACTGAAACAGGCTGGCTGAGTAGATATGCACCTTAAGAACCATCCTGAACCAGACCTGGGACTTATTGCCACCCTGCCCTTTCCATGCCCCTAGAGCTTGTCGTCTTCTTCGCCCCATGCCGCTCACACCCTGTGCACACCAGCCTAACAGGTAACCACACACTGCTGCTCCCTGCCCCTGCAGGGACCCTCAGTTGTCCCGTGTTTTCACACTGACAGTGTAGGCGCCCTAGCTGACCCTGCTCTGTTTGAGACCCCGCAAAGCTGAGAGAGACAGGTGGCTGAGGGAACCCTTTTTATTGCGCCAACTTCTGTTGGCGGGAGAGACAAGTTTTGGAGCCACAGGGAGCTGAGCGACGCCCAGCCGCGGGAGGCAGAGAGAGGTATCCCCTGCCTGCAGCTGCTGCATGTTCAGAGCCAAAGGGCAGCGTTTGGGAGCGGGGGCGGTTGTCCGGGTTTACTCCCTGCCCCCTCCGTGCTGTGTGCACCCCGCTCTGAGCTCAGCCTGGCAGGCCTGAGGCTTGCAGGGGATGGGGGGGGGGGACCTGAATTCCCCGTTGCCATGGGAACTCACGCAGTCATCCGCAGACTGGTCTGGGAGGCAGGAGAAGGAGAAGCCGGTCATGTGGTGAAGCAAGATGGCTCCCAGAGCCTGAAGGCTGCGGTGGGAGTGGGAGGAAAGTGAGTACAGGCTGGCACTGTCCGTCATAGCCGTGCATTCAGCGCTGAGGCAGCAGCTGCTGCCCGCTGCCCCTTTCTGGGCGCTGCACTCCTGGCTTGTGAGCCAGGGGGAACTAGCTCAGCAGCCCCCCGTGGGTGGTAACTCCCCGCCCTCTCCTGTGCGCATCGCAGCCGCAAGTGGCTTCCCTGGCTGGGCTCCTGACAACATTGTGTCCAACTTTTATTGCAGGGTTTTCTGCCTGCCCCTCTGCGCCCAGCTGCTGGGCCAATGCCCGTGCCGTGCAGTCTGACCAGCCTTGACGTGAGCCTGCGACGCGCCGCACCTTTACAATGGCCCTAACCTTGTTTGGTAAGTAAACCCGTCTTTACCCTTGGGGCTCCGACGGGCTCATCCTGCCCCAGGAGAAGGCATAGTGAGTGGGGGTCTGCCTGCGGCTATACAATAATACTGGGCTGTCTGGCGTTCCTTATACAGGGATGATGGCTAGCAAGATAAGTCTGATCTCTCCCATTGTTTCCCAAGGCAGAGCCTATGGGCGTGTGCTCCTTCGGTTAATTTCAGGCTTGGAAAGTAATAGCTAGCTACAGTTATTGGGCACTGCAGTATTAGGCAACAGATATTCTCAGGCATGAGCCCTCTAGTTACACATCGTTTGATTGTTACTATAAAGTTGATGGTTTTGCAAAAGAAAAATACCTTCCACCCCAGAGTTAGTTCTTTATAGCCTAAAAGCTATTACTACTGTGCTGTGTACAAGACTAGTGTTTACTGAGATAGCTCAGTGCCATGGTGGACATTGCACTGAAAGTACATTTGAATGGTAATATAAATAAAAGTTATGCTTCTTTAAAAAGTGCTCTAAGAGGAATTGTACAGTAAAACGATAAATTAGCTAATGAGACAAACCCTGTTCTTCTGGGAATATCTCTGTATAGTGCTTAATTGCCCATAACAATTAGATGTGTTTCTATAATTATATTTAATAGTACAAATTGAAGAAAGAACAGAGTAACTAGAGGTGTTTTTATAACATTAGACAATGTGTTGGAAAACAAAATGTAAAGACTACAATTTTAACTGTTGAACATATGGTTTCTCTTAAATAAGATTATTAAGCTTTATTGTGCATGTTACTAATTTTACAATTAAAAAAGCTATTGGGTGGCACAAAGTCAATTTACTGAACTATGCTAAAACCAGCAATGCAAAGGAAGCAAAAATTAACATTAACATAGTATTAATTGGAACCAGTTTCATTGCTCTCATAAACAATTCATGGATGCTTCTTAATTCAGAATTGCTTTCCAGTAAGTAATTTTACATAATTACCATTTATGTGAAGTGTGTTTCTAATGGTTTTTTTCTCCTTGTGTAAATAATTTGTTTTGATTTATTTCATGACTCTGAGGTTAGTGCAAAGTCTTAGAAGTATCAGACTTCATTCTTCACTCTTTCTGATTATAGTTATTGTAGTATATTGTACCTCCTGAAGACCAAATGCAGCAGGTGTACTGAACAGTTCTCTTCCGGTGAAGTCTAGCTGGTATTGAATTTAGCTACAGTGCTGTCATTTGAATTTATATTTCCTGTTTCAGTCTTTTAGGATGTCCAAGATTGTAAACCAGAACAGTTAAAAATGGAACAAATGGTGGGCCCTGATCTTGCTGCGAAGTCCTTGTTGTGGACTCCCATGCCTATACAGAGTCCCATTGACTTCAGGGGGACTCAGTGTGAGTGCAGGGGTCTTACCTGGTGCCAGTTGCAGATTTAGGGCTGAAGTCCACTCCTTTGCCAATGCAGGATATAGGGACCAAATAGCAATTTGAAGTTTATATGCTGCTATTACTGTATATATTAAATTATATCAGGATAATTTACCTAGTGGACAAAGAGATGGCAGGTGTTGGAGACTACCAGTACCAGACAAATTTCACAGTTATTCATAAACATTAATAAAATCAAACAATTTTTACACTGAGTAGAAAATAGAGCCACATTATGAACCTTTTACTTACATTGGTAAGAAGTAACGCAGGCAGTCCCATCACAATCATAATCTGACTGTATAATTAATTACAAATAAACAAAACGAACACTGAAGTTAACATTGACAAAAAAGACACTTCTTAATCATCTACAAGTTGATTTTTTCTTCTCGTTGTATTTTATATATGTATTTTATGTACTAGATGTGATGCTGCTGTTCTTTTTTAAAATAACAATGTAAATTACAAAATAAACAGACTTGATAGTACATAGAAAAGATCAAGTTCCTCTATCATGAGTTTTTTGGATGCACCAGTGCCATTTAGATTAACAAGAGTGAAGAAAAGTTAAGTGAGGAGTTCTACTCTGTCCTCAGTTCACTCTGTTGTGTCTAGTTTTTAATAATATATTGCACCAGATGAAGACTCCTGCAGATCCTCCGCTGGTGTAATTTGTCATATCTTCACTGAATTCACTCCTTTAAAAAGCATAAAATGGGGAATAAAAAAATCACTATAAAATTACAAATCAGCCCAATAGATGGTAATAAATACAAATGATTCCTTTGAGGAATGGAGAACAAGTAAAGTTCTTTTTCATTGCTGGCAATTGTTAATGAAGGAATGTGAGTGAAAATTTACATAAATGCACAAAATATGTGCAGATTGGCTTCAATGTTGTTGTGAGACACAGAACTTCACATCTGCTGGCGTTTGTTCATGTAAATCTAAAACGTAACTTTTATTTATGCACTTTTTTTACATTCACCTTTCGTGTTTCTTTCTGTTTAAAGAACCCTGTTGATCGTAGTGTGTGTGAAATACATTGTCTCTCATACATATTAGAGTACAAAAAAAAGTTGGGCTTGTTTTAAATGATGCAAAAAGAAGATGACTAAGGGTTTGTTGACAGGGGAAAGTTTTACTATTTATATTGGTATAATTAAACCAATACAGTTATACTGGTATAATTCCGTGTGTTGCTGATCTGATTCCAGAATAAAAAGTGATGTATCTTAAAAGATTCCAAAACCAGCATAAACTAAACTGAAAAACGGCCTCTTAAACTGGAATAAAAGTGTCCATTACACAGTTATACTAGTTTAAATTCACACCTTAGCTTATTCCAGTATAACTTTGTAGAGAGAGATTTAATTGTGGATTTACACATTCAAGTATGTAGTAGTCTCATTAATGCATTTCTAATATATTATCAGTATATCATACATTCAGTCTGGGGCTATGTATGCCAGTGTGTAATTCATTGTGTGCTACATTGCAAGCAAAAATTATAAACAGCTATACTGGTTTGGGGGGAAATCCACCAAGTCTGCTAGGTCTTTTCCAATGCCATCTGGAAGGTGTGTATGATTAGGGAGGCTTAGTTATAACGTTCCCTTTCTCCACTTCTAAGATTGTATTATCTAATGATTACATTAGATGGGGTAGCGGGAGCTGGGACAGCAGACTACGGTGGCAAGGACATCTAGTGTTGTCAAGCTACTTCCTCACTTCTGGCACTTTGAGTGCAGAAGGTGAGGACCCGCAAGGATTCTAAAAATTAATACTGGCCACTCAAGGCTTATATTGAATTCCAAGGTTACAGCTTTTCTCTGACCTTGGATTGGTAGATTCTGCTACCACCCAAATGCAGAACCCCTTTGAGAGCCCAGGAAGGCATACTTGAGAATTCATTCCTGTGGGGTACCCTCAAGCCCTTTCACACACACACCCCGGCCGGGAAAGAGCTGAGAAAGAAAAAAGAAAAGAAATCAGCGGATGCCACCAGATAATTAAACAACTTGTGCACAAACCTCTGAAGATACCAACATCCAATTCTGTTCCTAGAAAAGGTAAATTTTATTTTCTTTAAAAAAGAGAAAGAGAATACATCTGGGAACTCAGGCTATTGCAAGATTTTAGAAGAGCAACTGCAAGGGTTAGGCACCAAAAATTGCTTTACTGAGGTCCAGCTTAAAGGTTACAAGCAAAACTAAAGCACCTGGGGTTAGCACAGAGGAATCCACAAGCCATAAAGAAGTAGAAGGGATAAACCTAATCGTGTCTTCATAGACATTTCCTGATCTACTTACATATTTGGGGTTTTACATGAGTAGTTTCTGGGCATGGTACTGATGAATTTTTCATACCTGGCCCAAGCTTCTTTCAGCATAGCTCTGCCCTGTCTGCCTCTCCACGGGAGAACAACAGCAGACAGACAAAAGGGGGGTCATTTTTCAATTTTAAAAAGTTCTAGCCTTCCCATTGGCTCTTTTGGCCTGGTGCCCACTCACTTCCTTTTATCTGTGCAAAGCAGGGAGACTTTTTAACCCTTTACAGGTAGAGCAATTAGAAAACAGCTACTAAGAGGGATTTTATAGCTGCTGGCTGGCTGGCTGTCCATAAAAGGGAGCTACCCTTCCGCCCCCTGCTCCATTTATCACAAGTGTAATAAGGAAGATTAAAAAGGATATGTAGCTTCTAGGGGATATACAGATAGAAATGATGACCAAGCATGCCTTGTCCCCATTTTCACTTGGCAAGTGATGAGGTGCCCTGACATGTACCATCCACCCTCTGTGCCTTTGTCACCACATTGTAATGTAATGTAATGTGTTTGATGGGAGCTGCACCTGAAGACCACTTGGAAAGTTCAGCTGGAGCAGAACATAGCTGCCTGCATGTTAAGCAGTGTTTCACACCTGAAAAAAGACTGTTAATCCTCTGCCCCATGATCTGCTCCTTGGCTTCCTCTTTGTTTCTCATTGCCGTTTATTGTGTTGCTTTGGGCCTTTAAAACTTTAATTATTTGGATGCTGATTATCCTAGGACAGTGGTTCCCAAACTTTAACAACCTGTGAACCCCTTTCACTAAAAAGTCAAGTCTTGCAAGCCCCCTCCTAAAAATGAATATTTCTAGGGATTTTCTCCTTTACCTGAGTATTACTGATAAAAACAGTGATCTTGGAAATATAAAATTTGTTTTATGACATGCTCATTACACATTAGTTATTATTAATCATTACAGTATTTTTATTACATTATGAAAATTGCAACACTCTTCCAAGATCTTACTTTCGTACCTTGTATCACTTTGAATAAGCCTGTTATAAGACAGGCTCTTATGTTTCATCAAGGAATATCAGATGTGAAACAGCATGAAGGTATTTAAGAAGCCAACTCCAAAGAGTTCCTCCTACACAAACATTCAGGTCGTTAGTCCAGGCAAACAGCACATGTTACAACAAAGCTTAAACTTGTTCTTCATAATAATTTTAAAAACCAATACTAGCTGCCTATTTAATTTTAAAACAGTAAAAAATATCCACCTCCCTTTCCATTTCTTATAAGGAGTCTCAAAGTTTAAATCTTTTCAGTGTGATACATATGCTTGGTTTGATATGCATAGCTCTTGGAAGTCCAGGGGCTCTGGGCTGTTGGCCCCGTGATGCCCGGTGTTCCTAAGGACAGCTCTGTCTGCCCTTAGAGATTTTTCTTCTGAGAATCCCCTGTAACATTTTGTGAACCCCCAGGGGTTCATGAATTCCAGTTTGGGAACCACTGCCCTAGGAAATACCTCTGTCCTTATGCCCGTACAATGGCAGTCATGATCACTTGACATGCTCAAGTCACTGTTGCCTAGTTTGAATGCTGCAAGGGCCAGTCCATTTCCCCAGGCCTTTCTGGAGAAGTTGGGAGATTTGATAGACTGGAAGGGATACAGGATGGCTTTTCCAGATGGGGAGGGGCTGCCAGCAGAGAGGTTGTGCTCAGGTCAAAGAGAACGTATAGGTTGTTAACTAGTGGAAGAGAGAAGTTACCCTGCTTCAGCCACAGTGAAAGAGGATTGAAAGTCTGTCACGTTTGTTGGATGAAAAATAGAGATCTGGCTGAATTATTTGTTGAAATGAATGAATTAATCAGATCTATTCTTTTATGTGTTAATTACCTTCCAACAGTCAGTGAGTATTAGGAATTTGTTAGCTGTTAGTTCTAATGTTAAATCAAAAAGTTAGAACAAACTTTCATAAACTTATCAGTGTACATATTTGCTGTTCATGATCTGCTATTTACTGCATGTGACTAGTCACCCAGTTCCCATGGTATGGTTTCAGTTCCCTGATTGGATGACCTAAGCTTCATTTAAAGCAGGGGTCTCCAAACTACAGCCCAGGGGCCGGATCCAGCCCGCGGCTTCAATTTGTCCGGCCCTTCAGCTGAGCAGCCATGTGGAGAAGCTGCCGCTGCCTTGCTCCCCTCCTCGCCCCCCGCGAGCTGCTGCTGGAGGCCCATGTGCGAAGGGGTGAGTGCCCCCATGGCAGCAGTCGGAGGAGTAAAGCGGGGGCGCGGCAGCGGCCGGAGGAACAAAGGGGGGGTGTGCAGCAGTGGCTGGAGGAGCAAAGGGGGGTGATTTCGCATATGTTGAATTTTTTCACAGTCACTTCAGCCCACGAAGCCCCTTCAAAAATCTAATATGATCCTCGTCTCATAAAGTTTGGAGACCCCTGATTTAAAGGAAGCAACGATTATACTTTGAAAATAGTACACTTTTATATTCTATTTCAATGATTTCAAATTTCCCTTGATTTTTTATAATTTGTTTGCTTTTCATAATGGCTCATCAACTCTCTTGTGTGAATAAAAGAAAATGATTCTAATTGGCCGGGAGAGCTCTTCTAGCATGAAGATATTTGCAAATATGATTCATACATTTATTTGTGTTCTTACTGTTCATAAACAATATGGTGGATAAAATCTCTTCAGTGATTAAGAAATAAAAGGGATCAAGTGATGTACCTTTAAACTTGTGAAGTGCTCATATTGTATGGTTATAAGCGTCACAAGTATGCCTACCAATAAATTATGTTAGAGAGAGAGCCGTGGTTGAAATGCCCAGAAGGGTTATTTAAGATGAGGCTGGACAAAGACAGAATATAGAGAATTGGGAAAGATATCAGATGACAAGGAATTGACAATGATGCCAATACAAGGAGAAAGAGTTGGGGGAAACAAAATCAAATGTAACATTTGTCCTTTGACTAGGGTGTCCAAAGACCATTGAAATACAAATATTGTACTACTTGCCAATCCTGGCCCAGTATACTGAATTTTACAGCTATGCCATTAAAAGTTGTCCAGTATAGCTGCTATTCATCAACTCTCCTCCTGACAAAAAAACTTCTACCCCCAATGAGCAGTGCTGTTCACACTGGCATTTGTCACAGCAAAACTTTTGTCTTTCAGGGGGTGGAGGTTTAAAGTCTCTGAAAGACAAAAGTTTTGTTGTTCAATTGCCAATGTAGATATAGCCTAAATAGTATGTCGTCTTCATCTTTCTTCCAGTGATCTTTCATGGGGAAGGGCTTCATGCAGGAGTACATGAAGGAGGAAAACAGAATGTGTTGCAATTCAAATTGGTCTCCTGTAATAATCCTTGTCCAGGAATCTCAAAGCACTTTGCAAAGGTGGATAAATACCATTATCCCCATTGCACTAAGGCCCTGTCTATACCAGAAGTGTTGCACTAGTGTAAATAGATTTTAAAGCAATCTAATTAAACCAGCACAAATCTAAAAAGTAGATGCACTTAAACCTATTTAACCCTTGCTTAAAATAGCTTCAGTTAAGTTGGTAAATTTCTGATATAAATTGATTTAAGCAATGTTTGAATGGTTAAAGGCCATCTGCATTATGGTTTTCACTGGTTTAACTAAACTGATTTATAGTTCATTGAGTTATATCAGAGCAATGTTTCCAGGACAAGGCTGATATTTGATTTTTTCAAACAGCTAATGAAGACAGTGCTTCCTAAAACACAAAGAGCATTAGGGAAGCAAAACTTGGGAGTATTCTCCTCTATAGCCTCAATAGCTGGGGCTTGGGATGGAAAGTGAGTCCCAATACTGAGAATCAGAAGGTTCTTTTCTCTCAGATGCCATGCTACCCTTCTCTAATTTATAAAATCTATTGAAGCAAGTAAAGACACTGACCTTGAAAGGGTTTCGCTGCCAGTACAATCTCTAAAAAAAAAAAAAAAAAGAATCAAAAGGGAAAAACCTGCCGAGGAACTTGGAAAATAAAACAGATCCCTTAACTGATACAGTGGTATCAATTGATCATAAATTTGGAGCACTTAACACTTTATAAATGAGGATTTTAAAAAATTCAGTCATGGCTTCTCCATTTAGCATTCTTAAAATTTTGGTTTAATACAGTGTCTAAAGATAACTCAGGACTTCACTTTAAATATTGGGGAAGAATCTTAAAAGTGGTAGTTGGAGTTCAGGATTCCCTGATGAAGATTGATGAGATTGGTTCAATAACTTGTACAGGTAGCTAATATAAAGAGGTTTTAGAATTAAATCCAGAGATAGAGGTCACTGTAGAGAGACTTGGTAACATTATGTGTTGAGTCCAGTGGTTGTGTGCTCAGAGCTGCAGAGGACCATTGTTAGTCTTACCAGGTAGCCGGTGAAGTGCCTGAAGATGTACCAGAGGGTGGAGCAAGAAGTGATGAATCCAAATCCAGTAATGGACCTTCCCTTTCCATTACTGTTACTACTGTCAATTTTTCCCCAGCTGTCTGGCTTGTGATTCTTGCTGACACACTCAGGGCCCAACTGATTGCCACATTCAGTGTTGGGAATAAATTTTCCCCTGGTCAGATTGGCAGAGGCCCTGGGGATTTTTAGCCTTTCTCTGCAGCCTATGTCATTTGCTGATTTAAACTAGAGTTAAGTGGTGGATTGAAGTCTTTAATCATGATATGAGGCAGGGGTGAAACTTAAAGGACTTACCGGTACTCTGGTGTCCTGAGGAAGGGCAGGGCCTTTAAATCCCCGGACTGTGGTAGCAGCAGCTGGGATCCCCAGGCCCTTTAAATCACCCCTAGAGCTACCAGCTGCAGAGGCGGCTGGGAGTCCTGGGATTCAGGGGTGATTTAAAGGGCCTGGGGCTCCAGCTGCCGCTACCACAGCAGAGCCCCAGGCACTTTAAATCACCATTGGAGCCCTGGGGGGCTCTCAGCTGCCACTGCTACCCCGGGGCCCTGGGCTCTGGTGAAGCTTTAAAGGGCCCGGGGCTCTGCTGTGGTAGCGGCTCTTTAAAGAGCCCCTGGCTCTTTAACTCACCGCTGGAGCCCTGTTGCTGCTATGCCAAGGCTCCAGCAGCAGGGCTCTGGCAGCAATTTAAAGGGCCTGGGGCGGTAGTGATGGCAGGAGTCCCCAGCCCTTTAAATCATCCCCCAAGCCCCGCCAGCTCTACCCCACACTCTGGCAGTGGGGCTCTAATGGCAATTTAAAGGGCTTGGGAATCCAGCTGCTGCTGGGAGCCCTAGACCCTTTAAATTGCTGCCTGAGGAAGCTGAACTGCCCCCGTACGGTGCACCGGCTCTTGCCAGTACGCCATACCGGGGCATACCGGCTTACTTGCACCTCTGATATGAGGATTTTAGTAACTAAACCACAGGTTATGGGTCTATTACAGGAGCGGGTGGGTTTAGTTTCTGTGGCCTGCAGTGTGCAGGCGATCAGACTAGATGATCATGATGGTCCCTTCTTGCCTGGAAACAGGCTGTGCTGCACATGCATGAATGGTTAACTTATCTGCCTGGGGTAGAAATTTCAAAAACACTTAGGGCAAATCTACACTGGCAACATGGAAGTGATGCTGCGGCAGCGCTTTAAGGTGGCTTATGTAGTCGCAGCATAAAAAACCCCCACCTCCACGGCTCATAAAAACCACCTGTCCCAGCGCTGGTGCACTGTTTACACTGGCACTTTACAGTGCTGAAACTTGCTGTGCTCAGGGGGAGGGAGGTGTGTTTTCACACCCCTGAGCAAGAAAGTTGCAGCGCTGTAAATTGCCAATGTAGACAAACCCTCAGTGCTGGCTTAACTGCTCTGTCCCTGAAATCAATAATAAAGCTCCCATTGAGTTCAGTGAGAGCAGAGTTAAGCCAATGCTGAATGCTTCTGAAAATCCCACCCATAGTGAACATGTGTATCTTGTCGAGTGCACACTGAATGAGGCCAGGTTCCACAGGACCAGAGCAAAAGGCAAAGCAAAAGGAGCTTGACCAGCACCATTCATTTCTTTTATTCAATAATCTAGCGACTAAGTTGTATCATTTTAAAAAATATATAAAATAGAAACTTGAGAAATTCCATTTAACCTACTAAAACAAAACATTTAGAAGCAAGAAAATGTCTTGTTATGAACCTAAAAGATTCCACTGCCTGCATGATGATATGCAGATACATTCTAATCAAGCACAGAGAATACTACTTTCATCACAATACCAACGGCTTTAACTCTGACTTAAAATAAATACTGTCTTCAGCAGTAAGCTCAGATATAAACCCAGCACAACCCTTTTTGAAGAGTAGATATTGATATATACAAGCATAATTTATGACACTCATCAGCCCCCAAACAAGTCCATAGACACACCATTTTTTCCAGAGTCATTGTTACAGTTTTCCTTGATCTCAGTGTCAGTCTTAGCTGCTCCATCTTGTGGCCATATTGACTGCTCAGCAGAGTGGCTAAGATAGCTGCAGCAAGCCCACTGCTAGCCAGGAAAGTAATTGTGCAGCTATTGGAAGAGCAGGCAGAAGGAATTCCCACATGTAGTGAGAAACTGGTCTGGTGTCTCCTCAAACATAAAGGGATCCACAGCTGTGGATTTCACAGGTTTTAAGGGCTAGTTGCAGGAAGGGCTGTATGTACCTTGTGATTTTTATAAAAAACGACTAACAAAGTTTTAATCCTCTTGCGAGCTTGCACTTTTCAAGGCTGTTTTTGCAAGGAAAAGAGCTGTGAACTCACTGAAAAAATAAGCTAAAGATGAGGTTAGTTTTGGTATATTAAAACATTCAAAATTAAAAACCCCTGGGAGCTTGTGGCTGTAGCTCCCAGGGCCTCACACACTCGCCCTCTCTGGTACAAGATGACTGATGAAAGGAGAGCGATATGGCAACTTGTATTTTATGTTCAGCCAAGTTAACAGTAATTAATCTCAGTGTCATCCCCAAGTGCTCAGTTACTATATATGGCAGTATAGAAGGGCAGCATTGAAGATTCCAGTCCTGGGTGGGGGTAGTCCACAGAAGAGTTGAAAGTACAGTAGAGAGTCTGAAGCAGCAGAGTCAGGGAGGTCTGCATAGTGTCTGCGAGCTCTGGAGCTGAGATGACAGCTTGGGCTAGTCAGAACCCTTGGTTAGGGTTCTATTTCACCACAAGCAAACACTGATATGACATGAGAGCATGGTCTGATCTTTTCATGTAATCAAATCCACATACTGGTGGCTAGTGGGGAAGGAATTGGAACACTGAACCCTCTGGCCTCAGCCCATAGCAAGCTCTGTATCCCTGCAGCAGATTGCCTTAGTAGCAGCACGCTCGGCTGTGATCCCACAAGCAGTTCAGGGCACCAGCATGAGGCCCATCACCAGCAATGAGGTTTTGTAAAGATGGATCCGCTTGTGTAGTGCACTTTGTGGGATCAGAACCTTAGTCTGGTGATTAACACAAATGATGAAAATGCCTCAGTGCTTGCAGCATTGATTGTCACAGTGCAGGATGCCCTTTCACCTCTGCCCCAAATTAGCTCAAGCTGAGGGACATTGTGTGGCGAACCAATAAAATGTAAGATGACGTATAAATTAAGTCACTGACCCTAAAAGGGTGGCAGCTGTGTCATTTTTCTTTCAATATTTTGTTTGCTTTTGTTCTTTCCCTTTATTTTCCTGTCCATTTTCTTCTCTTCCCTTTATCAATTCTCTTTATTGCTTTGCAAGCCAGAGAAGCCCCTCGCTTCTTTCTTACTGACAATCTTTTCCTTACCTTGCTCCCTTTCTCCTTCAGTTTTTTTCCCTCTCGCCTTCCTGCTTCCTTCCTTTCAGAGTGACTGTGCTAGGTGACCTTCTCCAGCAAAAAGTTTTAAAAAACGGGACCTTTATCAAGAAGCGGCTGTCCCGGGGTAACTTATTAATGGGAATTTCCAACTTCAAAAGTGAAAGCAATTAACTTCTGCTAAATACCTCGATTGCCTATATTGGATTCCCACTTCTTACTATTGGTCCATCAGGCAAAGGGAGTCAATTAAACATACATGACCCATTCAGCAATTGGACAGAGGAGTAGTCCATCACCCAGATGGTTCACTAGTGTGAAAATACAGCAAAAGAACCCTCTGACCAGTGCTGGAGCAGTGGAAGAGGGTTACCAGGATAATTCCTGTGGAGCAGGGAGCATGGAGAGTAACAATAAGCGTAGGATTCTTACTGCAGCATAATCTAAGGTTTAAGCCTCTAATTCTCACCTGGCAGGATATAAGCAGGTCTCCTTGATGTCAGACTATTATCTGATGAGAGTGCAGCCAAGAGTTTTTGTAAAAAGTCAGCAGGCATTATTTGGTAGGCCCAAAATTTGATCTTCCAGATTTTTCTTCTGAGGGCTGGCTCTGGCTTTTTTTGCCACCACAGGGCAGCCAGAGCCGCGAAGCAACAGCAAAAAAAAACGAAAAAAAAAAATGCAGGGTGGCTGGAGCGGCGAACCAAAACAAACAAACAAAAAAACCCGCAAAAAACACCACAGGGCAGCTGGAGTGGCAAACCAAAAAAAAACAAACCAAAATAATAATAATAAACCCGAGGGCGCCAGGCAGCTGGAGTGGTGAACCAAAAATAAAAAAAAGAGGGAAGTCCGTGCTGCCCTAGGATTGGACGGAATGCCGCCCCTTGGAGTCTGCTACCCCAAGCACAAGCTTGCTTGTCTGGTTCCTGGAGCCGGTCCTGTTTCTTCCATGTTTAGAGAATCCATTTAAACTAACTCACTATTTAATGGTTTAGTTAAAAGGTCAATCCGTCTTCCTGGGAGGAAAAAAAATGAAAGTTTACAGCTCATGAGCAGCTCTACAGTAATGAACAAGTTTCAGAGTAGCAGCCATGTTAGTCTGTATCCGCAAAAAGAATGAGGAGTACCTGTGGCACCTTAGCGACTAACACATTTATTTGAGCATAAACTTTCGTGGGTTACATCCCACTGTCCATGTAATGGAGGAATTATTACCTGAGCAAGTAATCTCATTTAACTGATTTCACTTTCAGGTTACCAGGGAATAGTTACATCTTTTTAAGATTATGACAATAACACTTAAATGACTGCTCCTATTAAAAAACCAAAACAGTCTATCTTGAAGTAAAATTGTGCATTTTTTTCTAGTTAGAAGCAACATTTATATTTTGAAAGAATCAGATTTTGGTGGGACTAAACTGTTGCAATAAGTGTTATTTAAATAACCAAAAAAAAGAGGAAAAATACAGCCCAAATGATATGTAAAGGAATTATGTTAGATGTTTACTTAATGAAGAAGACCATTGCTGCTGTGACAACTATAATTAGAGAGAGAGAGGTAACTGTCCAAATGAAATTTACTACTGAAAAATATAAGGAAATGAAAAATACTAATGAACTGTAAGTTTCTAATATGGAGAGTCAGAGACACTTTGAGATTGCTTAAGTAGATTTCATATTGGAACCTTTAAAAGTACTACTAGAAATCCTTAACAGCAATGAGGAAAAAAAGGCTTTATTTTTGTTGGCACCAGGTAAAATAAATCTTCTTGTCTGTTAGCTTTTGTAGACACAGAACTCCGACGACTATTCTGAGGATCTGTACTTCCCTCTCTGGTAACCCCAGCATATGAATTTAGCTGTAACATTGCTTTAATATGGCTGTCCGTGGGATGTTGAAAGCATTTCAGTATTCACTTATATCCTAAGTATAACTAAGAACTCTGCCAACACAGTGGTCCAGCCTTAACCAATCTGTAAAGCAGAATTGTTAGGGGCTATGAGTCTGCAGCGTGGCAAGCTAACCAATGATGCATCAGAGCACCTCTATTTGTAATATTTATTAATACTATAGGTTGTAAAAAGCCCCCAGATCAAATTTGGAAACTACATTAAACAGAAAAAGCCAGAGACTAACTTGCCTCTATTTTTCCATATATTACACTTTATATAGAGTAGAATGAAGATAATGGAGAAAACCCTTTGTAGAACCCTCTGTTATGCACTGAGGTATTTCAAAAAGCTGACCATAATAACAGCTAGCTCATAGAGCTTTTTGTCATAGATTTCATTATACCCATTTTACAGGTGAGGAAACTGAGTCACAGAGAGGAAAAATGACTTGCCTAGCATTGCCCAGCAGGCCAGAGCAGAGCTGGAAATAGAATCCAGGCCTCACTCCAGTGCCCTAGAGGCACTGGTCTCACCCTCTCCCCTCAGCCCCCATAGGGTTCCATAGAGAAGCCTGAAGAACATTTTTCTAAGGGTTTGTTGACTCTTCTGGTGTCAGACTTGGTCTATTGGTATTTTAATTGTTGGATGTAAAGTACACTATGCTTCTATTGTCTTGTTCCTCCCTTCCCCTGTGAGTGTGCAGCAGCAGCTGCAGAGGGGGCTGACAGGACATAATACAGTCTGGAATGGTATTAACTTTGGACCCTGTTTCTGCATAGCAATCTGGTGGGTCTGCAAGAGACACTGACGTAAAGCATGGCTACTTCTTTTCCCTGACCTTTGTCTACTTCATAGTTGCAGCAATGTTTCAGAAAGCTTTATTCAATCATGTAGATATGCCAGAGGACTTTTCAGTTTCAACCCGTGTTTTGATCCACTGGGTGCTGCAGTTTTTTATGTGTTTCTGAAGCACAGTTCGTGCTGCTGACTGCAGTTGTAGAGGAGCTATTTATAAGGATCAAAACCGGAGTTTAAATGCAGAATTAATTTTTTTGTATGGAGAGGTCATATTTCTGATGGATTATTAGGCCTGGTCTACACTGGCTGGGGAGGTCAATCTAAGATACACAACTTCAGCTATACAACTAGCTGAAGTTGGCGTAACTTAGGTTGACTTACCCGGCCATCCACACAATGGTGAGTCAACTGTTGCCGCTCTCCCCATCGACTCCGCTTCTGCCTCTCATGGAGGTGGAGCACAGGAGTTGACAGGAGCGTGCTCGGGGATTGATTGGTCATGTTTACACTAGACATGATAAATCAATCCCCGATAGATCGCCAATCCGGTGGGTAATGTAGACGTACCCTTAGACTGACTAGGACTGGGAATCAGGAGAACTGCACTAGCCTGCTGAATGACCTTTGCCAAGTCATTTCCCCTCTCTGCACTTCAGTTTCCTGTAAAATGAAGCTAATGAGTTTGAACTCCTTTGTAAAGTGCTTTGAGATCTACTGATGAAAAGTGCTATATGAGAGCTGGGTGTGCTATGTGAGAGTTGGCCTTTTCTCTTTAGATTGTAAGCTTTTCAGGGCAGGGACTGCATCTCACCATTGATTTGTACAGTGCCTAGTGCAGTGGGTCCAAGTCTCATGTAGCATGTGCAGGTGCTACTGGAATGAAAATAATGATCATATAAATTTTTCTGTTCAAAACTCTACCACGATTCTAGTGCCATGCTTCCTTATTTTAAAAAAGTTCTCATTACTCAGACCAGTCTGTCTTTCAACTGACAATAGAAGGAGAAATTACTTGAAAATGGAGAGGAAAAGAAACAAGGTGAATTCAACATTTTTTGAAAAAGTAGAAATTACTTAGGAGGGAGACTTGCAAGTTGCATTCAAGTGTCAATCATGCTGCATCTTTCCCCTTTCTCTGCCTTTCCCTCTGTTTAGGGACAGACCTTTGTCTCCCATTTTTCCTCCAAAGTGCTGTTCCTACTGTGACCCAACCAGAAGAACGCTCTTCTCATTTACAAATATACAGAAAGAACCACGGACAGATGGAGAGAGTGAGAAACCCTCACTCTCCAAAGCTCTTCAGAGCTGGTACACTGGCTTCCACGCAATCATTTGTCTATTGCTTTAGTCTGACTACAAGCTTGTGTGATTGTAAGAGAGGTCCCAGAGTGCCTCTGCCAGCTCCTTTCTCTCTCTCTCTCTGTAGTTTTTGCAAGTAGAACAGCTCTTTGCTAGTGCAACAGAGAAACTAGCTGTGGGGAAAGAGATTTAGAAAATTGTGAACCCGGAGTAGCCATTGTTAAGATGACCTGTAAAACGCCATCTTATTCAAATCCATCATCACTTCAGGGCTTGTCTACACTGGCAATTTACAGTGCTGCAACTTTCTCGCTCAGGGGTTTGTAGAAACACGAAACCGGGCCCCCCCCCCCCAAGTGCAACACGTTTCAGTGCTGTAAAGCACCAGAATAGACAGTGCACCAGCACTGGGAACTGCGCCCTTCATGGAGGTGGTTTTTTTAGAGCACTGGGAGAGCTCTCTCCCAGCGCTGTGCCATGACCACACTCGCCACGTTAAAGCGCTGACTTGCTCAGGGGTGCAGGCTCCGAGCAGCAGTTAGCCCAAGCGGCTCCTGGAAGCAATGGCATTTCCCTTTTTCGGCTCCTACGCGGAGGCGCAGCCAGGCTAGGTTCTGCCCAGTTAGGTTCTGCACGTTGCCCCATTCACAGGCAGTGCCCCTGCAGTTCTCATCTAAGCGCATAGGAGCCGGAGCGGGGCCAGGCTGTGGCTTCCGGGAGCTCCATGGTACGGCCCCCAACCAAGTGCCCTGTGTAGAGCGGGGCCGAGCTGCATGGTGCAGCCCCCAACCCAGCACCTTGGCTGGAGTTCTGGAGTGCGCCACGCTGCATGGTGCAGCTCACGGGCTGGCTGAAAACAGCTCACAGGCCGGATCCGACTTGCAGGCTGTAATTTGCCCACCCCTGATCTCGTCTGACTTCTTGCATATCACAGGCTATCCCATTTCACCTGTTTGAGCTCAAGGACTTTAGTTAGACCAAAGCATTTCAGTTCTCAAGAAACTGTTGTGTTGCGCAGGTGGAGAACAGGAGAAACCAAGCTGCCAGCAATTCCCAATGGGGAAAATCTTCCTCTGAAGGTGAGGACAACACTATAGCCATACGTGGTTAGCTGTGGTTAGCGCGATTACATTTTGGGAATGTTAGAAAGTTTTTCTTTTTTAGGGTCTCTTGTGGCCCTTAGCTGGAATTAATTTTGTCTAAAACAGCATTATAACATATTACTTTGTATTTCTTCTTCAGTCCTACTTCAGACTATGTGTCCAGAATGTGTCTCAATTTTCAGGACCCGTTCCAACTTCCCAGTTGGTTGTATTCATTAAAAAAACAATCTAGTCTTGTAAAACTTTTCAGACTCTGACCACTTGATGGAGTTGCTGGTGAAGTTGACAATAAGTCAGATAAGCACACGTACGTTACTGACAGACTGTCTGCTTCTTCCACCCAAGCCCAGGAGGAATGGAACAAAAGAAATAAGAAATAAGTGAGGTCTCTGAGCAGGGAGATAATAATGGTGGTCATATAGGGAACAAAATAAAGTGAAGTATTTGTGTCTTGGACAAACATTAAAGGGGATGCAGAGAAGTGAATGTTGTTTTCTTCATTTTAAAAAGGGAAGGGAAGAGGGTACAAGGTGGAAAGGGCAGCTTAACCATGCACATTTACTTTTGCCTTCACTGCCAAAACTCTCCTAACTCAACCTCTCTAATACCTACAAAACACAGAGTGAGCAGACAGCAAGTATGAAAAATCAGGACAGAGGGTGGGGAATAATAGGACCCTATATAAGAAAAAGACCCAAAGATTGGGACTGTCCCTATAAAATCAGGACATCTGCTCACCCTACCAAAACTGCACCCTGTGCAACAACCAAGGACAGGTATCCCGACTTGTTGGTTTAAAAATCTGCTCACCATGTTCTTCAAGTTTAGATGACATTATTTTTCCTTGTATTACTTCAAGTCTTTGAAGCCCTCAAATGCAAAAAACATACACACACCGCCTACCAGCAAACAGGTTTGCTTGCTAATCTAATACATCATGTAGACACACATCTCTGTTGAGCCTTTTGACTTCACAGAGCTGGCTGCAAAAAATTTGTTTCAACACTACTGTGGAATTGCAGACAACGGTGGCCAAACCCATGTCGTTTCAGTAGCGTTCATCTATCTATGGCAAACATTTTTACAAGAACTGATTGAAAATACATTGATGGAGCATTTTGCAAGAACATGGCAATTTCAACGGCATTTTTAATGGGAAAAGATTGAAAGGAATCATTTGACTTCCTCAGTTTGTTTCAGTAATGTTGAAAATGTTTTAACTACAGATTGGATTTCATTTTGACTTTTACATTATATTAAAATATTAATATACAGTGGGACCCTGCAATACCGTGACGATCGGGATCCAAAAAAACCCGATCGCGATAATGGCAGGGTCGCGATATTGCGGGGTTCCACTGCATCAAAGCAGCAGCTGCCGCAGCCATCAGCAGCCAGCCGCGCACCGCACTATAAGCAGATTCGCGCTATAGCGGGGCATGGTATTCTGGGGTCCCACTGTATTTTGATGTTAATGATCTATTATTTAATATGACTAATCAAAATGAAACTGAATATTTGTACCTTATTGAAGTGCTTTGACATTATCAAAACATTTTGATGATTTCAGATCAGTTTTTTCAAAATTTTTGTTCATGGTGGAAATTTGAAAATTTTGGCTTTTTGTTTCAATTTGAAACTTTTTTTAAAAAATTCAGAATTTCTCTCAGATAGAAACTCTGGTTGCCGACCTGCTGTGATTATTACTTTGTGCTCCCCCGTCTGCATCCATCTGTTGTCTCTTATATTTTACTTAGATTGTAAACTCTTTGAAGTGAGGACCATCCTTTTCCTATGTAGCTGTACGGACTCTATCACAGTGGAGCCCTAGCTCTCGTCAGAGGTTCTAAGAGTACTGTACTACAAACAATGTATAATACAATCTGCTTTTGTTTGAGGGTATTAAGCCTGAATTTTATTTGTACTGAGGTAACAGTCAGAGGCCTCAGGTATGGGCTTGGGGCCCCATTGTGCTGGACATTGTAGTAAACACTGTCCCTGCCCCAAAGAGCTTGTAGTCTAAGCATGTGGGGGAAGAAGGCAGGGCAGTGCAACAGGCGCAGCAGTGTTTGATATATTAGGTATGCTCAGACTGCTGCTTATGACCTAGCCATTGCTGAATGCTGTGCAATGCACTAGCACTCAAGCACAAATTGGATAAATTTTTGAATTGCTCTTCTGCTGTACAACCATTGCAAGTCCTGCAGTGCTGTAAACTGAGCAAGATTAAATTCTATGTACATCAAATGTCCACAAGATGGCACTTCTCATCTTTTTACCTCTGTGTTTCAAATGTACTTTTACACTTGCAGCAGCCATTTTTAAAAATGATTTTTAGAGATTTTGAAAACGTGATCGTTTAAAAATAGTTGAACATCTGTGTTTGTATGTGCCGTGTTTTCATTGCAGCTGCATAGTAGGGGGGAGAAAGGACCCTAATCTCCATAAAATCCAGATCTTACTAGATTGGAAATAAACTTAATTCTAATTTTTGTGATACTGAGACTGTCTTTAGTAATTTCTTGATATGATAAATAATTCAACCCTTTTTTCCACATATCAAATATTCCTGTAATCAGTATCTAGTGTTGGGAAGGGAAAGCATCAACATCTACAAAATAGTTGGCCATAGCTTGATTCTCAGTTCCTTCTGTCTTGCTGAAATCAAGAAATGAAAATTTGGAAACAAACTACTGCAATCTGATCTATTAATGTACAGGATGAATTCATATACTGTGATGCTGATTGTGGTAAGTCAGAAAGTATGAGAGCAGTGGTTCCCAAACTTTAACAACCTGTGACCCCTTTTCACTAAAATGTCAAGTCTTGTGAACACACTCCTAAAAATGAATATTTCCAGGGATTTTCTCCTTTACCTGAGTATAACTTGTAAAAGCAGTGATCTTGGAAATATAAAATTTGTTTTTATGACATGCTTATTTCACACTTTGTTAATTACTATATATCATTACAGTATTTTTATTACATTATGAAAACAGCAACACTCTTCCGAGATCTCACTTTCATAGCTTGTATCATTTTGAATAAGCCTGTTATAAGACAAGGCTCCTATGTTTCATCAAGGAGTATCAAATGTGAAACAGCAGGAAGGTATTTAAGAAGGCAACTCAAAGGGTATGTCTATACTACCCGCCAGATAGGTGGGTAGTGTTCGATGTATCGGGGATCGATTTATCGTGTCTCATCTAGACACGATAAATTGATCCCCGAATGCACTCCCCATTGACTCTGGAACTCCAGCTCCATAAAATGAGTCAACAGGGGAGCCGCCGTGGTTGAGTCGCCGTCGTGAGGACAGCCAGGTAGGTCAAACTAAGATACTACGACTTCAGCTACGTGAATAGCGTAGTTCGAACCATCCTCCAACACTGTAGCCCGGACCAAAGAGTTCCTCCTACACAAGCATTTAGGTTTTGAGCAGTACAGGGAAACAACGCACGTTACAACAAAGCTTAAACTTGTTCTTCATAATAATTTTAAAAACAATATCAGCTGCCTATTTAATTTTAAAAACAGCAAAAAATATCCATCTCCCTCTCCAGTTCTTATAAGAAATCTTGAAGTTTAAATCTTCTCTGTGTGATACATATGCTTACTTTGATCTGCTTAGCTCTTAGAAGTCCAGGGGCTCCTTTCTGCTGGCCCCATGCTTCCTGGATCCCTAGGGAAAGCTCTGTCTGCCATTAGGGAATTTTTTCCCGAGAACCACCTGTAACATTTCACGAACCCCAGTTTGGGAACCACTGTATTAGAGATTTCCTTTCTCCATTATTCACTGGACACATAGTAACCATAGTCTGATCCTAGGAAGAGCTGAATGCCGCCTTTCCAGTTTTCTTTAGTGGGAATGGATCAGGATCCACCTTAAGCCCGGTGGAAGGCTTTCCCTTGAAATCACTGGGTCTTGGATCAGGCATGTATAGAAGCTGAGACTGGAGTAAAGTTGTTGTTTTTTCCTAAAGCTTGATTCAATTACATAATGCATGGCCTTCCTTCAGCCACCTCATTTCTGTGCAGGGTATGTAAGAGCTGTTTCTTTTCTCTTTCAAGCAGTGCAACCACTTGTGCAGATTTGTTAGGAAATGGAACTAGCCATGTTAGCCTTCATGCATTTAGCTCACCATTGCTTTCTGTTACTCATTTTTACCGCAGTATTCCATCACAGAAAGCTAACGACATTTGTTCAGAAAAGTAATAACTAGGGCACACTTGTGAAGATGTAAACTACGCCACTAAAGAAAAATAACTGAATTTTGACCCTTCTAAAAACATGTTAATGTGCAGTATAGATGATTTAGTGCCATGTTACAGATGGAAGGCCAATTTTAATCTAAGATGCTGTTTTTACTGGCTCATAACTTTCCCAAAATTGCATTATATCCTTATGCTCATCGCACATGTAAATTTCTATGAGACATTTGAAGGGAATCCATTCAACTGGTTTTAGTTTATTGCTCAGATAACTGTAACTTGGTTTAATGGTAAAAGTCGAAGTCTGGCATAGATGTACAGATACAGTATTTATAAAAGATGTGGTACAAGTGCAAAGTATTGCTAACTATGGCCAAGACTAGAGGCAAGAGAGTTTGAATGTGGAGGGAATGGTAGGTGACCATATCCTCCGTCTGCAGCTATAAGCAGGCAGCCAAATGTATAAGGGATGCAAAACTACAGAATTGGAGATGGGGCATGAATCTTTCATTCCTCTACATCCTCTCCCTCTTTCTCCTCCTCCCATCACTGCTGAGACGAGTTGCCTACTATTGGACTTTCTGGAAAGAATTGAGCTGAGTAGATGGACACATTTCAGCCAAGGCGTTAGGAAAACGAACTGTGCAGACTGCTAGTGACTAACGAGACCTTATCCTCTTCCCTACAACATGCGTGTGTGTATGTAGCAGTATGCTTGGTGGATCAGCACACTCATATACTTATCGGCCATAGCGTACCATTTCCCAGCATATACCAGACACATCCTTCCCTCCCCGCAAGTCTGCTGTAGAAGTGAATTTTGCAGGCACAGGAGTGAGATGCCTTGGTTGTAGCCTCTCCGCATCCTGCCCCTCTCTGCTCTTTTACAATTTAGCCTTCCATGAATGTCTAATGTATGTGTTCACATACTTACACTTGCACTTCACTATTTAAACATTAAGGTGAATGCATGACTGGTTCCATATGTACGTGTAATGTTCAAACAAATATTTGCTTCTGTTTGGAGATGCGCTGAGAAGCATGTTGCTTTGCGGTTGTTCTTTGGTTATCTAGGGGACCTAATACTTGAAGAGTTGTGTTGATGCTTCAGCAAGCTTTTTAAATGGGTGATCTCCCTGCCCTTGTGCCTATTTTTTAACAGAAGGATATTATGTTCAAAGACCTATGTTAAAGCAATGTTAAGGGTTAGCTACTTTGAAGGAAATCCAGAAAACTTAGCTATGATTCCTGAGCAACTACATCACTGTGACATTATACATACTGGTTATGCTTGTGGACACCATTATAAGCTCAACATTCACTGCCTTACACAACTGCAGAACCCAAGGTACCTTCCTATACAAAAGGAGATGCCATGGTACCGCAATCACTGTAGTGATAACAATTACTACATATGCCAACAGGGTCCACAATGCTTAATATCTTTGCTTTCATGAATTAAAATATCAATGCTAATTTTGTTTTAAGAATAAGTTTTATGTATTTCAAAATCTAAATAAAATGGAAATTTCTGTGTTAATAAAGCCATATAATAATTTCTGAGATGAGAATATACAAAAGAATAGTCTTAAGGGTCTTACATTGTGTTTCTCACAGAATTAATTTGCCATTTCTGCGTTATTAGAAGGCAAAGATCTGGCATTACTGAGTCAAAGGGCCAGTTCCCTCTTCATCTTCATGTGCCCCCGTGAAGAGTGCTGAAGACAAAGAGATCCTTGCTCCTTGAGAAAAAAAACTGATGTCAGGAAAATTGAAAAAGATTTTCACTTTTGTTAGCCAAGCATAAGCGAGGCCGAAATGAACTTCTTAAACCTCTTAGTTCCAGAATTGGTTGGAGTACGATCAACAGACTTCTTCCTGATCTTTCTTGGTTTAGGCAGGTCTTCATGCTAGGCTTATTACCCTTTGTGCCAAGACCCCGTCTAGATCCATCACCTCATACGAACAGGATACCTTATTTTAACTTATCAGTTCTCTCAGAATTGCTAAGAGATCACGTACTATTCACATAAGGCAGAAGTAAACTTTTTTCATGTCTATCTTGAAAGTAGAGGTCATAGACCTCTTTGCTTTACTAATGTTTCCTGTGTAGAACCTTTAATTAACTTACTTTTTTTGTCTGGGAATTTAGAGGCCCTGGCTGCAATTGAATATGTTTTTGGGTGGGTTGAGTTTCATCTGTGAGATGCTGTTGGCACTCTTACTCTAAAAACAGAGAAGAAATGAAATTTCCTGTTTGACTTTGCTATTTTCTTGGTTTGAGGATGTCATCATTAAATAAATGCTGGCTGTTTTAGAGTAGGTCAGGTAATTTCTTGAGAGCATCCCATGCACATCTTGGAGATGCTAACCAACAGACCTTCGAGGCAGAAGAGGCGTGTGCCAGAGATTGTTTCTGAAAAAATTGAGTACACCTAACTGCCCATGGTGATTTGTCACCAATCCTTCTAGCCACTACTCTCCAATGAAGATATATTCTGTTCTACTTTTCAAAAAAGACGAGACTGGGTGCTTCAATTTTGAGGGTGCTTGCCCTCTGAAAATCATGCCCCTTTAAGGAGTGTTTAGCTGATCACTCAAAAATTGAGGCATCCAAACTTACTAGTCACTTTTGAATATTTAGGTCTAAATACCCAATCATTTTTGTGCTAATAGGAATTTTGCCAGAATAAAGCCAGACTATAACTTGAAATATTAATGCTGTTGTATTTCTGAAGCTCACTTGAAACAAGTGTGCTCTTCTACTTAATGTGCCTTCTTCCATATGCCTTCTGAAATAATACTTAGTGATGCCTCAAATGCAAGGTCTTTCTCTTCTCTCTCTCCTTGCAGTAGGAAATGCCTATCGTTTTCAAGGGAGTACGTAACCTCTGCATGAACATCGGCTTTAACGTAGAAGTGCCCTGTTAACCTGTTGCATAGTTGTCCTTGGTGGCCTGCTGTCCCTGGTTCTTGACAATAGTGTGCATACACATGCTGTAGGGGCAGGGATAGCTCAGTGGTAGAGCATTGGCCTGCTAAATCTAGGGTTGTGAGTTCAATCATTGAAGGGGCCACTTAGGGATATCAGGCAAAAATCTGTTGGATGATTTAATTGAGGATTGGTCCTGCTTTGAGCAGTGGGTTGGACTAGATCTCCTGAGATCTCTTCCAACCCTGATATTCTATGATTCTTTGAATAGGCAAGAAAAATTCTTTGCCCTTTTCTGCTTTGTAAACCTACTATTTTTCTGAAGGCACATCAAGTTCCATGGTAACCATTACATGGATGAATAAATAGACACACCATCTTTGTTATGTTCCTTCATTCTTCAGCAGATAAATTTTGACATGCTGTGTTGCAACCAGAAGCAAGGTAAAGAGGCCCGAAGCATTTTTAAGATATTTCCAGTGCTCACTGGCCAGTGAACTAGTCATAACACAAGAGAGAGAGGCTTTAAATTTTCTAACATTTCTTCTAAATTAAGAGACAAACCATTCTTTTGTCTTGAATTTTTAATAAACTAACTTTTTAATAAACTATCCCTTCAGAAATAGTTGCATTGGATTCTTGTTTCCTAATCATTTTCCATTCGGTCTATTTGAGTATAACCTGGGTTGGTCCACAAGATTAGCAAGTTAAGGCCTGGTCTGTATTTGGATCGGATTTCGTCAGAGAAAAGTAAGGTTCGGGGAGGTGTATTGGCAGCTCATTCGACAGTAGCATTATTATAACAGTCTGTTAAGCCATTCCTCCAATATGATGTTATAGACCACTTGCTGCTGGAGATGACAGCTATTAAAAGTAAAACTGAAGTTCCTACATGAACAGGGAGTTGATCCAAATTAGGATTTAGTCAAGGTAATTATATTCTGCCCACCTGAATTAAATGCAGTTTTAGTTAGATATTATGTACATCACTTACTGTGCTAAACTGTTGTATGTTTTGCCATGTATGGTTAAGCAGTTTGTCCAGCCCAGAGCAGGCCTAACTTCAGTGAGATAGTGAAATGGTTTGTCCTCCTTCTAAATATATGTAAACTTTTTATTCTTTCTATAAAAGGAATACACACAGACAAGCAGTCTCAACAGTTTGAGGCAATGATAAAACAGCTTTGATATATATGATTAAACTATTCAATTTGCAAGCATTATAATTAGACCAGCTTTATCTAAAGAGAGAAAAAGAACGCACGACTGAAGGAAGAAAGAAGGGAAAGAACAAAGGAAATGCTGTGCTTAAATGTCAGAATTAGCCATTTATGTGCCCAAGAACCTGAAATGTTCTTGTACCGTTTTGTGATCTATATATGAATTTCTCATAAATAGCTGCCTCTAACTGGAGTCCATTCTCTCAGGGTTGGCATGTTTCAGATTTCACTGTCAGCCTATCATTTCTTGGCTACAGTTTGATTTCTAGTGACCTGTGGTATTTTTGTATGATGCCTTCCTCAGCTCCATCATATTATGAAATGAATTCTTCCTTATTAAGAAAGGCAAAATTGTCTTCTGACCAGGAGAGAACACATCAAATTTTTTTCACATACTCCTTTTCCGGTGTTGATATTCTGCCCTTGCCAATTACATGGGCAGAGCCTGTCAACCTACCATAGATTGGCAAATCTTCCACCCATATCTCCAGGTCAAAGAGGAGAAGAGAGGACAGCTGGACCTCTGAGAGACTTGAGAATGAGTTCAGCTAGGTAATGAGGAATGGTTGAGGAGAGATGAGAAGGTGGGATTTACATGCCAAACATGTAGGGTATGGGGGTAGGCAGATGGGGCTAAAATAGAGAGCAGAGCCAGCAGTTAGCAGGGGGTGAGAATGGGCCTCTGCTGTGAGAGTGGTTACTGTTGAGCTTAAAAGGAAGCCAGAAGCTGGAGAAGAAGAGAACAGAGTGCTGTTTGTGAAGAAAGAGGTGAGCACTGAGGAAGGATTGGGAATTGTCTAGAAAGCCCAAAGTTTCCTTGCTCAGCAAAGGGAGATGAGTAGGCAAATGCTGGTAGCTTTGCCCCTGTCATTGAGAAGGCTAAGGTATGATCTCTCACACTGTTGTGACTTCACGATGTGTGGGACTGGGTGGAGCCTCTGCTGCTGCTGTTCAGGGCCCTATATTCCTCCAGTTCTGCCTTGAGTTGCGGGTAGAAATTGCACTCACTTTTGAGCTAGTGTGTAGAGCCTGGACGACTACTCTCTCTCATGGCACATACACATACACATACATACACATATGCCAGTCTGTGCTGAGACACTCATCTCAGGAACAGGTCTGATTTTGCTCTTGGTCCAACATAGCAAGAATCCACTGCAGGATACGAGAACTGTGGAGAGTGGCCTCTTCATACTATCCATGCTTTTAATACATGGAAATATCCTGCTCTATTTTCCCATTATTTTATAAATATCTTTGGGTCTCAGTGGGATGAAAAGTGCTATATCAATGTAACATGATGTTCTCTTCATTTAACCTTATGAATATGTATGACAGGGGATCTTTAGGAGCTAAAAAGTTAGTGCAGGTTTTGAAAAAACAGCTGTCCTAAGCTGGCAAATGATTAGATGTCAATATGGCTAATAGGCCATAGTTTCTCAAATGCACCATGATCTTTTCTTGTGATCACAGCCACCTGGGCTCTGATCGCAAGGTTGGGGGCGTGCAAAATAGTGAGTCCTCTGTGAGGAGCCACTGCAGAGTTTGCATCCTGCCTCCCTCTTAAGAGACAAACACTGGAGGTGCAGGAAGTTGGTGAATTCCTCACTTTCCCTGGGATATGGATGGCAGACTCTGGCCCTAGGCTCACCACCCCAGCATTGTCCCTTGGCCCAGCTGTCTCACTGCCCACCTCCCATCCGGGGCTTAATTTGTCCCAGGGCTTGCCAGGACTGCTGTGAAAAGTGATATTAACAAAACATTCAAATATCACTTTTCACAGCAGAAGACTTGCCAGCTAGCGAGTCTTAGGGGGAAAAAGGTGCAACCAAAAAAACCAAAAGAAACAACAACAAAAAGATAAGAACAGGCAAAGCGCTTTATTTGTGTTTCTAGTCTGTTTAGGTCCGGTAAAGAATACTGACAAATGTAAATTATTTTTATTACTGAGTTTGAAAAAAACCCTACACAAATAAATTACAACAATTTGGATATGTATATGTGCATATTTATTTTGTTAAAGTCAATTAAGTATTCTAGGAAAAAGTGTTAGCGCAGCCACCAGCCAGAGTTGGTGGCTGCACTCTGGCAGCCAAAAAATTTGTTGTGTGAACCCTGCTTTAGGCTAGGGTGATTTCAGGAATCCCAGTATTGTATTTCAATTGCCTCTCTTCCACATATCCCCTTTTCTTTTTCTTCCTTCCTTTTCAGAGCAAAATTTTTGTAGACTTCCAAAATTGCTGGGGTGAGGGAAATTTCAGGGTTTTGTTCTGATGCATTTCCATTTTAAAAACAAGACTACTACTTCTTTATTTTACAGTAACTGTGAAAATACTGTGCCTGTAAAGTTATCCTAGCTCTGGCAGAAGTGGCAAATTTACTAAAATGTGCTATGAGCATGATCCTAAAAACTCTTACTAATGAGAGTAGCACTCTGAGTACTCAGATTGCAACCATAGGACTACATCTAGTAGTAAGGGTTTGCAGCACCAGGTTCAGCGTTCAGATTACATATAAATTAACTAAAAAATACTGGAGAGGAAAAACATATTGCACAACTTACAGAAAATGATTTGATCTTATTATGAGGACTTTAGAGCAAAGCTCAGGCATTGCACCAATACACATTATAGAAAAACCTGAGAGAGATTATCAGAGTAGAGTTTACATCATAAGTTAACACACACTATTGTGTTGTGGGAACTTTTATATTTTTGGACCAGTTTTGCAGCACACTGTATCTCTCTATCTCTGAATTGTGACTTAAAGAAACAGACCATGTCTGGCCTAAATTTTCAAAGTGACTAGTGATCTGGGTATCTTAATTCTAGGATGCCTAACTGGACACCTTAAAGAAAAAGCACCTGCCCTCTGAAAATCAGGCCTCTTCACAAAGTGTGCATCCAAAAATACTGACCTTTTTTGGTCAGTATCGATAAATTTTTAAAAGAGATTTTAATAGTTCAATGTGGTGTTTAGAGTTTCTTTTTTATCAGTAGGCAACAGAGTAATTTTTATCATGTGCTAACAGCAACAGCATTCTGTTACAGACACAAGTGGACACTATAAAACCACTCCTTCGCTATTGTCATTGTGCTGTGCTTGCTGGTACAGTATTTTATATCTGAGAACATTTTTTAAAATTACAATAGAAATGACCTTTTGTTTTTCATTCCCAAATGTGGAATGTTCTCTAGGAATTCTAACAGTGTTAAGGTAGTAAAGTATGTTGACAGATTTTTAAACAAAGTACTTGTGCACAGCTGCAGAACATAAATCATTCCTTCCGGTTTCTGAATTTTATAAATTGTTGTTATGTGAAAGTTACCTCTGTTCTTGTTTGACTTTAACGAGATTTTTTTGTTTAGGCATAAATATTGTTACTTCTCAGTTTTGTAACCATAATGCCCTTAGTTGTAATGATTACGTAGCTGAAGTACCTTCAAAAATGGTTTAAACAGACAAGATATTTGTATTTCCGTAATAGTCAGCTCACATTGTACAAATATTGGGGATAATGTTCTTTACTTGTCATTTATTTGTAAATCAGACTGATGCAAATGTTGTTTATAAAGTAGTAAACCAAAACCCAGCTAATGGCATAGTAATAATCTTCTGGGAATAAGGGCCCATTAATTTTAGACACAAGTTTTGCCATTTTCCACATAACATACTGTACAGCACCTGGTAGCATGTCTGCAGGATCTCTTGGGGATTTGGATAATGGGATTTTGGGGATCTATTTATCTGACCCAGATGCTCACTTATTAATAACAATATAATTATAAAAGGTCCTAATACCAAGGCACTTGAGACATTCTATAAGCAATTAATATATGATAATCATATATAGTAATTAAAATGTCACACAAGATAGATCATTAAAAGCCAGACAAAATGACAGCTATACAAATATGGTGGAAAGTGCAAGGTGGAGAAGTAACCATCCATAGTTGATAGCAATTAAAATAGAAAACATTGCTGAATTAGAAGTGTGTACAAATGTTTCTGAATGGAGAGAGATGGGTTAAGATAAATATCCATAGGAAGTAAGTTCCATACCCTAAGGGAATGCAAGCCAAGGACTTTTCCAGCCTCAAGTTCAATGGTAGAATCCCTGAAAGGTGGATGAATGATGCCAGAGTGAACACGTCTGTCACTACAAAGCTCAAAGAAGAGGTCTTGAATATAGTCAGATACATAGATTATAAGGCCAGAATGGACCATTGTGGTGATCTGGTATGACCTGAATAACACACATCACAGGACTTCCCTGACTTAACTTCTGTTTGAACTAGCACACATCTTTTAAACAAACATTTTCTGTTTGTGTCTTCAAGATGATAGAAGTTAAGGGGGTATGTCTGATGCATCAGACAGTATTAGTGCCAGCAGATCTTGGCCTACCAAAGGTTGTAGTGGCATCTACAAGAAGACACTGGCATCTACTTTCAAGTGTGGTTGTGTTTCATAGGTCCTGCAACATGGAGAGTGCCACTGACTCCATCAACTGCAGTGGGAGGCGAGGTAGCTCATCATCTTTTAGGATCAGTAGCCCATGAGATCAAAACCAAAGTTAGGGGGTATCTGATAAGAGTAGAGGAACCAGTAGACTGGCACAAAGCAGCAGCGGTGAGGGCCAGAATCTAGCCCTATTTTTGTCACAGACAATTGTAACTTAAACATCAGGTAAATTGTCAGTAAGTCACAAGACAGACAGAACCTAGAAAACCAATTTATTTCTATGACAAACTCCAAAGTACATGACAAGATTTAAAGTTTGAGGTTTGCAAGATTTCCATTTGGAGACAAGCTCATGTGGTATTATGGCATCTGATAATTTTTACTATGTGGAGCTTGAGCTCAGTATAAAAGGAATGCAAGTTTTTTGCAACTTCTTCAATATTTCTTATATGCTGTGAAGTGTATCAGATTGCAAATCAAGGATTAGCTGGGATCAATGTAATTAGAAGATTTGAAAAAGAAGAGAGATCTCAATGGAATAAAGTTACAACATTGCTTCTTATACAGATTGATACCTTCCAGTTCTCTTGCTTTCACAAGTTTAGGGCCTGATCCTGCTAGCACTGAAGTCTATAGGAATTTGGCCTCTGATTTCAGTGGAAGAATGTAGTATCCCTTTACATAGTTTGTGAGCCCGCTTGTGACAACATCTTCTAAAACAACCACAGAATACAGTGAACTCCACTAGAGAGCTCGCAAACTATAGGAATATACCCAATTCCAAAACACTTCAGAGAAGGACCTGGTCATTAATTGTTGAAATGAAAGTTGATTGATCCGACCTTCAATTAAATATCTTTAAGGAAATGTTATTTTCTAATACAAACTTTTTTTAAAAAAGCATATTTAAAGAAAGTATTATGCTTTTTCTTCCCAATTTTGCACTTCTATTTATAATAGCATTAGGGTTCTGTGTAAATTGGCCATTCTTTCAGGTAGTATTCTTTTGTTCTTCTTCCACCTTTGAAAAATACCTTTGCAAATTTCTAAGTAAAGAAGAGAAAACTCTTAGCACTTGTATTTATTTTTTACACCTCTCTTTTTGTAGCTTTTAAATGCCAATAATATTAGCATATACTGCAGCTAGATGTTTGTACAGTTATCTTGCTGAATTTATTAACACTTCTGCCGGAATGTGTTTACCTTGTTTTTAATGGTGTATTTAGATAAGTGTTGTTATTCTTTCAGATACTGATGAATACCGACCACCTGTTTGGAAATCTTACTGTAAGTATTCAAACAGATTTTTAAAAAATGTTGATACAAATAGTGCTTTTGAAACAACTGAAATATATTTTATCAAAATATGAGCTCAAGAAACATTGTGCATTAATATGAAGAATAGCAGGAAATGTCATTTGGAGACACTTGCACTCTTTGATGCCAAAGGCCAAGTGCATCTGTACAGTCCTTGGGGTTCGATTCCGTAAAGCTTGTTCACATGAGTGTTCCCATTAATGTCAATGTGGCTAGCTGCAAAGGTGTGGCCTGCCAGCATAGTGCCTTAGGGCATTAGTGATGTGGAGTCTTGCATGTAGAAGCCTGATATCACATGGGAACATTTTAAGGCCTATTTGCCTTAACCACATGCACCACTGGAGTTGACTAGAGATAGCTGAAAAAGTTGGTTCTGAATTTGCCAATTCAGCAAAATCAGGATGTTTCACCAGTGTTCTCATGGAACCCACCCATGCAGACCACTCTGAGACAAGAATTTCAGAGCTTCCTAGGTCTCCAGCTTTAGGGCAACCCATCAGGCTGCCTGCCCTAGAGCCCAGGTTCCATTCTCTTTCAAGGACAATTTTGAAGTTTTTGAGTTTCGATCCTAACCAAAATGAAACCAGATTTTTAAACAGGGCTGGCTCCAGGCACCCGCAAAGAAAGCACGTCCCTGGGGGGGCACATCTTAAGGGGCAGAATTCCGGCCAATCTTGGGGCTGCGCTCCGCTCTAGCCGCCATTTTATTTTATTTTATTTTATTTTTTTCTTGGGGTGGCAAAAAACATAGAGCCAGCACTGTTTAGAAATATCTAAATCGTCCATGAAACAGAATTACATTTCTATACATATTGCAGTGAGGCTGAAGGAGACTGAGATGAATGAACACAAGAAGTGATGCACTGGAAAAGGAAAAGGAAAAGTGAAACTGCTGTTCGGATGCCCCACCTGTAACTTCTGCTTCCTTGCCTTTAAGCATAAGAGGGAGGCACTGAACTTGGTGAGGCTGTGAGGGATTGGGAGAAAGAATCAGCCTTTATTTAACAGCAGATTTTCAGAGTGAATATAAATGTGTGTGTTTAACCACAAACTACTTTTAGAATGCCTCTAACTCTACATTTTGATATATTTTTGAGGCTAGATGTCCTTCTGAGACCATGTCCAAGACTAGAGCAAGCACTAGGCACAAGCAGACTAAGCAATTGCTTAGGGCCACAAGCAGCTCGAAGGGCTCCCAATTAATTATTAGTATGTGTTGTATGTGTAGCCCCCCCCCCGCCAAATATTCCCGCTTTGGGCCCCAAATGGGCTAGCAACAGCACTGCCAAAGACACATGAAAGCAGCACTTAACGTAATGAAAGAATTCGTGTGTAAGTTGGGACTCATGATCCAGCGTCCAAAATAATGCATTTATTTGAAAATGACTGCACGTCGTGGAATCTGTTCTTCTGCGTTCAAGGTTTTAAGTTTGGGTTAAACCTTTGATGAAAAAATTTATAAGCATATTTTTGAAGTGTAAAATGCTACCAAAGTTTATACAGAATGGATTAAAATAATTCTTGTCAACTGAAAGTATGTATTGGAAATGAGAGGAAGAAAAGACCTTTCTAGGTTTAAATCACAGAACTTCCATCTCTTCCGAAAAATTCACTTTGTTTCCATGTGTCCTGTAGATTGGTTGTGTCTGTTCCAACAGGCACTTTGTAGACGGCGTTGCCAACCCTAAACATTCAAAAATCATGAATCATGTCTCAAAAACGTCAAAACATTAGTGTTGGGGTTTTTTTATTTGCTGTCTGGTTTCTGAGCATTTAAGATGAACGCAAGTAATAGTTTAAAGCTTTTCTCTGCCACCATGAAGACTAGAAACTTAGATTTAAAAAAAAAAAAATCCCAAAAGCTGAGATTCCTATATAATCTCTAGTTTCCAGGCACTGGGCCTTTAACTAAAACACCTAATACTATGAGACTCATGATAAATTCAAGAGATTTGGCAACAGTGCATAGGCCTTAAAATTTTAGCAACTCCAGAACCTTTTAAAACTTAATTTAAATTAATTGAAATGAATGAAAAATAAGCGATAAGGATGGGGAAGAATGATAAAGATTTTCCCCCAGCTGTCTTTAGTCTTATCTTTAGATGGTTGAATGTGAAGGAACTGAATATGAGTAACAATCTCCAACCCATTCAACTGCTGTTGCATAATTGCAGTAGTTGGAACATCAGTCTGCATGTGAACCTAGAAGTAATCTCTCTGTGTGGCTGTGAATCATAACTTATTACATCAGTGGCTTGCCATATGTCAAGCCAGTCACTTAATAAAGGCACTTACACATAAAGTGACTTGAAGCAGGCTTTTGCCTTGTAGATGATGGTTAAAGAATAAAATTGGAGCACATTGTAACTTAAATATTAAACATCATTAATCATAACTGCAATTCACCTAATGTTTGTCACCAAGTTCTGTATGTTTTGCTTTCAGTCGCAAATAATAATAATAAGTCACAGTTCTATACCTTCTGTGAACTCAATGAACTCTGCCTTTTCGTTCATTTATTTTACGCCATAATCTATAATGAGGTGTCCAACATTTACAATACCAAAGCCTCATTGGCAGCTAGCCCAGTAGCTAAAGCAACACACCTCATTTGTAGATGCAACTTATGTTTTTCATAATTTTCCATAATTAGAATTAAGAGCACATGTCATATTATTTGCTTGTGTTGCTGTCTCTCTTGATGAATGAATAGAAATGTCTTATTCGAGTTCACTAGCGATAGTAGCGGCAAGGAAACAGTAGCTGATAGCTTGGTTCTCATGGAGCAGTTATAGAAAAAGGATAGAGCGCACATTTTATAACTTGAAAGACAACACACAGTATATTCTTGACTTGCAAAGAATAAAAGTCTTTGAGGAGAAGGTCATTTTCAGAAAATCTTTCTAATGTTGACATGAGGCAAGAAATGATTAGCTTTAATTTTTTAGTGCTCTACAAAGCATGTCACTTGTGATTATCCATCATCACATTTTCAAATCTAAAATTATCCATTCTCTCTCTCTGAATTTTTTCATATAAAACTTGAGCTAGTTCTCCACAAGTATCAGATTTGGATAAGCCAATAATTTTTGTCATTTGTGGCATAAAATATTATTTTTTATAGTGGAAACTGGGAGTAGTCCATCCTGGGAAAACTTAATGTTCATGCTGTACTTCCAATAAAAAGTTGCTAATTTTACATTGTTTTGCTATTTTTCATCACTGTCAAACATCACCTTTTTAATATCTGTGCAAAACAGTTTTTAAAAAGTGGTGAAATATGTTTAATGAAATCAAGATAAAAATTTTGCTTCCCCTCTCCCTCCTTGGAACAAGGATCTCTAGTGTGAATATTTACTTGGCATTTAACACTTAGCCATTTTTTCCATTGTGATTCTTATATTCGTAGCATCTGAATGAAGTATAAGTGTCAGAAAAATAGTTATGGTCAAATGCCAAGCATAATGAAATAAAATCTCATTGGATAAACCAATTTATGTTCCTGTTATGGAAAAGAAATGACAGCACATGTTATCAGAGTCATTTGCTAGTAATATTATTTGAAAGTTAATTTAATTTTAAGGGATTATATCTCTCAATGTCTATTTGAGAAAGAAATCTAATCAGATCCAAATTTTGGTAAAGATAGAATAAGTATTGACAGTCTCATTTTTAAGGTGATTTGCCAAATCAAACTGCTCTGTAAGGAGGAGCTGAATGTCTCTCCTTTATAGCACAGCATGTTACTATCATAAATTTACAAGTTACTTTTAAAACTGCCTTGGTCTTTCAGTGAGGTTCAGTTTCTAAAAGATAACAGCAAAAATAGATATTTTGGAATTTGTGCCCATTTTAAAACAGCTTACATTAAGGGAGTCTTAACTATGGGAAACTTCCCACCGAATGGCCATAGGTTCACAGCCATAAATGACTTTTTGTTTGCTCTGAAAGGTTAGTGAGCAATCATAAAGACAGAGGGCCTGATTCTTCTTCTGCAAGGTCCTGAATAGCTTTAGACCTAGTGAAATCAATGGGAGTTGAAGGTGAGCAGCGCCTTCCAGGGCATGGTCAGTGCCTTACAGCACTGGCTGTGAATCCTCTTGCTGAAGAACAGAGCTGTAGACCCAACATGTTTTTGATATATTGTAAAATGAAGTTTGCTTTGATCATAACGTCTGTTCTTTTCTGCCTGAGTCTAGCTTTTTCCCCACCTTGCCCAGTTATCACACAGTAATTAATTAGTTAAATTAGCGAGTGGTTTCTGGTTAGTTGTAAATCAGTTATAAAATCTTGGACCATGTTCCCTCTGCACAAAATCTTGCAGCAAGTATTTTTTAAGTCAAAATTTAATGTTTTAAAAAGCCTAATTTAACAAAAACAATTCCGTGTTAAGCAGAAAACTGAAATATATTTAACTTCTGCCTTCTCTCAGTGTATCAGTTGCAACAGGAAGCTCCCCATCCTAGAAGGATTACCTGCACTTTTGAGGTGGGTATTATAATGATCCAAAGCTTTACATTGTCCACAAACTCCAGATCCATCCACACACTGTACATTCTGAACAACTGCTACATGGGAGACATGGAAGTATTATGGAGAGGGCAATTTGAATACATTGCTTTTTCTGATGTTAAAGGGGTGCCATCAGTTGGAAATCTAGTTAATTTAAAATAAGAGTTAAAAAGACTTTCAGGTATCGCATCTGCCCCCTGCAAACATCTGGTAACTTTAGCAATTTTTTTTTTTTACAGTTACACTTTTTATTTTTAAAAAACATTTCTCTGTCCCCTCTTTTGTGTGAAAGACCCCCACAAATAGGGGGAATGACTGTACAGGGCAAATACCAAGACTGTCCCTACATTATTAAATGCACACAATAAATATGCTGAAATAACAATGAATTCCTCCTCCTATCCCAATCTTTTAGTTATAGCCACTTGACGCATTACTAGTAATAGTTGCTACGGTGCCGGACAGAATGTGCCGGCCCTGATGCTTCAGTTGTGGAATCCTATTGAAGCATAGGGAATACCCATGTGTGCAGAGGGTCAGCTCATATGGCTCAGATTGTAGGATCAGTACCAAAAGTGATACTGTCCCTTTAATGCTGTTTGACAAGAATAAATTCAAATTTTTGATTAAAATATGTTAGTGCTTTAATTGATATTGAACATCCATGTCAGTAAGTTTTTATGCATAACTCCATCTCATCATTACATCTAGAAAATTGGGAAGCAGCAGTATCAATTTTAAGAATGCTGAAATGTTGGGTTTGATTCATTAAATAATATTACAAAACACTGCTCACACTAAACCATTGCAAGTTATTGAATTGTTCAAATTTTATTGCAGCATTTTTATCATGTAACTAGAGAGAGGAAACTAATCTCTGGAATGTGTTTGTCATGTTGACATAGCATTAAATATAGTGGAGTATAGTACTTTCAGGGGCATTAATAGGTTATAGCTTAGATCACAAAGAGGATTATTTTACTGACTTAAACAGGGATTTCTGTGTACTTTCTTTCAAATGCCCAATTACAGTTCTTCCAAAGAGTCTGTCAACTTCTAGGATAAAAAAATAGAGATTTAATGGGTGTCAAATGCTTTATTTTAACACTCTGATCTTCCATGATTAACCTGGCAGGTTTGCATTTTTGCAATCGATGTTTAGCTATAGTTGATCACTCTTTCATGTAGCTAGCTTTCATCTTGATCAAGCATGACAGACTGACAGACTAATTTTTTATGAGTCATGTCTCAGCAAGAAAAATTAGTTTAAAAAACATTTTGTGCTGTTAATGAGTTTGCTAATAAGGAAACATGTAGGTTGTTATTGTTTCTGTGCAGAAACCTTACACATTAATATTGAAGTTGAGATTTTAATCGCACAGAAATAATTACATTTCACAGTTTTTGTTTCCACTTCAAACTTTCTCTTTTTCCTTTCCATGTATTCAGCACAATAGGATTTTTTTGTGATATCAGTCAAAATGACACATTCATTTGGGTATGGTGCATTTTTACTCCCTGCCTGTGGTGGGGGGCTTCCCCACACAGGCAGGTGAAGGGTTAAGGAAGCCTTGAAGAGGCTGCCCAGAACCCAGCCAATCAAGAAAGGGCTCATTGGGAAAGCCAATCAAGAGAAGGCTTGCTGAAGCAGCCCGTATATAAAGGGCTGCTCAAGAGAGCAAAGGCAGTTTCTTTCTGGAGGATGAAGGAGAAGAACTGTCTGCTGAGCAGCACCGGTGATATTGCAATGCTGGGCACAGTAGTTGAGCAATAGGGGAGCTCTTGGCTGACCATGGCCAGATTGAGGTCCTGAAGCAAGGGCAGGGAAGGTGCTTGGGCTAGGGGAAGTAGCCCAGGGAAAGTAGGCACCGGGAATAGGAGGAGGTGCAGTAAGTGGCTATCAGCTATAGGGTCCCTGGGCCCAGACCCAGAGTAGCAGGCAAGCCTGGGTCCCTCCTCCTCTTTACCCCTATTTGCCAATGAAGAGAGTGGCTTAAATCCAGACTGCAGTTTGCCCCTGAAGCCGGGACTGGACTAAAAACTGCAGCTGACCATTGAGGCTAGTGGAAGGACTGAGGACTGCCTGTCCCCCAAAAGTGGGGAGACAGCGGGCTGGGACACAGCCAGAGGGTCATGTCCCGAAGAGAACACCGTAGTTCAGGAGCGACGAGAGTCCAGACGGTGGAGGTGGTGGAGAAAGTGGAAGGAGTGATGAGTGAGACACTGCTAGTAAAAGGTGCCCTGCTGGTTGAAGAGAGCTAATTCCTAGCACGACCAGCAGGGGGCGCCACAGCAGTGGGTCTACACCACTATGCTGCCCTAAACTGTTGTGTATTGTTGCTAGGCATCGATAAATAACTGCTACTTTTCTCCCCAAAGGTTCCTGTATTTCAACGGTGAGTGAAATGCATCCAGTGTATATACATTTCAAGACTATAAAGCACACTTTGCAGGCTAATAGTGTAGACTGTTACATTTATCTATTTTGATGAGCTATATCTTACATTGCCCAGCATCGTCTGTTGAAGTAATGAAAGACCATATTGTAATGCATATGGATACTGTGATAATGGGTGCCACTCAGGTGCATAGACAATATGGGAACCTGAACTATGCAGGTCCTAATTTTTGTGTAGTCGGAGTCTCAACTTTACTATTGATAGGTATAGCTTTCAGGATAAACTGCCCTTCTTAAATAAACAGAGAAATACAAAGTATGCAGGAACAGTGCAACCGGAACTGCATGGAGAGGCCTTATAGGAAATAAAATAGTGACTGTAGTTTGGTGCACAACATATATGCTTCATGGACTTTTTCCCCCATAGTGGAGAGTTACCTATAATAATACAGAGGAGTTCTAGCCTTGTTTAGCTTAATAGATCTGTCAGGAGCATGGCCCATGCCAATTTGGCTGCAGGCGGGTGTTGCTGTTAATCATTAGTGTCCTGGGAAATGAGAGATCACGTGCAGTAGTTATGCGAAGATCTCCTTTATATTAGCAATACCGCTAGACTGCCAAGGCAAGGCATAAAAGATGTAAAGTTATATACTGTAGATAAACATTTTGAGCATCTGTTTCAATTGCAGTAGTGGAACAAGCCTTAAACACCAGCTGGTCATTCATTCAAATTCTAATCAGATCAATGCATTATCTGAAAAATTAAACATCAGGCCAATTCATACTGTGGAGATCTTCAGGCATCCAGATGCTGCTACTTCAATTACAATTTACTTAGTTTTCAAGATGTATGTATATGGCTGCAGCATCATTGAGTTTACACCTTGGTTTTAAAATTTTATAAGCTATTGTACAGGTGGCAAATTGCAATTCATGGTTATTTTAGGAAGAAATAGGCTGGAACTGAGTAGTGCTCACCTTGAATTAGTGATGCAAGCTCTAGAGCAGTGGTTCCCAAACTGGGGTTCATGAAAGCCTGGGGATTCACGAAATGTTACAGGGGGTTCTCGGAAAAAAAATTCCTTACTGGTGGATATAACTGTCCCTAGGAATCTGGCACGGGGCCAGCAGCCCAGAGCCCCTGGACTTCCAAGAGCTAAGCATATCAAAGTAAGCAAATGTATCACACTGAGGAGGTTTAAACTTCAAGACTCCTTGTAAGAAATGGAAAGGGAGGTGGATATTTGTTGCTGTTTTTTAAATTAAATAGGCAGCTAGTATTATTTTTAAAAGTATTATGAAGAACAAGTTTAATCTTTGTTGTAACATGCGTTGTTTGCCTGGACTGCTCAAGACCTGAATTCTTGTGTAGGAGGAACTCTTTGAGTTGGCTTCTTAAATACCTTCATGTTGTTTCATATCTGATACTCCCTGATGAAACATAGAAGCCCTGTCTTTTAGCAGGCTTATTCAGAGCGATACAAGCTACAAAAGTGAGATCTTGGAGGAGTGTTGTGGTTTTCATATTGTAATGAAAATACTGTAATGATAAATAATTAATAATAGTGTGTAATAACCATATCATAAAAAGAAAAGTTATGTTTACAAGATCACTGCTTTTATAATTTATAATCAGGTAAAGGAGAAAATCCCTGGAAATACTTATTTTTAGGAGCGGGTTTGCGAGACTTGACATTTTAGTGAAAGGGGTTCACAGGTTGTTAAAATTTGGGAGCCACTGCTCTAGGTGGTATGTAGGTTTACTATATCGTACCTAGAAAGATCTCCAGGTTTAATACTGTAATTGTAAAGTCTGTCAGGCTCAACAGAGATGAGTGTTTGTATAGTTACTTGTGAACATTCATAACAGCAAACTTCGCAAAGTACTTTGCACAGGAGGGACAAAGAAGCAAGTGTAACTCTAGAATGGTTTTGTCCCAAAACATAAACTGTAGAGTCGAACATGCTCTTGATTTTAGTATGGGATAAGAAATGAATATCTGCAGTTTTTAGGAATCATGTGGGAATTGAGAGTTGAACAAGGCAGATTTGTGCAGGATACAATTTGTTGCACATATCTGGTGAGTGTAAAGTTGAAGGTATTTTTAGGGCCCTTCATTTTCAGTTTTAATTTTATTTAATTTTTCCTGGGAATTTATCAATATTTATTGCCACAACAAAACAGATGAAAATCAGTGCAAAAACTATTAATAATTTTTCTAGGTAAATATAGGGTTTATTTTGGTAGATGGAAAGATGGGGGAGGGAAGAGGAAGTATTCAGTTGATTAATGCTTTGAATTTCATTAATCAATGTGGTTTTCTACAGAACTATAGCAGAACCCAAAACACACTGAGTTTAAGAAAATAATACATCTCTAATCCCAAAATAAATCTTTTAATTTGAAAAAAACAGTTTACTGTTGTAGACTTGGAACTATTAGCCCATAAGCATTTACATTAATACTTGGCCCACACCATTTGCAGTGTATACACTCAAGTTCATCCTTTTCTCCTGTTTGTTTGGTTTTTAAACTTGCAAATACTTCCTTATGTTCTGAAATGTATTTTGATACAAATTTTCCTTTTTTCTTCCCATTTTAGTTTATCCAATCTTTAATCCATTATCTGCTAACAGTTTGGAATGTATACATGGTGGGCATGAGATTCATCAGTATGTTCAGAGATGCAGTGCGCTTCAGAGCTTGCCTTCGTGCCTGTTTGTTTATTGTGTGTATCTTCTAGACTAGTACATAGCCTTCTTCCAGTTGGCGGCTTTGAATATACACACAGACTAATGTATTATTGTAACACATAAATCTCAGGCAATGCGATGTATTTTCTTAATAAAACAAGTTATTTGTATACAGTTGAATGATACAAAAGTAGGGTGGAAAGTGGGGAGGGAAAGGAATACTTTACTTCTTGTAAAACCTGGGAAATTTTTGATAAAAATCGGTTTAAACTGAAAAGGGAGGGACTTGGGTATTTTTTAAAAATCCTATTTCTCAAACAAGGTCAAAACTATGACCATTTTGAAGGATATGTTTACATCATAAAAGTAAAATTGAAATAATAATAATGTAGCATCAATGTGTATATTTTCACTTTTTTGGAGTTGCGGGGGTTGATTTCAGTGTCTTGTCCATAACAGTGTTTTTCATTAGAAGTACTGAACATACTGTGCAGCTGAGCCAAAGTTGAAGTGAAAATATATTCAGTGAGTGGAAACGTTTTTAACCCTTCTCTGTGATCTAAGCGCCTCCTGCTAGTGCTCAGCTTTGATCTGCTCTTTCTCAGCTGGGTTTCTATTAGCAGCCGTGAGTGAGGTGGTGGGGAGCAGAATCTTCTTCTAAATGATCAAATAGTTCTGCTGTATAAATAATTTTATAAATATTAGGAAGAGAATCCTAGTCCAAAGAATATCAGAGGTTAGGAGGAGGGAGTAATATATAATTTGGTATGATATTAATTATGTTATTCCTCTTGTTGAAATAAGCAGGATGATTAAAGAAAAAAGTACTTGACAAAGAGTAACTGGAAATCACACCATAAATAGTGTTTATTCAAGGTGCAAAGGCACATGCTGCTACAAGAGATAATGTAGAGAGACATTACCAGCAAATAACCCAGTAATTTGAAAATGGTTCTAAAATACTTTGACTATCCACTCTACCTCTTCTGAGGTCAATGGGTTTACAATGGGGTAACACCAGGATAAAAGACTGGAAATCAGCCCTTGTTTTTTTGGTCATGTGATGGTGGAGCACACCAGAGGCAGTTAACACTCTAGCATTTTGTAAACACTTAAGGATCTTTGAATTCTGCATCAGAGTCGTATTGTAATTATGATATGAAATGTGGGCTCATTGTCCAAAGCATATTGTGGTTGCCTCTCTGGGCTGTGTGTGCAAACACGTGTGTCCACATGAATATATATCTATAGTTAGACTCTGTCTTCAGGGCACCTCTTGCTGTCACACCAGGGCACCTCACAATGAATTTAAAATAATCGTATGTGAAAGGATATCAAGCCAGCCAAATGATTGAGTTAATTAAAATTACTGCCCTTTTTCACCTCATAATAGGACTCCATCCTAATCTCATGCTAATTGCTAACAAGCCTGATTGAGCAGCATCTCTAAATACCCTTGTCAAAGCAACCTCTGTGAGTAGCTAAGAAGCACTTGATCACACTGAATGGGGGTATTTAATGTAAGTTGTTAAATTTGATCTCAAAGTTGAATTCATCTGAATGTGCTTCACCCTGGGTGACTTCCCAAGGCACTGAGAACATTTCAGAATGACACAGTCAAGTGTGAATCGCATGCCAAGTCTACACCATTTATCTGTTCACTTACTTCAGTTTTTCCCCATACATCATCGTTTAGGGAAAAAAAATAGAAACAAAACCAGAGCAGGATCATAGTGACTTGTGTGTTACAGTGCCCAGCGCAATGGGACTTGGATCCTTCCTGGGCTCTCTTGGCACTACTACAGTACAAATAATAATAATTGACAAATACCACACCTTATTTTCCATTGTAAGTACAGGGGAAAATGTGCTATCTCTCATACCAAAGAGTAGTAACTGTGGGTAAATGCTGACTTAAAAAAGGGGGGTGGGATACTAATTAGAACTGTGTGAATAACTGATTTTGCAGTTCACTGGAAGTTCCAAAAAATAAAATAAAATAAAATTCTGTTTGGGACAAACAGGGAAAAAAAGTCCACTATTTCCAGCACATTGAAAAACATGTTTCGTTTTGATCATAGAACCTATCATGTCATTCTCACCTTCTCTTTCTGGCCCAATGACTATTCAAGTATATTATAAAAAGTGGAAGAGCTTCAATAGGAGAGATTGAGAGACATGCCAGAATCCCCCTATAGCCTGGTGGTTAGGACGCTCATCTGGGTCAGGGACACCAGGAATCCAGTCCCTGCTTCAGTGAATATTTAATTATTTATACAAAGTGGGACACCTTCAACAGAAGACACTGAGAGGTACCCAACTCCAGCATACTCTATCACCCAAGACACTCACCTAAGATGTGGGAGACCTTGTTCAAGTCCCTGCTCCAGAGCATCCCCATCCCACCTCGTTCTTGTGCATCGTGCAAAAGTCCTCTTGGTAATGTAGACCAAGACACTGAAATGTTTCTTTTTGATGATATGATTCATTTAAACATTTCTGAAGTTTTCTCTTTTTTTCATTTTTGACTAAAACAAATTGTCAAAATTGACACGTATTTGCAGAATGTTTCAGTCTTCCCAAAGCTGCATTTTTTGAATGAAAAAAAAATTGTCCAATAAATTTTGCCTAGATTTAGAACTGATATAAAAAGTCTTTTCTAATGCAAGAATCAATTTTTATGAACCCTACACAAACCATCACTATGATTGTTGAAATGATAAGGCAACTTACAAACTACTCTGAAAAATTTCTGAAACTCAAAGAAATTTAGCACTGACATTTACTTGAATGCAAGACAACATTAAGTAGATGGGGACACATCTCATGCTTCATGTTAAATAAAATAGTCAGTTAAGTGGCCCCAAAATACTGCAAAAAGCAAAAGACATTATGCAGAGATGGGGTACAGCTGAACTGACCTTTCCAGCAAGAATAGATTTAATTAAAATGATCATTCTCCCTCAGCTGCTTCATTTTATTATAGCAATATCCATATTTCATCTCAGACAATAAAAGCATTCTAATATTGGAAGGCACAATTTTGCTCCTTTATATGAGGGTTGAGAAGAGTGAGAATAAGCATTATGAAACTCCATCAGGGAAAGCAAAAAGGAGGGTTAAACTTACCAAATCTGTATAGTTACTTTGACAGCTAACTTTAGGTATCCCTTGATCTGTATTGACCAGGATGACGTCCATGGTGATTCAGAGAAAATAGCGACAGGTTTCAGAGTGGTAGCCGTGTTAGTCTGTATCATCAAAACAAATGAGGAGTCTTTGTGGCACCTTAGAGACTGCTGCCTGGGGTCCCTAGGGACAGCTCTGTCCGCCGTTAGGAATTTTTTCCTGAGAACCCCCTGTAACATTATGTGAACCCCCAGGGGTTCACAAACCCCAGTTTGGGAACCACTGCAGTACATGAAAAGATGGGAATTGTCTTACCAAGTGTGGGGTCAGTGCGAACGAGGCCAGTTGTCGACAGCTGACAAGAAGGGGTGAATACCAAGAGAGGGAAAAGTATTTTTGTAGTGCTAACAAGGCCAGTGCAATCAAGGTGGATGTCACCCATTTCCAACAGTGGACAAGAAGGTGTGAGTGTCAGCAGAAGGAAAGTTACTTCTTGTAGTGACCCATCCACTCCTAGTCTTTATTCAGGCCTAATTTGATGGTGTCCAGTTTGCAAATTAATTCCAGTTCTGCAGTTTCTCGTTGAAGTGTATTTTTTGAAGAATTGCCACTTTTAAGTCTGTTATTGAGTGTCCAGGTAGATTGAAATGCTCTCCTACTGGTTTTTGAATGTTGCAATTCTTGATGTCTGATTGGTGTCCATTTATTCTTTTGTGTAGAGCCTATCTAGATTGGCCAAATAGTGTATCATAGAAAACATTGCAGAAAATAAAAGGCATATAGTTTCCTGACCTACATTATATATTTGGCCTAAAGTAGTACAGTAATACGTACATCTCAACTCTATTCTAAAGACACAATCCATCTGCTGCTAAAGTCAATGGAAAGACTCCCATTAATTTTAGTGAGAGTTGAGTTGGGCCTAAGTGAATACATTCAGAATAAACAACAACAAAAATACAATAGGGAAGGGTAATGAGACAACATAGGAGGTTATAAAGAAACAGGCATGTAAATTAGGTGGGCTCAGTTTATCTTCAATCCTAAATGGGTTCCCATTGTGCTAAATGCTGTACAAAGACACAGTGAAAGGTAATCCCTGTCCAAAGATCTTACAGTCTAACTGAAGAAAAGTGATATGACAGTTTGAAGGAGTAAGAGCACCAGGCCCAGGTTTAGAGAAATGATAATTTCTCCTTTTAATTTATCATCCAGCAAAGTCAAGTCCAACACCCCCTATGAGTGCCTGTAGTTACTTTCCAGCTGAGTTTTTCTTTGACAGTTTGCACTAATCTTCTCCCACTTCACATTCTCATCTTGTTTGCACACAGATTTTATTGTGATTTGGATATTTTCTTGGGGTGCCATCTTGGCCATTAATCCCATGACAGGTATCCAAGTTTTTTGAAGTTATTTATACACACTTTTATGCACAGTATTTGTGTGTGTGTGTGTTTAATACTTTCATCTTATTTACTTTCATATTGCTCTTAATGTATAAAATGAAGTGGTTTTGCTTGGCAGGAAGAGGGAAATTAGGACCTGATCCTACAAAGTTTTATGCATGTGTTTGCCTTTGGCATCTGAGTAGTCCAACTCAGATCAATGGGACCACTTGCATGATTAAAGTCAAGCATGTCTTTGCAGAACAGGGGCCTAATTTTGCTTCTCTTGTAATACAGACTTTCTGTTGTAATCTAGTCAGAGGTATAAAGCAAGTTGCAAGGCTGTGGTTACATAAGTCAAGTCTTGTTTCTTCTTTTATAAGTTGTATTCTACATCTAAATTAATATATATGTACCAATGTTTATAAAGGAAAATGCACACTTTAAAACATTGATCACTTCAATAATGAACACTGATTTTCTAAACTGATCAACCATCAGAATAGCTTTATTTTCTGTGACTATGGGGGGATTGTTGTTGCTAGACTCTGCATCATATTTAATTTTTGACATCTCAGACATTTAAAGATCCCATTTAAATGCCATCTTAACAACAAGGGCAAAATATTTATTTTAGTTTGCTTGACATTTCCCTGAAGAGATGTGGGGATGAAACTGAAGCAGAAATATATCGTGAATGTTTTGCGCTTGATTATAGCTGGATCATCAATGACTGCTCTGGTTAAGGTTGCATAACTTGAATTCTAAGCCCAAAAGACTTCCCAGTTCTGTAGTTGGAGGAATCTTGGTCTTGGGGTTAAGGCACTGCATTGTGGATGTGAGAGAGCTGGGTTCAATTTCCCAACTCTGCAACAGCCATCCTGGGTAAATATCTTAATCTCAGTGTCTCATCTGTAAAATGGGGAAAATACTACTCCTTTTCCATCAACCGTTGACTGTGTGCACATTTAGGTTGTCGTCTGTTTCGGGCAGGGACTGGCTCATACTATGTGCTTGTACAGCAACTAGTACAAAAGGGTCTTGATATTGGTGGGGCCTTTAGGTGTTGTAATACACAAATATGAATGTTTTGGGTGCCCAAGAAATGCAAGACTTGTATAATAACATTTCACTTTCCACTGAAATGTAGCCACCTCTCAGGTGAAATATGGCAGTGGTTTAACAGTGCACAGCAACACTTCTAGCAACTTTAGAAAAGGAAGATGACTTGTAAACTGAAGATTTTAAAAAAATGTGTTTCTAGATTATCACACGTACTTATGCCAAGAAAAAATAGCATGTGTTATTTTTTAAAAATTTTCAGTTTGGGCATATAGTGGTTGGACAGAGTTACTACTGTGGCTTAGAAAAGCACCAACATGGACGTCATTTCAAGAGACTCCATTTCAGCATTTAAATTGGTGCTCCATTGGGTTTTGTTTAGATTGTTTCAGAGTGTATTGTTGGACCTTTCAATGTGTCGTCTTACGCTATACCAACTGGAAAAGTACTGTAGTGCTGAGTGATTCTTGTCCTTTCCCTTCAGATACACCATATGGTCTCCTATTTTTTTAAAAAAAGTTGTTATATACAAGGTGTTCATTATGTGGCATCTCCTCTGAAAGTAAAATATTTAAAATGTTGTTTGTTTTTTTCAATAGGTAGAGAACAGACCCAAATATTATGGAAGAGAGTAAGTAATGTGCTGCTGTGAATCACTGAGTCTAATGTGAGTGGGTGTTAGCTCATGTTCAGTGTTGAGTAAAGGTGCTGAAAGTGCATCCCATGGCCTTTTCATCTCTTCTGTGTGTTTAACACCACAGGAATGTGGGGTTAGCTGTGCTAACAGTTTTAATTTGCCAAACATTTTGCCTAGCAAAGTGGTGACACTGCAATAGCCTACCCTCTTGGCTGTTTGGCATATTGTATGAGTGACCTTGTCAAGGTCACGTGTTACATTTTGATGTGTACATCTTGAGTGATCACTATGGAATTCTGCTCTGGCCTGTTTCTGCCAGTCTGCTCGTTGGGCATGTACAGCAAGGAACTTTGCTCCATGTAATCACCATACTCTTCCTTCCCTGCAAACTCTAATTTGTGTGTGGCTTTTTGCCCACCTTGCAGTTTCAGATGGATACGGTATTCTTCATGGTTGGTTGGCTCTTTCCACCGCAAAGGTGGAGGTGCTTCAATGAGTGTATGTGTGTGTAAAAATCTCTTTGGGGCTATTTGAAATGCCAAATGCTATAAAAATGTACATTCAAATTTATATTTCCTTGTCCTCCATTTCACTGCAGTAAGCAAGGATTGTTCGGTTTAGCACAAAGAATGAAAGCAAATTCTATATTTGTGTTTATTTTGGTACCAATGTATGTAAATTATGCACTTTCTTATGCAGATTATTAGTCAGAGTAAATGGATCTCTTGAGCCCCTGGCAAACTAGCAAACTGTCCCTCAGTATTGGAAAGTGTGAGTACCCCTAGCATAGAATATTAAGCTAACAGGTAGCATGGACAGTTGTCTATTAAACTAATGTAAGAAATCCACGTTATGAAAAGAATGCACTTGTTCTGTAGCGAAAGAGTGTTCTTCCCATGCTGTCTGTTAAGTGATTTTGACAGCTAAAACCTACCAGCCGCAAATAATCATGCTGGCCAAATGCCAAGCAGAGAGAGAAATTAACATAATGAATAGGTTCCTGCTAATTACTTTTGTTTTTATAGAAGCTTCTTTTAAAAAGCCACTTTTTTGTCTTTTGTCTTTCTTTTTTCCTTAAAAACAAACATAGGTATGGTCTGAGATTAAAAACCTGTGTTTTTTGAAACAGCTTTCATTGCTAATAAAAATGAGTTTTGTTTATTAGATTCCATGGTATGATCTCAAGAGAAGAAGCGGACCAATTATTAAGTGTTGCAGAGGGAAGTTATCTCATTCGTGAAAGCCAACGGCAACCAGGAACCTACACTTTGGCATTAAGGTTGATAATTACTATTTTATTTGAAAAGTTATAGAATATTTTTTAATATCTCATTAAGGCGTTAAGATGAACTATTATTTAATTCCTTTATAGAATTTTTTATAATAGTGACCATTTAATGACATTGTATTTTTGTGGCCTGGTTACTGTTCAGTATCTTCAAAGTACTTTAAATCTTTCAGTGTGAGATAAATATCTTGGATTTGAAATACTGGGATAACTGTCTATTGCCGATTGGTTTTATTTTACTGTAAATTTTCCCTCCTTCTCTTTTCCCACTGCCCTTCAGTTGTGTTCATAGACGCCACATCAGGATATTGAAAATGGAGGTGGAGAAGAATTAGAAAGTTCCTCTGTGATCCCATGTGACTAAACCCAACCTTGTATCAAGATTGGTGACGTGTTGTAGGAGAATATCTGGCTGTCATCCACTGACTCATGATACTACTCATATAGCCTGTGGGCCAGTCTAATCTGGCCTGTGAACTAGTGTCTATCGTTGAACAGTTGTGGTGCGAATGCATGCCACCTCCTCTATACAGCTATGAAAACTCAATCAGATTGTTTCCTAACTAATATAGTTACAGAATGACTTTATATTATCTTTTACAGGTTTTTAGCGTTGTTATTTTATTGTTCTCACAGATAGTATGTGAAATGAATTGACTTCAGTTCTACATAGTTTGTCTGAGTATGGCCCAGATCCAGGAAAACATTTAAGCATATGCTTAACTTTAAGCATATGAGTAATCCTTCAATAAGACTACTCATTAAAAGCTGGAATATACGTTCCCAGATCAGCACCAGCTTTTCCATATCAGTGGGTACAAATGGTTTTTCTCATTATGACTGTACCGTTGAAAAGATTCTGAATTGAATAAGAGAAAAGCAAATCTGAGTTTTAATTAATTTCACTCTAAGGTACTGAAAAGTGTTTTCCCTTTGCTTCGTTAGTAGCTTTGGGTCTAGTTCTGAAAACTGTACTCACATTGAGGCCGATAGTAAGCACTACTCAATGGGACTGCTCAGGTGAGCAAGCGCTATGCAGCATGAGGAAGGGTTGCAGAATTAGTCTCTTTTCCAAACTGAAAATTCCCAGTCTTATTAATCTCTCCTCATGTGGCAGCCATTCCATACCCTCTTTGTTTCCTGTCTTTTAACCAGTTACCAGTCAATGAGAGGATCTTCCCTCTTATCCCATGACGGCTTACTTTGCTTAAGAGCCTTTGCTGAGGGACCTTATCAAAAGCTTTTTGAAAATCTAAGTACACTATATCCACTGGAGCCTTCTTGTCCACATGCTTGTTGACCCGCTCAAAGAAGTCTAGTAGATTGGAGAGGCATGATTTCCCTTTACAAAAATTATATTGATTCTTCCCCAACAACTTATGTTCATCTGTGTGTCTGACAATTTTGTTCTTTACTATAGTTTCAACCAGTTTGCCTGGTACTGAAGTTAGGCTTACCGACCTGTAATCGTCGGGATCACCTCTGGACCCCTTTTTAAAAATTGATGTCACTTTAGCAATCCATCAGTCATTTGGAACGGAAGCTGATTTAAATGATAGATTACAGACTATTTAGTAGTTTTGCAATTTCACATTTGAGTTCCTTTGGAACTCTTGGGTGAATACCATCTGGTCCTGATGCCATAATACTGTTTAGTTTCTCAGTTTGTTCCAGAACTTGCTCTAATGACATCCCAATCTGGGACATTTCTTCAGATTTGTCACCTACAGAGAATGGCTCAGACCAATGCAAATAATTCATTTAGTTTCTTCACAATGGCTTTATTATCTGTGAGTGCTCTTTTAGCATCTTGATTGTCCACTGGCCACATTGGTTGTTTAACAGGCTTCCCACTTCTGATGTACTTTAAAAAAAAATTGCTATTACCTTTTGAGTCTTTGGCTAGCTGTTCTTCAAATTCTTTTTTGGCCTTCCTACTTATATTTTTACACTTCAGTTTGCAGAGTCTATGTTCCTTTCTGTTTTCTTCGCCAGGATTTAGCTTCCACTTTTTACAAAAAGGATGCCTTTTTGTTTTTTACTGCTTCTTTTACTTTGTTCTTTAGCCACAGTGGCACTTTTTAGATTCTCTTACTATGTTTTTTCATTTTGGGTATACATTTGAATTGAAGTTTCCATGCAGCTTGCAGGGATTTCACTTTTAGCATTGTACCCTTTAATTTCTGTTTCACTAGCTTCCTCATTTTTGTGTTCCCCCCTTTCTGAAATTACATGTTACAGTGTGGGGCTGCTGTGGTGTTTTCCCCACCACAGGGATGTTAAAAATGAGGTGATGCAAGGGCAGCAAAGAGACTACCATGCAACTAGTACATACTTAAGGAGCCCAAGGCAATGAATGGGGAGAGTTGGGCTGTGGTATGTAGAGGTGCTAAGAAATGGCAGGGAGGCAGTTTGTTTTTTTAATTAAATGCTCCAGAACTTCAAGGCAGCATGAAGTTGCCCAGTCATGCCTCGTGCTCTTCTTTAATGCAGAGCGTGGTTAAACTCAAACCTCTGAAAACCAGGAAATGGGTTAAGGTAACGTAGATTTAAACGGCTGAAAAACAGATAATACAAAGTTAAGGTGCATGCCACTCCCACAATGCAACCTTAACTCTGTCCTCTTTTGAGCCAGCAATAGTCACTGGGAATGGTTCAGCAAGGGTAGTGCAAAGGTTAACAAACTACCAAGGGAAGTGGTGGATTCTCCATCTCTTGAAGGCTTCAAGTCAAGACTTATTAAGCTCAGTACATCAGTGTCTGGGGAAAATTCTACAGCCTATATTCTATATGTCAGACTATATGATCTAATGGTCCCTTATATCCCTAGAATCTATGAATTTATAATAAGAACACAGAAAGAAGGACTAAGAGAACATGCCATTATCTGTGTTATGTTCCACTGATGAGAATTCCAGCATTTATCTGTGTCCGCTCTAGCTGTGTTAACTGTATCTGCATGGAATGGAGGAGGAATTAGCTGGAGCAGCTTGGCAAAGCTGTGACTGTGCTTTGAAGAGAAGTGCATGTGTGCCTTGAAGGATCAAATACGCCTTATTTTTGCACTGCATTTTGTAGCTTGTGGCAGTAGAGGTACACAAGGCTGTCTTCTTGCTATGGGGGTTGTCAGCAATGTGGTGGCATGTATGACAGCAATAGCCAGGGGTGAGTGAAGACAGTGTCTCAGAAGGAATGCTCAGGACAAGAGTGAAGCAAGTCCAGGAGCATTCCTGGTTTGTATGGAATAAGCTCAGTGTTTGAGTGTAGGTGAGGTGTAGGTAGCTCCTGTTTGCCACGCTTGATCTGAACCCATGGTTTGCCTTGGAAAAGAGACAATGTTAGACTTTAACCTGCAGTGCTCATGTGCACTATTTCCAGCATGTTCTATAACACACTGGTTCTCAACTGGGAGTCTGGGGTTCTCTGGGGTTCCACAAGCCCTTTCAGAGGGGCAATGGAGCCCTGCAGCTGAATCCCAGTGCCCCAAGTCGCAGCACTGAAAGTGGGAGCGGCGCAGGGCTAAAGCCAGTGGTCCCCCTACCCCAGCTGGGAGCCATGCAGGGCTAAAACCGGCATCCCCGCCCTGAAACTGGGAGCGGTGCGGGACTAAAGTTGGCTGACACTGCCTCAAAGCCAGGAGTGGTGCAGAGCTAAAGCTGGTGGCCCCTCCCTACTCCAAAGCTGGGAGTGACGCAGGGCTAAAGCCAGCTGGGCCCCCACCCTGAAGCTCTCCCATGCTGCAAAGCTGCTAAAGCACCATTGAATCTGGCCAGTGAGAGAATTATCCTTATGCAAGGAGAATCCCCAGGTGTCCCCTGGTGACATAGGCCCAGCATAAGTCAATTGCAAGGGATGTTCCCATGGAGAAAGTGGGTGTGGCCAGGACACCTAGTGATTCGCAACTGTCAGTAGAACCTCTAAGGCAGCTGGGCATAAATCAGCTTGAGGAACCTCAATCACATTAGTGTAAAATTTGGTGTAATAGCCCCTCGCCCACTCCAGGGTTGGAAGAACATAGAGATGGCTCAACATCACATTGGCCACATCCTTTCCAGGATCCTGCACCAAATGTCACTCAGGTGAACAACAGAACCTTACCCCTTGTGTATAGAAATTCTGCCAGTTTCTTTTAGCCTGACTGGTGGACACTTGACCATCTGTATTATCTGAGTCATTGCCTTCCTTCTAAATTTGTGAAACAAGATTCCCTTGCAGAGAGAGAGAGTGAGCGTAGGAACAAGAGACCACCCACAACACTTCTCATTCTGTTTCTAACTCCTCTGCTAATTCACAGCTTGTCAGACTCTCATGACACGAGATGTTCAGATTCACTTCATTTCACTTCACAGGAAAAATTTTTACTTATGGAATCCAGTATAAAGAGATGGAGTATACTGTTGGCATTACAGATCTAGAGCAAGCTTCCAAATCACTAGATAAGTAGACTTAAGAGACAGGACTGCACCACTGAGTCCAGTCCACTGCTATTGCAGGCAACACCCTTATATAACCTCATGCATAAATTTATCAAGCCAGTTGAGTTACACCAGGAATCAGTTTAGCCCCATGTGTCCCAAATAAATCCATGCCAGATTCACAGTGTAGCAAAGGTGTTTCTTTGGGAACAGAGTGAACAATAGAAGACCACATCCTTGTGTACAACCAAAATGCATAGAATGCAAGTGGGGTGGTACGCAAAGGCTCTTCTTTGCAATGTCCTAATCCCAATGTTGCTCTCTTCTCACTATTCCTTTTGAGCTCTCAGTATAGTCTGAGGAGTACTCTAATTTAGTCTGACCTATAACAATGTGGGCTAAAAACATTAGACAACAATCAGTATGGCATAGGGGCATGCTGGCATGTCCCCTTTTCCTTTTGTATGCCAGCAGCAGGGTGGGTATTTGGTGTATGAGTGCCATGTAGACATTGCAATCAGATTGGAGCTTGGGCACTGAGACCCAGACCTTCCCTGAGCTTCACAGCCTTAGTTCCAGCCCTAGCTGGAATGTCTGCACTGCTTTTTTTAGCACCATAGTGCAAGACCAAGTCTGTAGACCTGGGCTCTGAGACTCACTGCTGCAAGGTTTTGTTGTTGTTGTTATGTAGAAGTCCTGTGTCAACTCTACAGCACTGCACAGTCACCTTGGCTCTAGGATGATCCTCAGTTGTGTGGATTGGGTTTATGGCCAAAGTGGCTGCCCTAGTGATCTCACTTCAGTAGTGTCTTTCATCCAAGAATCACAGAACTTGTCATAGTTAATTAAACCTCACAACTCCTGCATGATAAGTAAAACAAGACAAGATGAAATATGGGGATTTAAGTTTTCTAACAAATATTTATTTCATGCTCTAATAAGAGAGTGCACCAACAGTTTTCCCCTAAATAACCTTTTAAACATGAAGTTTCTCGATTAGCTAGGTTATCTATAGGCTGTACTGAAATATACTTTCCATTTTCATGGGGATCTGTGATGAGTCTTGATAAGTACTTTCCTTCTTTGTTATTAGTTAGTTTGCATCTTTACTATTTTTGTTTCAGCTCAAGTATCCTTTTACATCCACACATGATGAAAATGCACTTCTGTTTAAAATCTTCACTAAGGAAATTTAATATATCATAGTTTGTCTCAGGGGTAGAAGTGAATTTACAGGACAGAAGAAAATGATGAAGTAAATGTATTTCACCCGTATTTTACAAATATTACTAGCAGGAGCAAATTTTGCTTTTACATTGGAGTCTGTATGTAAGAATAAAAGTGTTATAACTTATATTGTAATTAGATATTCCTAATGGATGAAAAGACCTGGAAATTCCTAATTCGTTCTAGAGGTTTTCGATTTGCTTTTAAATATCAGCAAAACAGTAGGCCCATGCGTAACGCGAAGACCTAGAGCAAATGATAACAATAAGACAGCATTCACAATGTAGGTTTTTGTGATTGAAAGCTTGCTTAATAAGTAGGATGAGGATAAAAAGAAAATGGAGAGAGAATGTACTTGTGGTAGGCGTTGAAGTGCGATCACACTGTATGTTCTTCTGTGCTGATGTCTGCTGCAGCAGGTTTAGTTGGTTACCATGGTTTCGTTTTCTGCAAATCCTATTGTTTCAATATTGTGAATAAATGGAAATAGGTTCTGCAGTCTGATTTAAAAAAGGTAATTCTCTTAGTTGTGATTATTAATCACAAGTTTTGTTTACAAATGGGTATATTTAAGAGTAGGTGACTTTGGGATATAATTCTGGAGAGAAGTTAAATGTCAAAAAACTTACTGAGTCTTAATTTATTTCACTGATTTTATGTATTGTGCAGTAATTTGAAATATATATTAATAGACTGTACAGTAAAAACCCCTGAAATTTTGAAGTGAATGTAAAGATATTTGCCAGTAATATTAATTATTGAATTACTTTTTACTTTAGAGAGTACATAATTTGACATCCTACTAATGAATGTACTGCTCAGTGCTTCAGCTGCATCTTTCAGATTTTGGAGAATAATGGTTTCGATTTTTGAATGTCAGAGTACAGCATAGCATTCCAAGACCGGTATCCTGCAAACACCTCCTTTGACCTCAGAGAGATTACTCATGAGAGTAAAAGTTAAGCATGTGAATAACTGTATTCAGGATCAGGACCCAAAGCTACATTCCTTTGCAATGATCAGAGACTAAGTGTATAGGTGAGAAGGAGAAGGGGGATTGAATCAGGGGAAGCAGAGACTGGGACTCACCTCTAAAGCCAGAGCATCCAATTCTTTTGTGGAGAGGGCTGACTTATATTTCTAATTATGGTCCATAGCAACAAAAATTGCCTTTATTTAAAGGGATTTTCTTTCTTTGATTAGAGTACCAAATTAAATAATTTCTGCTCTACCATCCAGTTCATCTGCACAAAAGGTCTGTGTGTTAAGCAATAGATAATTTGATCTGAAAGATTAGGTCTTCCCTTCAACATTTGAGTAGAGTATTTAGAAAGTGTAGGAGCTGGAGGGGTAACATGCTGCTGCTTCCAGGAGCCACGAGGAGCCAGACAAGCCCCCGCCCCCGCTCCCCATCTGGAACTCGAGGGCTGTATTGAAAGGTCTGATGGGCTAGATGTGGCCCACGGGCCATAGTTTGCCCACCCCTGAGGTAGAATATCTCTGGCCTAATCCATGGATATCTAGGACTTTCCCTAGGTAGATACCCATGTGATTTCAAGCATCAATATTTTTTCTGCATGGCCTATTCTCTTCCCTACTAGGCCACGACTGATTGGTCATTTCTTGTAGATATCACAGCAAATATGTGAATGAGGAGGGTTTGAAAGCAGGGATGGTTTCATGTTTCTCTCTGTTTAGTGACACATCTGCACTCAGCTGTGTCAAGCCATGCTGTGTGTTGCTGTGCTCAGCCTCCTTTTGCTGGTCTGTGGCATGGTAGGGGCCCTCTGAATAAAGAGTTCTGTCTATTCCTGGTGCATGCCTATTTGCATGCTTCATTACCTAGCCGAAGGGCTTGTTTTCTCAGCCGTTTTATAAACACTAACTTTGTGGGGACCTCATTCTGTGTTTGCCACCCTCCTCTTACTCCCATGGTATTGTCCTGTTCCCTAAAAGGCTCTTGCAGTTCTGTTACAGTGCATTTTGCATTTTTACATTTTTCAGATAATCTCTAGTTGCTCTGGTATTTCCTTGGATGGCTGTTGTAATGTGGGTTGAGTTAAAATGACTGGATTATTAAAAATTAGGGTTGTATTTTATGTATTTGTCAAAGGTGCGTAAATCCAGGGCTAGCTGCTTGTTGTTGTGATGGCATAAATCTAAATAAATTAGAGTGATCAATTAATCACAGCTAACTCATGCAATTAATTCAAAAAAATTTTGATTAAAAAAATTAATCATGATTAAGCACACTTATTTGCACTGTTAAATAATAGAATATCAATTGAAATTTACTAACTATTTTTCAGTGTTTTACTAAATTTTCAAATATATTGATTTCAATTACAACACAGAATGCAAAGTGCAGAATGCTTACTTTATATTATTTTTATTACAAATATTGCACTGTAAAAATGATAAAGAAATAGTATTTTTCAGTTCATCTCATACAAGAACTGAAGTGCAATCTCTTTATCATGAAAGTACAGCTTACAAATGTAGATTTTTTTTGTTCTGTTACTGCACTCAAAAACTAGAACAATTTAAAACTTTAGAACCTACAAGTCCATGCAGTCCTATTACGTGTTCAGGCAATCACTAGGAAAGACAAATTTGTTTACATTTATGGGACATAAGACTGCCCGCTTCTTATTTACAATGTCATCTGAAAATGAGAACAGGCATTCGCATGGGACTTCTGTAGCTGACATTGCAGGATTTTTATGTACAAAATATGCTAAACATTCATATGCCCCTACATGCTTTAGCCACTATTCCAGTAGACATTCTTCCATGCTGATGGCGCTCGTTAAAAAAATATGTTAATTAAATTTGTGACTGAACTCCTTAGAGGAAAATTGCATGTCTCCTATTCTGTTTTGCCTGCATTCTGCCATATATTTCATGATGATGTGCTTGGATGATGATCCAGCACATGTTGTTTGTTATAAGAACTCTCACTGCAGATTTGACAAATGCAAAGAAGGTACCAGTGTGAGATTTCTAAAGCTAGCTACAGCACTTGACCCAAGATTTAAGATTCTGAAATGCTTTCAAAAATCTGAGATGGATGAGATGTTGAGCATGCTTTCAGAAGTCATAAAAGAGCAACACACTGATGCGGAAACTACAGATTTAAACCACCAAAAAAGAAAATCACCACTTTTGCTGGTGGCATCTGACTCAGCTGATAAAAATGAATATGCATCAGTCTGCTCTGCTTTGGATTGTTATTGAGCAGAACCCATCATCGGCATGGATGCATGTCCTCTGGAAGGGTGATTGAAGTATGAAGGGATATATGAATCTTTAGTGTATCTGACACGTAAGTATCTTGCAATGCCAGCTACAAAAGTGCCATGCAAACGTGTATTCTCACTTTCAGGTGACATTGTAAACAAGAAGCAGGCAGCACTATCTCCAGCAAATGTAAACAAACTTATTTATTTGAATAATTGGCTGAACAAGAAGTAGGTCTGAGTGGACTTGTAGGCGCTAAAGTTTTACATTGTTTTATTTTTGAGTGCATTTTTTTTGTACATAATTCTACAAGAGATTGCATTAGATTATTTGTACTAGGTGAATTGAAAAATGCTATTTCTTTTGTTTTTTACTGTTCAAAGATTTGTAATAAAAATAATATGAAGTGAGCACTGTACACATTGTATTCTGTGTTGTAATTGAACTCAATATATTTGAAAATGTAGAAATCATCCAAAAATATGAAAGTAAATGGTATTCTATTAACAGCGCAATTAATCACGATTAATTTTTTTAAATAACTTGACAGCCCTAAAATAAATGCAGATTTCTGACAGATCCTGGATTCACTGATGTTAGCAGTGACCAGAAACCTGTTTCCACCTTCTGTTGGCTGCATGACTGCGTCATTACCTTTCAGATAGCGATATCGCTCCTTTGTTATCTCCAGGAGATACTACTACTAAGGCGGGAGGGGTAGCTCAGTGGTTTGAGCATTGGCCTGCTAAACCCAGGATTGTGAGTTCAATCCTTGAGGGGGCCATTTAGGGATCTGGGACAGTACTTAGTCCTGCTAGTGTAGGCAGGGGACTGGACTCGATGACCTTCAAGATCTTTCCAGTTCTGTGAGATAGGTATATCTCCATGTACTTCAATGCACTCTTCTTGGAGCCTTGAATGCTACTTGGACACTCCAACTGATGCAAATTGCAGCTGTCTGCCATTTAGATTGCTGAGAGTATGTTACACCTACTCCTTGCACTTTGCCAGTTTGCTGCCAGATGAAATCCAATGTGATCACTGTCTTCAGCGCAGTTTTTTGCCTGGGTTCCAGTTATCTCAGAAAATGCCTTCCACTCTCTCTCCTCTTTCCCGTACCTGTTTTCCACCCACTACTTGTATTGGCAGGCAGGAATGGTTTGGATGACTATCCCAAAAGTGAGCTCATAGGAGCTGGATATTGTCTGGGATATAGGTAGTGTCCTCTGGAGTTTGCTCCTACTGGAAATATTTCTGTGCTTAAACCTGGCCTGTAGAAGAATGCTTTGTACAACTTATCTTTGTTCCAGGTTTCCATTGCATTCTGCTGTAGAACCCCCATTTCTGGCGCTGTTATGGAAGTAAATTTGGGATTATTTGAGGTTTTGGCCTGTATGTTCAATATTTGGGGAAAATGGTTGTTTTGTACTTGATCTATCTTATGTAAATGCACCTAGGTACTACTGAGATGGGCTCATTATAAGTGTATGGAATGATGATAATCCTCTCCTAACCTTAATGAGTAATTAAGTGACTACTTGGGGCTTCCCACAGAATGGAATGTTTTTATTCCTTATGGTTCATGTCTTCTTGCTGTGTTCCTGTTCTCCTTCCCTCCTCTTCCCATCTATTGTTGTCAGTTCTGTTTTCTTTTGGCTGGAGCTTCAAATTTATCCTTGACTAGTTCTATAAATTGCAGAGTTTTTCTACTATTATAACTTCAGCACTTTCTGGAGATGCATTCATTGCTTTAGTAGTTTTTTTCTAGATAACCAATGTCCAAGACTGGGTTCAGTGTGTCTAGCGTATGTCAAAACTTCTTGCTGAGCACATATTTCATGTTTCACTACAGTCACTACTGTACTAAAATTATCTACTGTAACTCATTCCATAGCAAGGGATGATGGTCTTGTGGTCAAGGCACTGGACTGGAACTCAAGAGATCTTCCTTCAATTTCTGACTCTGACAGACTTCCTCCCTTACTTTGGGCAAGTCAGTTAATTTCTCTGTGCCTCAGTTCTCCATCTATAAAATGGGGCAACAATACTTCCTTTCTCTCACTATTTGTCTGTCTTGTCTATTTTGTATGGAAGACTGGAATTTTGGAGTTAGTGGGGAGTTGGTCGCCTGACTTGCTTAGATCCCTTTCAAACTCCCATCCAAACCTTTTTGGGGTAGGACCTGTATTTCAGTGTCTCAGAAGAAGTGTTACCCATATTCTATGTTGTGTTCTCTTCTTGAAGAAGGACACTGCTCTAATTTCTTTCTGGTTTCCACCAATAATGTTGTCCCCTCCCCCACCTCATATCTTGAGGGGTGCAGTTTAGACACACATCTTCCAGCTAGTCCTTTAGTTGGCCTCTTCTATTGTCTGCCTTAGAAAATGGGCTGCTTTAGAAATATGCATTTGAGGAACCATTTTTAATGCTTATTACTTATGCATAAAAAGAAGAAATCCTTCAACGATAAATACCTTGGCCATTTAAAGCTTTTTTCCACTGGAAAAGAGCGACTTCCATATTGTTGTTTTATCTCATAGTTGTTTTTTATCAAACACACTTTTAATTATTCAAGCACATAAAGCACTGTAACTAGTAAATTTATTAGTGCCAAATTTCCTCCTCAATGATACCTGTTTTATACTTAAGGTAATTCGATTGAGTTAAATGGCATTACTCCTGCTTTATGCCAGTTCTAGTGAGAGGAGAACCAGGGACTTTTTTATTTTTTTTTTAACATTCATAAACTACCAAATGGCGTTTAATACATTTGATAACAAATATTTGTGTGTGTATATATGCCACATACACGGAACACACAATTAGGGTGCCAGTTGAATGAAATATTTTAAATTTATTCTATTTCACTGAGTCCTACTAAAATGAAAATCACTGGTAGGATAGGTCATTTTAATGGCCATATTACTTTATAATGAGTGTTTATCATCTGTTCTCTCCCATTTGTTAATGCAGCAAGCATTTTAATGGCAGATCAGCCATCACATTAAGAGAATTAAATTTTTATAGATGATGGAGCACCACAGAATAGTTATTAAACTATTCCTCTGCAATTTATTCCTGTAATCATAGTCAAAAGAAGTTAACGTGGAGGCATATAAAAACAGCAGTTTCTGTTTTAATTATGAGCATAGCACCCGTTTTGACCTACTAAGATGCTTTCCCCGGAATACTATAATTATTATATTTGTTTAGTAATTTAAAACAAAATGTATTAAATAAAAACTTCATAGTACAGAACTTTTTCTTTTTTAACTCCTACTAGGTTTTGCAATTTCAGGGGAACAATGGGAAAGACTATAGACTCTTTCAAACAGTAATATTTTAGTAAATAACGGCTGACATATGTATATAAAACATGGCACCTTTCATCCAAAGTGCTCACCAGTATATACTATGAGTAGCTTTCACCTCATAAATCACTGAAATGTGGCCATGTCTTGAAGGCAGCAGCTTTCAAACAGCACACAGTGATATTAAACAACAGTTCAGGGCAGAAAAATAAGAATTTATTTTTCAGTTAAAACTACAGGATGACTTTGGAATTTAGAATTAGAATTAATCCAGAACGTTAAGGCAAACACCTCATCTCTCATAAGAAGTATCACAGGAGTTTTAATGATTACAGATAATTAGAACCTTGGTTTTAAATTTCATTAAGACTACAGAACCAGAAGTATTTTACCACCCATATTCAAAAGTAACTACAATAGCAGCAGATGGGGGCAGCATATTATAGCTCATGGGACACTGGGCTGGGCGTTGATTGCTACTCCCTGCTCTGAAACTGGTCTGCAGTGTAACCATGGGCAAACCACTTAATAATTCATTTTCTTCATCTGTAAAATGGAGGCAAAGCACTTTGAGATCCCTGAATGAAGAGCTATGTAAGTACTACTCTATCATTATTATTATTCTGTTAGTCAGACATAGCCTAAACCCTTTTGTCATTTTATCCACTAGCCAAGCATTAGAAGTCTTATTCACAAAGGTTTCTGGCTTTTTGCACCATCAATACTAAAGCAAATATCAGTAAAAGCACCTCAGGGCAGGTTTTGAATCTTAAAATTTGTAGGGTTTTTTTTGTTTGTCTGTCTTTTACCTGCCATGATACTTGACTCTCTGTTCATTTATATGTACCAGTCATTTGCCCGCTTTTAGATATCCCCAGCCTCCCCTGATTAATATAAATACTAATATTTTGTTAATTCCATTACTTGTTGCAATAAGAATGCCAAACTTGTATTGGAAAAAGTAACCATAAAAGCAATCACCACCCATAACACTGGTCTACAATTTTTTAGAAGTCGTCTGCTTCAGAGATAAAATGTGATATTTATTATGTATTTTGATGTGCTGAATTCAAATATGACAATTAAAACAACTGATTGGCTACTGTTTCTAAGATATTTAAGTTTTTACATTTTATGTCTATGTATATTGTGTAGACAGTAGAGTTTTAATCCTAAATTGTAAACCTAGGTCTTTTCATGTGTTTATGGTTGCTTTACATAATAATATTTCACCTGTCCTGTTTATGTAACACTTTAAAAATCAGCAAAAGGGTTATATAAATAAAATGTATTATGAAACAAAAGGCAAAAAACTATTATGTACATAGTTTAGTCCTATTCAGTGTCTTCTCGGCGCTTCTTGGCTTGTCTCTTGTATTCATTAAATGGAGCATTAATTAAATTTAAATTTAATAAATTTAAATAAATTAAAAATTAAATAAATTTAAATTCATTAAATGGAGCAATTAAATTCATTAAATGGAGCATCATCTTCTTCCATGAAGAAGAATGGGACAAGATCCTTTTGGCGGTCACGGAACACGGAAACCCTAACATCACCTGCCAGGAGATCCCACTGCTGTAGTCTGGAGCCCAACAGCTCTGCCTTACTCTTGGGTAGTTCCAAATCCCTGACAAGGTCATTCAGTTCAGCTTGTGTTATGAGGTGTGATTCAGAGGAGGAGGATGGGAGAAAATGTGGGTCCTGTGACATTGATGGTTCAGGACCAGAAGTTTCATCCTCTTCCTCTTCCTCGTCTGACTCAAGTGAGAATGATTCTGGTGCATCAGGAACCGGCAGTCCTTCTCCATGGGGTATTGGGCGTATAGCTGATGGAATGTTTGGATAATGCACAGTCCACTTTTTCTTCTTTGACACACCTTTCCCAACTGGAGGCACCATGCAGAAGTAACAATTGCTGGTATGATCTATTGGCTCTCTCCAAATCATTGGCACTGCAGAAGCCATAGATTTCCTTTTCCTGTTCAACCACTGGTGAAGATTTGTTGCACAAGTGTTGCAGCATATGTGTGGGGCCCACCTCTTGTCCTGATCTCCAATTTTGCAGCCAAAATAAAGGTGATAAGCTTTCTTAACCATAGTGGTTATACTGCGCTTTTGTGATGCAAAAGTCACTTCACTACAAACATAGCAGAAGCACTGTTCACACAAGTACGAGGCATCTCTGCTCACTTTGGCTAAACAGAAATGTGTCCCATTGCAAAATCAAACACTGACAAATAAGAGAGCACAACACTGTATGATTTCTAGAGCTGATATAGGGCAATTTGTTCAGCAGAGTGATGTAAGCTTCGTTATGATTGCATCATCCATGACTTCTAGGAATAACATGATGCAATTCATATCATGTATGACGCAATACCAGCTTCGGATTGCATCATTCATTGTTTTGCCTAAAAAGCAAGTACTGTCCAAACCCAGTCATAGATTCATTCATAGATCCAGTCAAAGATGTATTTTAGTCATTTCTGGTTTAAATTGAGATCCCTTCCCTTTATAACTCACTTATCCTCCGCCATTCCCATGTCAAGGGTCGTATATACTGACCCAATAGCATATCTTGAAAACTAGAGCCAATCAACAATTTTAAGCATCATTTTCGTTCTTAGTGACCCAGAATTAGTAAAGTTTGACTACATTTATTTCAGAAGCATTTTGGCTGTAGACCAATTATAATTGGTCTTTAGTGAAGCTGCAAAATCAATTTTGTAAAAACAACTTTAACAAAATTTAAGACTCATGGAAATCTTTTTTTTTAATCCAGTGGGAGCTTTCAACCAAAATGTGACTGCAGTGTTTGCAACCTAAATCTGAGAATCTGAAAGTGAAATAGCCTATATTCAATAAAAACTTACTTAAACAACTTGTATCATCATGGTAGAAAAAGAGAGAATAAGTGAATAGCATAAAGAGCGAAAAGCAAATTGTACTTTTAAAATTCTTTCAGTTTTAAATGATACATCGGGGTATTAGATAAGGAAATTCCTTGACTTTTATAGCTTAATACTGTCCATTCAAGTCATTTGTTTTCTTACACTCACAATTTAAATATTTATGTGGGTTCAGGGAACAAATTTAAGAACAAGTTGTTTTTAGTATGAGAAAACTATGCAGGCAAAGAGATGGATTATAATCATGGTATGAAAACTGCTTAAATGAAACTAATGGGAATCACACTAGTGAAAACAAAGGAGCAGTGTGGACCATATTCTTACAGCATGCTTTTGAATGATGGTCATCTCTCTGATAATGGTTCTAATGAAGTTTCCATTTCAAACCTGATTTTGCCCCCACCGTCCTACAATTTACCAGGAAAAAAACAATTCATATAGGACTCAAAATTAGAAGACTAGATCTGAGATTAAAATAGACTCTTTATGCAAATATTGAAATTTGGTGGACACTAGGTTCCTAAATTATGACACCCTCACTATAGAAGGGTTAAAACATAATTCCAACTTTTTGACCCATAGCAAAAAAATCAGAAGGTAAAACAAGTTTTACTAGATAGCCCTAGCTAAGATGTTTTTCTCGGAACCAAAATTTAGTTGATTGATTTGAATTTTCAAAAATTATTGATATTTTATTTAGTAACATTTCTAGAAAATGTCTGCTCCAGGTATGTTACTATAGGGCAGCAAAGAACTGCTGGAGACCTAAGCATTCCTTTAAGAGAAAAGTAAGACTTCAGGCCCCTTTCCCAGTGGCACTAGACCTCAAAGTGTAACCTGACCACTCATATCTTTGGGGTAAGGGACCTAATTGGTCTGTTCACTCCTTTATTTCTGGCCATTATTGTCCCTACATTTTAATCTACTTTCCCAGATTGTGTTATCCTCTCTGCCCCACTGGCAGCCAAACGGGCTAGACAGAGCAATTGCCTTTCAAACAACTTTGAATTTAAAGAAATTCTTTATCTTTAGGTCAGCTACTTGCAAACAAATGCGCAATAGATACACTAAGAATGTTTTGATGACATGTCAAAGTCCATTTTTTATTTCTTTCTTGGCAAAGCTTCCAGTGTTCTACTGTTAACTGAAAGAGAGCTTACATTGTATATGTCTTGTTTGCTGTTTATTAAACAAAAAACAGCTGTCACTAAAACCTCCCTTTAGAAGGAGAATGTGCAAACATAAAATCTGTGACCTACTTAGTTCAGTGGTCGTGTAGAAATGAACAAGGTGTAATAATGTTATAGATTAGGTAAAAATACCAAAAAATATGTTCTGATGGGAAAATTGAAACCAAGATATCAATGTAGGTCAGTGGTTCCCAAACTTTAACAAAATGTGAACTCCTTTCACTAAAATTTACTCGTGAACCCCCTCCTAATCATGAATATTTCCAGGAATTTTCTCCTTTACCAGGTATAAATTATAAAAGCTGTGATCTTGGAAATATAAAGTTTGTTTTTGACATGTTTATTACATGCTAGTTGTTATTGTTGTTGTTATTTGTTATTTATCATTACAGTATTTTTATTACATTATGAAAACGGCAACACTCTTACAAGATACCACTTTCGTAGCTTGTATTACTTTGAATAAACCTGTTATAAAACAAGGCTCCTATGTTTCATCAAGGAGTATCAGATGTGAAACAACATGAAGGTATTTAAGAAGCCAACTCAGAGTTCCTCCTACATACGAAGCAGTCCAGGCAAACAACATACATTACAACAAAGTTTAAACTTGTTCTTCACAATCGTTTTAAAAACAACACTAGCAGCCTGTCTAATTTTAAAAGCTGCAAAATATATCCACCTCCTTTTCCATTTCTTATAAGGAGTCTTGAAATTTAAATCTCCTCAGTGTGATAGATACGTTGCTTTGATCTGCTTAGCTCTTGGAAGTCCCCATGCTGCCCGGGATCCCTAGGGACAGCTCTGTCCGCCATTAGGGATTTTTTCCTGAGAACCCCCTGTAACATTTCACAAACCCCCAAGGGTTCACGAACCCCAGTTTGGGAATAACTGATATAGGTAAAACAAGATGGAAAGGATTGAATCACAATTTTTTTTAACTGAGCAAGCTTGCAGCTGCACCAATAAGATACATGCTGTAATTCATCAGAATAGTAATACTGTATTATGGAATAAAGAGATATTATTATTAGAGATTTAAAAAGGGCAGAGGGAAGCAAAACCTGGAATTGTTGGAGAGAGAAATGCTTTCTAGACAATAATAATAACCATGTAAAGAATCAGATGCTCTTTCATGATAAAGTTTTCTTTTCCCCTTACTAGTACTACCTTGAAAAAATATATCTCCCCAACTGTATACTGTAAAGAAGGAACAGCAGAGAAGTAGGCTGGATTAGAATTGGGCTGGTCTTCACTAGTGGGGGGATCGGCTGTAGATACGCGATTTCAGCTATGTTAATAACGTAGCTGAAATCGGCGTATCTACAGCCAACGTACCTGCCATCCTCACGTCGGCGGCGCGCTCCCCCGTCGACTCCGGCTTGCGCCATTTGGTGAGCTGGAGTTCTGGAGTCGACGGGGGCGCTGCTGGGGATCGATTTATCGCGTCTTGACGAGATGCGATAAATCGATCGCGATAAGATCGATCCCTCCCCGCTGTAGTGAAGACAAGCCCGTAGAGGAAGGAGATAAAGGGAACTTATCTCCTTCCCCTTAACTTAATTACTTAACTTTCACCAGTTGCAGAAAAAAACAGTTTATTTCAGGCATCTTTTCCAAATTAGTGTGTTGCTGATTGGATTTGAGAAACACACAGGAGATCCATTTATCAAGTACTTTGCTTATGAGAAAGCTCCTGGGTTAGGAGCATGCACCTGAAATGGGGAATCTGAAAATGAATGAATGAAATTAGGAATCTGTAGAAATACAGCTTTTCAGAAAGAAAATGTGTGGTTCCCTAAAATTGTGCCAAAGAGTGAATGTGGGGAAGTCTGGTCTGTTTGTGTGGTGTATGAGAGAAAGGTCAGTTTGCAGAAGTGGATGCTGGAAAGCTGACATCACTGCTGATGCAGAATTAAAATTATGAACCATTGTCTAGTGGTTGTCCTAGTGGTAAGATGAAGATCTCTGAATGAAGGGGTAGAGGATATGTACTGTTAGGCACCTTAACTTTCCATTTCCTTAGTTTTGAATTGTGTGTCAGATTTGTTGTGTTCAGCACCTTTACCTGATCCACAGCATAGTGTTTTTGTGCCTACGTGGGCCTTGATCCTGCTCTTACTGTATTTGATGGGAAGATCAGTCCCTTAAAGTTTATCCTTCCATCCTCCCTCTGTATTTTACTGTTCTGTTGTCTGAACATTGTATTAACATCTGAAGAATATTGCCAACCTTCAAATATACTTAGTAGTGACAAACTTGTCTGAGCCTTTATCTTCTCCTGATTAGATTAATGTAATGCTTTCCTTGCTAGAAAGCCAAGAAGTTTGATAAGTGACTTTCAGCTTGTATAGAACTCTGTGACCCAGGTATTCTTAAGTTCTGTAGGAGCACATGTTCCAGATTTGAACAGCTCTTCAGTGTTCTTAACTCTTCACTTCTTAATAAAAATCAATCCTTTTGTTTATTAGCCTCTAAGGCCCTTTATTCTCAGGGTCCTGAATATAACTGAAACTTACTCAGTTCTGACTTCCTTTCCTGGAAAATCCTAAAACCATAAAAGATATGCTGTGTGTGTTATTTCCATTGACGTAAATGGGAGTGTGTGATGGTTACACATGGGCTCCAATGTGCAGAGCATCCTTACCTCCTGTTCATGTCACTGGGAGGTGAGGGTATTCAGAATTTCACCGACGGAATTAATCTCATGGTCAGGGCTAGGAGTTACTACCACTGTGCTCAGCAATAATTTAACAAATAGGTTTCAGAGCCTGTCTCTAGTGCAGGAGTCTGACTGTGTCTCTGTTATTTTGCATTTAATAAAATCTTTTAAAACTCTTCACTGACACAGTAAAAACAAGTTTATGAAAAAGCCAGTGCATTGCCCTAAATTAGGGTGACCAGATGTCCCAGTTTTATAGAGACAGTCCTGATTATTGGGTCTTTTTCTTATATAGGCTCCTATTACCCACCACTCCTTGTCCAGATTTTTCACATTTGTTGTCTGGTCACCCTGCCCTAAGTGTATTCATATAAAATGAAGAAACCGATCCCACCACTTGCCAAAATATGGGGTGAGATGCTCCCATTGCTTACTGTACTTTAATTTGCTTATATCATTGTGCCCAGTTTGAATCATTCACCTGTTACATTTTGTCACAACTTCGATTGTGAGCTCTCTGGGATTACAATTGTTTTTTAGACTGAGTTTGTACAGCTCTTAGTAAACAAGAGCTCTGATTGTGGAATGGTGCCCCTATACTCTGTTGCAAAATAAATAACGATAAACAATTAAACACTGGAATTTCCATATAAGTTTAATGGATGCTGTAGATCAGTTTCCTGCCTTTGACAGTTACTACTTTCAGTGCACGAGAGAAAGAAGGAAGAAACTCAGTAATGGGATAATCCTTCCCACAGAAGAAATTTCTTCCTAAGGCCCGTCAGATATTGGTTGGCGTATGCCTTGATGCTTTATATACCTAAAAGGTTTTCATATCCATTTTAATGTAACTATGGCTGTTCTCATTATCTGTATAAATGGCTAAGTACTTGTCCTCAGTAATGCCTTGTAGCAAGGAGTTCTACAGGATAATGTGTTGTGTAAAAATGTTTCCCGTTGTCATTTTTTAATTTGTTGCTTTTCAGTTTCGCTCTGTGAACTCTTCTTTCTTTCTTATTCAAAAATATAAACAGATGCATTTGATTCATCTTGTGTATGCTCCACCCACTAATTTGTATACATGTTTCATATCCCATCTTATTAGTGAACAGGACATGAAGTCCCCTGAAAGTTCCTTGAAAAGAACCTTAACTTATTTTTAAAGCACAGTTCTTGAATTTACAGTTTATGTTGGTATATCTCTTTTTTTTCCAGTTTAAATTGAAAACCAGAATTTTTAATTTTAATTGAGAATCAATTATTTTACCTATGTTTTGTTATTAAAATACATACCTTTTCAAGAACATTAATTACTTCTTTTGAAGAATACCTTTGTTTCTACCTTATACTGATTATGCAGTTTTGTGCTTTCATCTGTTTAGGTGAGCTCCATTCAAACGCATACTTTTAGTAGAGCACCTCTGCTTTCTGGCTTGTTGTGGTTTTTTTTAACAGTGATATGCAGCTTTCATTTCCAAAATGAAATCTTGAGTAGGAGGTATTTTTTTTTTTTTATGATTGATTTGGCCATAAAGAAGTAATATCCCAAACAGCAGCACCTACTGCTGTCTGGCCAAGGAGTGACATTGGAGTCAGTGGTGAAAGCAGCTTCTTGCTTCCATCCTCTCTGCAGGACAAGCATTGGTAGTTGCCAAGTGCACACACTGATGTCTGTTCACGCATGTGCAGATGGCTTCAGAAAGCAAATTGTTCCAGGCTTTCCATAAGATTTTTGAAAAGGTGCTGGAAATCAGGTGGAGTCAACACACTCATTTATGGTTATTAAAAGGTTGCATCAAAATGCTATTCAAACCAGGCTGCAGAATTACAAGCATCAGATAGCCTATGGCTTAAATGTCCTGTATACTACAAAGATTTGCTTGAAGCATAGCACAGAGGGCCTTTTGTAAAAAGCTTGAGGAGTTAGTCCTTGGCATTTGGCCAGCAATAAAGAAAGCTTGCCCTTGTGCCATTCTGTCCTCCACTGCTCAGATTCTGGCAGCAGTTTGACTTCAGTGTAATTGTTGGCACTAAAGCTAAACTGTACCCAGAATGGCCTCTTCCTACAAAAAGACAGGAGTACAGAGGTCTAACACTGCATCAAATCTCTGTATTGGTCTACTGTAATAAAGGACTCTGTTATGAGAACTTTTCATATGAGTGAGGCAAGCAATAGACTATAGAGGTGCCGTAGTAAAGAAATCCCTTAAATAGAGTGTGAAGTATTTTTTCATTTTTTCCACAGGATAATGAAGTGTCCAAACAGGATAAGAGAACAAATAGCTCGTTCTAGGGCAGGCATTAGTTTGGCTCTCTGTACGCAGTTGTTGTTATACTACCCTTCTAATTTGTGTATAGTAGTTTAATTTTATATTCCTCGTTCAGACCATACACAGCATAGTCACAGATTTAAATGATAGGGTATTTTTTATGGTTTGCAAGTCTTCACTTGCTTAATCTTTCTTTTTTTAAAATATATATATATATATATATATGTATACTTTCCCATTTCATTGAGGCAGATTTGGAAATCAAACCAGAAACTTCAGACTCTACTACGATGGAAAACACTTTGTTGGGGAGAAACGTTTTGAGTCCATCCATGACCTGGTGACAGATGGATTGATTACTCTTTATATTGAAACCAAGGCAGCAGAATATATTGCCAAGATGACAATAAATCCAATTTATGAACACATAGGATATACAACCTTAAACAGAGAGCCAGCACACAAAAAACATATGCCAACCCTGAGAGATACATGTGATGGCAAAGAGTCTACAGGAGAAGATGAGGTAGCAGAGAAAAGGGTAAGCAACTGTTAAAACACACTTTTTTTATTAGACTTTTATTTTATACTTTTAACTCAACTCCACTGAAGAATATTAAATATGTTTATAGATGTTTAAATGGTTACATCAAATATTTTTGATTAATAGTAAGTTATATGTTAAGATGTTTTAATAATCTTTCCAAGTTTTTAAATGGAATTTTTTGTGTATTGCAAATACCTCTGATTCATAAACTTTTATCATCAGGTTCTTTGTTTTTTAAAAAAAATTACTGCTATAACAAAGGTCAGTCCTCTGATATTCCAGATGGGCTAAAGATGTTTAAATTTAGTTATGTACTGTGCAAAAAGACAATTGCCCTCTAATACAGAAATGTATTCCATAATCTATTCAGCATTCCCCATACAATGATAGTAAAGTTGTCCACTTTATAAATAAGTCTGTTCATTAACAAGATAAAATGTTAAAACATTTCACATGACTAAGTTCAGCCTGTCATGAACTGATAGAACTATTTTTGGCCTCGACCAGGCTTATGAAGAAGGATATCTCTCTTCAGAGAGTTGCATTATCAACCGAGAACTAACTGGGGGCAGGAGTTTAAAATACATGCCGGTAAATAAATTAATTAGAACCAGTTCAGGATAAATTTCAGACTTTGTACTCTTGCAGAACATCTTTATGTAATGTAGAAGACCCCAAAAACAGTTGCTACGTGGCTTTATTAATATGATGGATATGAAACTTGTTTTTAAATTCAAAGTAATACATTTTAAAAATAATAATAGTTGTTAAAATAAATAATTGGAAGAAAACATGATTGCGTCTGTTTATTAAAAAGCCCAGTTCCCTCAGCTTCTCCTTGTAAGCCATGTGTCCCAGCCTCCTGATCATTTTTGTTGCCCTCAGTATATTGGAAAATATATTGATTCTAGCTGTCCATTTTAATCACCTGATTTCTTGCCTGAAATTAGCAGTGATATAGGTCTGATTTACCTGGGTTCTGTTCCCTGGTGCCATTGACTGGCCATGTGATGTTGAGCAAATCACTTAATCATTCTGTGTCTCCATTTCCCCCATTTGCAGAAGTGATATTAATGCTTATCCACTTTTGTAAAGTGCTTGGCGTGACCTACAAATGAAGAGCATTGTGAAAGTAGTACTGTGTGACCATCTCTGACTGCCAAAGTTGTTTCTCAATGTGTAGGAGAAACAATATGCATTTGAACATGTCTTCAGAATTTATCTCTAGTCTCAAATGAAGCCTATTCCATTAAAAATAGGTTTATCTTATTTACAGACTTCATTTACTGGGAACAAGAAAACTATGTTTCAGATCAATAAGTTGGGTCAGCTTCCTAAAATATCAGTTTGCCCCTATAAATGACAGCAGTAAGTAAAAATAATTTGTTATAGCATAGACTAGAGGTTCTCAAACTATGGTCCATGAGCTCCATTCAGGTGGTCCACAGATAGTTCCCTCTAAGGTGCACGCCTGGGCAGCTGCACATAAGAGAGTGAAGGGCACAGGCATGGCTCCACTAATTAGATGCCTGGACCCTGGAAAAGATGCACATGTAAGGTGAAGTGGTGGCCTTAGGGGCAGTGGGGTGAGAAGACAGGGTGGGGTGAATTTGGGAAGTGCAGAGCTGCGGCTTCTGAGGAGAGACAGCCCTCCTTTCCAGATCTGTGGCTGCTGTGGAGAGGGAGATACCACCCTTCTTCCCAGCCCCAGCTCGGGGGCTGCTGCGGCGAGGGAGAGGGCACATCCATTGCATTAGAAAGGTAAGACAACTGATATTAAAATATGAGTTGTGTGCTTTTATTTGTAGAACAAAAAAACTTTAATATTAAGGTTTTTTATATAGCACTTTTATCCAAAGTGCTTTATAGTAGTTCGCTAACTGTACGAACAATGTTTGGAAAGATGATTAGGTGGTCCACCAAGACCCTCAGCAATTTTCCACAAAAAAATACTTTGAGAACTGCTGGCATAGACTGTCTAAATGGCCTTATATGCTTTTTGTTCAATACTTAAGAAGCTTTCTCCACTCCCAGTGAGCTCAGCGGGGACTCAAAGGGACTCAGAACCTCACAAGATCAGGCTGTTAGTACTGAATTTTATAGTTCCTAACAGTGGAGAATGTAAAATATTAGTAGAAAATGTCACCTGTTAATTACAGGTAAAGTTCAGTCAAGTGCAGAAGGCTGACATAAGGTCCTCCACACCACTTACACCACTAGCAAGGGCTTACATCATGTTGGAGGGTCTTGAGCGGTCTTTCTGCACTGGGGTTTCTTTCATCCTACAAGAGTTCGATTTAAGGAGAACCTTGAACAGAAGTTCTGGAAATCACCAGATCATGTGAGTGGTGGTGGTTTTGTGGTTTTTTGTTAAATTCAACTCTTACCGCATTTATCATACTTCCCATACTCTCCACTGTTCAAAGCAAGTGCTGTCATTTTGTCAAGAGGCAATAGAAATATGTTTTTTAGTGTCATAACATTTTCTGCACTGCTGGGAAAGTTTGTACAGTGTAAGGATTGTAGAGGAAGTTATTATGGAAGGACACCGGTTTGTTTGTTTGTTTTTTCCTTAGATGGATGCTATCAAGTCAGATTTCCATGAATAAAATGTACATCTTTTTTTTCTCATGGAATAGATCATGAACTATTGAGTAGTTCTCTCAAACTGAAGTTTTAGATGAAAAACTTTAGAGAGATTAGTCATGTAACTGCCACATCCCACACCCTCTGTTTGGAAGTTATAAGCAGCCAAACTTGCTTTGTCTCCAAAATGTATAACAATCTGGATTGGCCCGAAGTCCAGTTTTTATGAGGCTGGTCTCGTTATTTGGTTTGGAACCTTATTGATGTGGACACAGGAACAATGCGTCAGTCTGTACAGCCAAAAAATAATAATAATTACTGCAGCGAGATTCAGAGCCAGGGTCAACTGACTTGGGCTTGCGCTACAAGACTAAAACCAGCAGTGTAGATGTTCCCACTGGAACTGAAGAGTGGGCTCGGAGTGTGTGTCTACACTGCAATAAAATATCAATAGCTGGTCCATGTCAGCTGGCTGGAGCCCAAGTTCTGGGACCCTGCAAAGGAGAAGGGTCTTAGAGTCCAGCACCCCATTTGGGGGAAGAGTTATAGATCCTGGGCTCCAGCCCGACCCTGATATCTACTCTGCAGTATTATAGCCCTGCAGCCTGCGATCTGCAAGCATGAGTCACCCAGCACAGGTCATCTGTAGGTATTTTATTGCAGGTAGATACCCTGATACACTTCCCGCTTCCTGGTGTGAGCCCACATCAGTTGACCTGGGCTCTGAGACTCTCTGCCATGGAGGTGTATTTTGCCGTATAGATGTAACTAGTGAGACGCACACACAATAGATAGCATGGATAAATGCAGAGGCTGCAACTTCATTTAAAACGATTACCAAACTGGAGTAATGTCCCAAATTACCCAGCAGGGTTATTCTAGTGTGGTCTTCAACTGGCACCAATGGCCCCAGATACTACAAACCTGAGGGTGGGTGTGTAGGCCATGTCCCCTCTATACTCTTAGGCCTGCTCCAGCACCCTCATTGGAAGCTGAACTAGGAAACCCAAAATGGCTACTCACATATGCAGTTGTTCTGAGCTGCTTGAATCCTTATTTTTATAGGCTGAGTTAAAAAACCTTATGAGGTTGCTAGGTGTGAACACACCCTTCAGTTAGCATAGCTGTACGGCTAAAGTAATCACAACCCCACCTAAGACAAAGAGGCTAAGATCTCGATGAACTTACCCAGGAGTTTGATATAGGATAGGTGGAGTGACTTTTGCCAAGTATTATTTTAGGTAAATACGTGTGTTTGTGCATATGTGAGGGAAAAGAGAAGAGAGAACAAACTGTGACACAGAGTGGCAAAAAGTGAGAAAGCCAAGTAGCAGCCTATGAGTATGATGTATGACCCTGGACAAAGCCAGAAAGAGAGTTTTAAGGGTCTGATATTGGCTAAAGAGGCTTGGGGCTATAAGATAAGAAACTATTACTTGTTTCTGGTTTCTCCTGCGTTTGGAGAAGCAGGACCGTGTACATTCCTTGTAAATAAGCAAAATTGCCTTGAAGAAAATATTGGATTCCATCAATTACTACCCCCAGGTGGAACATCCCCATCTCCCCAAACTTTGACTAGCTGCATGGGTCAAAAATGAGCAATACAGCATATCTACCTTCCTCCCCATCCACTTCCTCCAGGGAGGAGCCAATCAGCCACCCCTGACACCCCATTGCAGCAGTGGTGGGAGGGACAGACTTCAGTGCCCGGATGTAGCATGCAATACTTTTTTTCCTTCTTTTTTACCCTCCCTCCTCCCCACATATACACATGCTGAAGGTATATATACACAACACTGAGCACTGCACTAGCTGCTCCTGGTTGAGATCTCTTCACCCCACACCCAGATATCTACACTACTCCCAGCTCCATCAGATTCACGCCTCAGCTAACAAGGTGAGCGTTTGAATGGTTTGTGGTTCACGTGGTCAGTATAGACCCTACTCATGGCTTCATGCAACACAGTATGAGAATTTACCATTTTCAGCTAAGTTTTATAAAGAACATTAACATTGTGTGATATATAGTATGCATTTTTATATAAATGCTGTATCACTTGTGTAAAATATAATATGTGTTTCAGAAATGCTTAGTGGAAAGTAACCTAAAACACTGGATACTAGGAAATATTTCCTTCCCTTTTTAAAAAACTGCCTGCTCTATAACATACAGTGTTATAGCCCTGTTGGTCCCAGGATATTAGAAAGACAAGGTTGGTGAGGTAATATTTTTTATTTTACCAGCTTCTGTTTGGGAAAGGTACTGAGAGTGTTATAGCTAAAAACAAGATTAAGCAGATAGTAGCTTTTCCTGACCTGAAGAAGAGGTCTGTATAGCTTGAAAGCTTGTCTCTTTCACCAACAGAAATTGGTCAAATTAAACATATTGCCTCACCCACTTTGTCTCTTCTATATAAAGCTATTTTATGGATAGTGATAGCACACAGTACAAAGTATTGTATCCAGAGTTAAGCTGCAGACCCTCGCCTTCTCCAGCAAACTAAACATTTATTGTCTGCATTAGAAACTTCCAGAGCCCCTTAAAAATATGCACTTACAAAAGTTAATATGCTGTTGTATTTTTATGGTAAGATGATACTTGTTGCTGTTTATTTAAAGGCTGTATTTATTAAAAAAATAGGGATGTCAGGCAACTAAAAAATGTGATTAATCATGCGATTAAACAATAATAGAATAACATTTATTTAAATATTTTTGAATGTTTTCTACATTTTCAAATCTATTGATTTCAATCACAACACAAAATACAAAGTGTACCATGCTCACTTTATATTTATTTCTGATTATAAATACTTGTACTGTAAAAAACAAAAGAAATAATATTTTTCAATTCACTTAATACAAGTACTGTAGTGCAATCTCTTCATCATGAAAGTTGAACTTAAATGTAGAATTATGTACAAAAAAAACCTGTCTTCAAAAATGAAACAATGTAAAACTTTAGAGCCTACAAGTCCACTCAGTCCAATTTCTTGTTCAGCCAATCGCTCAGGCATACAAGTTTGTTTACATTTCCTGGAGATAATTCTGTCCGCTTCTCATTCACAGTGTCACCTGAAAATGAAAGCAGGCATTCACATGGCACTGTTGTAGCTGGTGTTGCAAAATATATACATGCCAGATCCACTAAAGATTCATATGTCTCTTCATGCTTCAACCACCATTCCAGAGGACATGCGCCCATGCTGATGACGAGTTCTGCTTGATAACAATCCAAAGCAGTTCAGACTGATGTATGTTCATTTTCATCATCTGAGTCAGATGCCACCAGCAGAAGGTTGATTTCCTTTTTTGATGGTTTGGTTTCTGTAGTTTCTGCATTAGAATGCTGCTCTTTGAAGACATCTGAAAGTATGCTGAACACCTCGGCACTTCAGATCCTTAAACCTTAGGTTGAGTGCTGTAGCTATCTTTAGAAATCTCACATTGGTACCTTCTTTGCAATTTGTCAGATCTGCAGCGAAAGTGTTCTTTAAATGAACAATGTGCTGAATCATCATCTGAGACTACTATAACGTGAAATATACGGCAAAATGCAGGTAGAACAGAGCCAACATACAATTTTCTCCCAAGGAGTTCAGTCACAAATTTAATTAATGTATTATTTTTTTAATGAGTGTCATCAGCATGAAAGTATGTCCTCTGGCATGGTGGCCGAAGCATGAAGGGCTGTACGAATGTTTAGCATATCTGGCAAGTAAATACCTTGCAATGCCAGCTACAAAATTGCCATGTGAATGCCTGTTCTCTCTTTCTGATGATGTAAATAAGAAGTGGGCATCATTATCTCCCATATACATAAACAAACTTGTTTGTCTTAGCGATTGGCTGAACAAGACATTGGACTGAGTGGACTTGTAGACTCTGAAGTTTTTCATTGTTTTGTTTTTGAATGCCGTTTTTTGTACATAATTCTACATTTGTAAGTTCAATTTTCATGACAGAGATTGCACTACAGTACTTGTATTAGGTGAATTGAAAATTACTATTTCTTTTGTTTATCATTTTTACAGTGAAAATATTTGTAATAAATAATGTAATGTGAGGACTGTACACTTTTCAGAGTGGTAGCCATGTTAGACTGTGTCAGCAAAAACAAAGAGAAGTCCTTGTGGTACCTTAGAGACCCAAACAAATTTGTTGGTCTGTAAGGCTCCTCGTTGTTTTTCTTGTACACTTTGAGTTCTGTGTTGTAATTGAAATCAATATATTTGAAAATGTAGAAAAATATCCAAAAATATTTAATAAATTTCAATTGGTATTCTGTTGTTTAACAGTGTGATTTAAAACTGTGATTATTCAACAGCCCTAATTAAAAAAACCTGATACCTCTCCATTGTTTACATTAATATAAATGATAATTAGAATGATTTAACCTCCATATAAAGCAACCCTAAACACATTCAGTAGTGTGTTTATACATAGATTGAGAAGTCATTCTTTGTCTTCAGTGATAGAAAGGGGAGTATTAAATCCCTGTTGCTCAAATTGAAATACATAAGCAAACTGGAATTGGACAAGTCTAACAGCAGATGCGAAGAAAATTGTAGAAAGTTAAACATGACAGAAGATGTTGTTTTATTATCTGAATCGTGAATGATGCTTGTAATAATATTCACTAAAGGGAATTATTCCAGTAGATAGAAGAGAAAATAATTTCTGCAGGGCTCTGTATTTTATGAATGTGCATCTTCATAAGCTTTATCCTGCAGCTTCATAGCTTCTTCCTAATTTTTCATCTCTTAAGAATAAAGTCTTGTGTTTTCTCCAAGGCACAAGGGAGGAAAAAGTTTCTCTATCTAAAGTAGGGATGAGCTTGTACCCAAACCACATGCTACCCACCTGCAGACTCTGTGGACATTCTGATCAGGGTATAATACAGGCTTTGTGACACAGGCCTGCCTGTTGTCATGAGTGAGACAAATGATGATGTGTAAAAATAATTTCTGGAGCAGAACAAACTGAGCGCAAGTACACACACGGCTTGATTGGTGAACAGCCGCTGAGGTTGTAATTTCACATTCTGTCATAAAAGCGCAAAGGAAATAGAGCAGTCACAAAGCACATCTCAAACATCAAAATAAAATACGAGAGTCCTAGGCCTAATAGTAAATTTAGCAAGTGGCAGCGTCTGGGAATCCAAGGGTACATGAGATGTCTCTTTATGGACATTAACTTTCATTTATAGAAGTAGAAACTTGTGTATGTGGGTGAATTTAAAAATATTATTGTGGTTGATGGGAGAGCTTTAATAGCTGGCTTTAGCAAAGGAGAAAGATTTAAAGACCATGAGAAATACAAAGCTGACAAACTATGCAATCTTTGGATGCAGATTGCAGAACACAAACCATCATGATGAGCAGAAACAGAGCTGTAAGGGATATATAATATATTGTTGTGTGACTTAAGATAGCTTTTAATGGGAAAAGCATGAGACTCTAATTGTCCACTTGTTATGTGTGTCACTAATTACCTGAAGGTCTTTGACTACTTGTCATATACAAGTGTAAATAGAAAATCAAAAATGTTTCAGTTTATTGATTTCTGACTTTCATGACCTCTGACAGAATTAATAAAGTTAGAAAGATAACTGGTAGGGTTGAGAATTGAAAAGGGGAGTGGGCTTGGCATGGCTGAATGCCCTGAATATACCATTTCAGCACAACAGCTAAAAATATAATGATAGTTCCTCAAATAATCTGTAGGCTGTTCAGAAAGCAAAGTTATGCCGCCATTATGGTCCTTTGAGTTACGGAGACAAACCTAAAGACTCTGTTGAAAGTGTGTTCCACCTAAGGTGGCCTAAGGCAGAAATGGTGATTGTTCCCAGTACCTCTGAGCTTCTTCAGCACTTCAGTCCATGAATAGTGGCAAATCATTGCAAATTCTCCTCCTTCAGAAGGTAATTATGACAGTAGAGTTAGTGGCCCACAAGCAGATCAAATGACTTCATGTAAGATTATAGCTCTATTGAATTAATAAATATATATACTTACTTACCTCTTTATCAAGGTCATTGTCAATTATCTGGCACTGATTTAAATTAACATTGTTTTTACTTCGCTAAGATATTGACATTTTAAAATATTACAAAAGTGAAGTCTATCCAAGGTTTAGCTGTGCTGCTACATATCCTCTGTCTCAGAATGAAGTTGAAGTGCCTAGTTTAAACAGCTGCAGATTAATTGTACGTTAAAATCGATGCAAGTTAAATTTAATAATCATTGTTATTTACATAAGAAATGGCTGACACATCTGCAAGAAAAGTTACAATAAAAGTCATTACACTGGCTGTGAACAAGGACCTTCCAGTCCCTTGTGCCAACATATTGCCTGAGATGGAAAGAGTTGAGTAAAATGTTGGAGATGTAATCCTCCAACAACAATATTTTTGTTATTTTTTTTTTAATATTGGTAATAGTGACAGCCTGTTTACCTTTCCATGACAATAAATCGGATTTGATTCTGCATGCAATGCTGATCAAAGAGATCTAGAACAGTAAATCTTTATAATGTTCCCAATATGTCTTAATTGAAAACAAGCTCCTTATGCCAGGTCCTGAGTCTAGTTAGTACTAAGAGCCTGGAGGTTGTGTAAATCTCTATATGCATTTCTAGTACACCAATCACCATTGTATCCTGGAGCCATAAACAAAGTTAAGGTCACAGTCATATATGTCCAAAGGTAAACCTAGCATCCCTCCCTAGTTTAGGCTGCCATCTCAAGTGATGATATTGAGAAACATACCCGTCCTTATGCTCCTCCCCCCCAGTGTTGAGGAAAAGTTTACTTAAAGAGCTTCCAGTGGGCCTTAAATGGCACAGGTCAGGCTCAGGAAGATCTTCAAGGTAGTGTTTTATGTAATAGTCCTCTACAGAAAGAACATTCTGCCTGTGAGAATTTCACCCTTTGGTCAAAATTTCTGTGGCAGAGTATGGGGGGGAACAGATGGTCCCTGACAATATTTAACCCTTTATCACTGAGAGCTTTAAAGCTAAGGATCAGAAACTTCAAACTGATCTGGAATCTGAATTGGAGTCAATGAAGAGCATGATGTATCCTTGTTGGTCAGTCTTGCTTAGCAGACACAGCATGTTAGTCTAGTTGTAGTTTCCATGTGGCCTTCAAGTTGATTCCAATTAGATTGTATTGCAGCCATTTGTCCTGGAGCTGGTGAAAGCGTAGACCATCTTGCATAGGTCTATAGATGGATGAGGACATTCTTGGCCACTTGTTGTTTGGGTGTCCAGAAGCAGTGATACGCCCAATAGGGGCTAAGAGAGACAATTTCTTAATTTCTTTAATTTCTTTAACAATCAAGGGGCAATCAAACTAATAATTTCTTTATTTCTTTAACAATCAAGGGCAGAATGTGCCCTCAAGAAGTGGCACGGCCATAGCTGTTACATGTTGTTTGAAATACTTTCTTCCTACCAGCGCTGCCTCAGTCTTACCTGATAGTGTTCATGGGAGGCTAGTGGGATGTGGTGTTAAAGCCTTTTTACAAGTCCATTGCAGCTACCCTGCCCCCTGCTAGCAACAAAAAAGTACCATTAAAAATGCAACTATCCTTCAATGGTAAATGCTTCCCTTAGAAATATTTATAAAGACATTGAGAGCTGAAGAATCCTGTGGATTAACTTGATGAGATTGTCAACTCTTTTCTCACAAATGTTCCCTCACAAGTCCCTGGATGGATGTCCATGACAATCATTCCTTAAATTTAATATAATTTATAAATAAAACATAACTCTGATGTTTTTATCTTCCACAATCTATTTATTTTAAGCCTAGTGCCAATCCATTTAAGTCTAGTGCTTCTAACAGAGGTGTCCAAGACCACACAGCCTTGTCAATATCAAGACTGTCCCTCACACTTTAAAAAGAGACCCTTCTTTTTAGGTAGCTGCTCCTGCACAATCCACTTCAGTGTTCTTTGGCTGCCACATCTTCTTCATCTTTTATCTCCTCCCTCTAGCATGCACTATGGGAGGGATTCCATTTAAAGCGGTAGTACCCATTCGTTCTGAAAGATCACTGATAATTATTTAAGCATACTAGCAGCCATTAAGAATGTCTTATTATTATTTAAGACCTGATAAAAGTGGGTGAGTGGAATAACAGGTTGGTTTCCAGTGTGAAGACATTTGGAATATAAAGAACACTTTAAAGTAATAAGTAAGGAATCCTTTGTATAGATTGCTGAGAGGGGTATTTTCCATTCCTGTTAACTTAGAGCAATTGACCCCTTATATTACTTTCAGTCTATGATTGTAGTAAAGCAGATAGAGTAAAAAGACCATACAAACCGTTCTTGCTTAAGGAGCCAAAATTCCCAAATGAAATGTAAAGATTTTTTTTTATTTTATTTTTTTTACAATAGTCCACACTCTGCAGATGATCTAGCCTTGAAATTCCAATGTGTCTTGCTCAGAAACGATCAATTAGTCACACTCTATCTAGTCTCCAGCTGTGGACTTCATCCCAGTTCTTTGCTTAGGATTTCTGCTTCTTCCAATCTGAATTCTTTCTTTCCCTTTATACTTGCTAATTCAGAGTAGTGCTCAGCCGTGCACTGTTTATTCTTGCACTTTATTTAAGAGGATATGTACTAAAAGACTGCCACCCAGCTGATTCCAATTTACCCCTTTGGTCCTACGAAAGAGTTTGCATCTCCAGAGAATGTTAAGGTAATGCTCCCACAATAATGTCATTAAGATGAAGTTAAAGTTGCTGGCACCCATCAGGGGTTCACCTGCATTATTGCCTATCAAGAACATGAGTAAAAAATACATAGATACATTACACAAGATATTAAAAATATAGGAAATGCCCAGTTTCAGTTGTATTTCTAACACAAGGCACCTTTGCTTCATAATACTGTGCCCCTGTAGGGAAGCCAGTCTACCATCTTCCCTTCCTTGAAGATATACTATTAACAATGTGCACCACAGAGCAGTAATTTAATTATTTGTCTCATACATACATGTCTCTGACACTTAAGAAGATGCTTTCTCACCACACTAACTTTTGCTCTTATTGAAGTGCTCTAATACTGCTGGGCAAATTAGGTTAATCTATAGAGGCTCTTTAGCTCTAATTATACTTGGATAATTAACTGTCATTTGGGATCACAACTGTCAGGTGCTGAATGTCCTCTTTGGTTAACAGAATCAGGCCCTCAGGAAAGACTGGAGAATGGTTGCCTTCAATATATCCTTTTTCTTTTTGGTTCAGGAATTTGGAAAATTTCTGTATGAGTACTGTGAATGACTGTTAAGACTGTAAAGCAGCCCCGTTGCTGTAAAATTAAGATTGGAGAATTCTTCTTCTGTGGTCACTAATCAAATGAATCTGTTAGATGAAATAAGATTATTTCTTTTTATGTTTGTCAGATAATTGGTATGGACACAGAGATCTAAGGTAGGTTTAATGCCTTATTTGTAAAATACAGCTATTTCTAGGGTTCCTAATATTGTAGGTTTGAGGTGGAGAGTGGTTTGTTTTTGTTTTTTAAACTTAAGCATTCAGACCATTGCAACCAAAACATGACCTTGGAAATTTCATTCATTTTTTAAATAGTCATAACAGAGGATAGGAAATGAAGGAAGGTTGGTGGGGACTTCCCTCTTATTTCCTTATTCCAGAAGAGGATCGCCTCACTAGCGCACATCTGCTAAAACCTTAGGAGAGGTGCACATCCCCTGTGAACCTCGAGCAGTGCACAGAAGTAGGGCTTCATCGAGGTAAGTACATCAACTCCTAATGAGTCTTAGGAGAGCTGTTGTGGCACCACAATCCTGACAAGCTGTAGGAACTTATTGTTTTTCTTCCCCTGTGGGTCTTGGAGTAGGTGTGGGCCATAACAAGCCCTTGTAGCTGTAGGGTAGGTATATGGGGGATTGGGACTTTGGGCACATTAGTGAGAGTAAACTTTTGGCGGCGGTCCCGAGGAGCTGTCCAAAGCAAAGAGGATTTGGAGGGAAAGATGAGGAACAGGTCTTCACTGCAGAAGGCAAGGAGGGAATCATTAGCACTTTCCTCCTTTCTTCAGCAAACCAAATTCCTGAGGCCCATACTAGCCAAATTCCTCTGTGATGAAGGACAGAAAGTTAATTGTCAAGGTGGAGCAAGGAAGAAAGTGTTGCTTTTTTCTCCTGTCTTGTCCTGCTTTACCACTGAACTGCACTTGAGGCCCTCCCAAATCATTGGGTCTGTGGAAAGAGAACGAGGGATCAGGAAGGGACCCTTACCCTGTGTCTTGCTCAGAGATATGAAGAGGCTGCCCGGAACAGAGGGGTACAGAGAACAATGCTTGGGATAAGCTCATGGTGCAGCAGGACAAGGCAAGGAGAAAGATTAATTACCCCATATAATAGCTGGTCTGGAAAATCAGCTCCGATGTACAGTTCATAAGATAATATGCTATGGAGAGATGAGTCTGATATGGAGCTTCTTGATGCCCACAAAGGGATCTACCATCCTGCAGGCCCAAGCATGCCCCCAAAAAGGGATCAGACCTTTCTTTCAAGCATAGTTCACCCTGCCATCTCCACCAACAGACAAACCACTTGTAGTCCGTGAGGGGAATTTTTATCACTGCAAAAATGCAGGGAAGTGGAGGAGGGAACAGAGATGGCAGAGTCTGGGTGAGAACTGTGCTGGTGAGTGAAAAGATCAGATCCCTCCTGTGGATCTCCTGAGATTGGAAGGAGAGACGGTCCTTCAGGAGGCTCATCACTCCATAATGCATTGTTGTGTTATCTTTATAAGCTGTGCACAAGAACTCATCTTCCATTTTAATCACTGGTTACAAAGAGGGGAAATTATTTAAGAAGATTCTTCTTGGTTATTTGAGGAAATGGTGAGGGAATTTTAAGAGCAGCAGTATATTGCGATTTATGACACTATCCTTCTAGTACTCATGCCTAGGATAAAGTGGGTCATTGTTTCTAAAGGTGGCATTTTAATGGTAATTTTTACTTGTGCAATAGGCCTGCTTACATAAAATACTCTCAAATTGTGGTGCTCTGTAGCTGGTTTGCTGACTGTCAATTCCATCACTTGTCAGGCTGTTTCCTGGGCTGTATATGTTGTTTTTGTTTTGTCCTCCTTCTTCCATCTGCCTTGTTCTAATTATTTTCTATTACTAATCACTTCTACAGGAAACAGGCTGGACTTTTTGATTTAGGAGAACTGTAAATGGATAATTTTGTTATTAACAAGTTTTCTTACCTTGCTTTGATTTTATAATGTAACACTGCCTAGCTAGTGATAATTACCTGGAGTTATGACTGTATCTAATCTCATAAATTAGGCAGAGTCAGGTCAGGTCAGTACTTGTATATGAGACTCCCAAGGAAAACTCAGGGACTGCAGAAAGTTGTGGCTCTTTTCACTCTGAAACAGTCATGAACCAAAGTCCAAGATTCTAATGCTTTGTGTTTTAAGGATTACCATCAGACCCTTCTTCAGCTGTATAGTGAGAGATTCCTCATACATCTATTTTACCACCTTAATAGGCTGTCCCTTTTTACATTCAAAGCTCTCAACCATTTTCTCCTTCCTGCTTAAAGTGTTGAAATGTTTTCCCATCTAAATGAATAACAAATTTTATACCAGTTATCTTTAAATCATCCTGCACAGGAATCCACATCATCAGGCTTTTATGCAGAGCTCAAACTCAGTCTGTCATCCTGCATCTTTCAATCCATGATAAGCAAGCACATCTGGTGTGATTATAATTGTCCATTCATAAGTGGTTACCCCAACCTTGTAGATCTGTGGAGAGTAAAATACTTGGGTAGAAGTGACAGCAAAAGAAAATAAAGCTATCACGTTTGTTAGAGAGCTGAACAGAAATGGTTAAATGAATTTTTTAGCTGTAATAGCCATCCTGTTCTGACCCTTGTTTTTATTCCTTTTGAACTGTCACAACTAATCCTTTTTAAATTAAATTCTCAATGCTTAGTGTAAGCTCACAGTTGAAAATTTTCTTTTGAGTTTTGAATAAAGTCAGGAGAGCAGTTTAGTTAGATAGATGGACAGAAATGCTTGCTTTTATTATTGCACACTTGTCACACTTAGTCCTCAGTAACTGCAAGGATACCAGACTTTTCAAAAATTTTAGTTAGAATTAGAAAGTTATAAACTCTTACAAACCTAGCCTCTTTTTAAAGATGTTAGCACCAGTTATTTAGAGCTGTGCAGCTCTTAATGTTCCCTGATGTGCATCTCCTAATATTTGTGAGCACTGTAGGAACTGTCAGATTGACAAATATGACTCTTGCTGGCTGGGTTATTTTAGCATTGATCCCTCAGCATCAGTATTCCTGGCTTTTAGTGGGGCTAGTCATGTGCATAAAGTTAACCGCAAGCTAACATATTTTCAAGATCAAGGCCCAGATGATCAAATTATACTAGATTTACTTGTATACTGCATTCAGTTAATGATAGTTGCATCAATTGTTAGATTTATATTGCATGAAAGTACTGAATAAGAAACTAGTATGTCTACAGGAGTTGGGTATTTATTGCCGAGTATAATTAAATCTTATTACTGGGTGTATGTTCTTAGTTTTCAGTGTGTGAATCAGGGTAGTAGAATTTAAAGAGCAAGCAGCTTTCCCTTTTCCTAGGCAAGAGTAGATGAATGTGGACATGAAAGGTTATATTGTCTGTTTGTACAGGAAATTTAAACATGGTTGGGAAGTGTTTAATAAGGGTTATGCATTATATCACATCTCAAGTGTTCTTTGGTGAGGAGTGTTTTGGATGATTTTTATAGTGCAGAAAAAGTTAGCATGAAGCAGTTACCAAAGCCAATATGGAAGTGAGGTACATTTACATTCAAACATTGCTATGACTCAGAATCAGCTTAAAGTAGCAATATGTTTAATACAAATGCATGAAAATTGCAAGTAACATCATGTATATTTCTGTTTTTCATGGAGCTGAAATTTTTCAGATCCTAAATGACAGCTTTTCATTCACTTCAAATTCCAAATGCTTTTAGCATTCAAACATGCAGCTTGGTGCTTTGAAATTAACAAAAGACCTCTGAACTGACTCTTTGCAAGAAACAGAAGATTTTAAGACAGATGCATTGCTCAGCAAGTTGGTATCTAGCAGCTACTGAATAACTTATGTTGGGGCTATGGGTTAATTCTCTTAAGCTATTTTTATAGCTGAGAATCAAAACAATAATAAGCTTATCAATTTTATATGGTTTCAACCACTTAAAATGTTGATTGATAGTAGTGGTATTAAAACAAGAGAAGAGTTGGGTTTTATGGGGTTTTTTTGTTTTCACTTTTAGTCTGGAAAAATGATAATTAAAAAGAGCCTGGATAAGATAAAAAGGGAAAATAACTTGGCTGAATAAACATATCTGTTGGTTCAGTATTTAGTTTAATCCTAATAGATGAGCTGTAAAAATGAAGTGATACTTCAAGCATGAATTTTTGACATCAGTGTGTCTTTCCAAAGATGTTTTACCTCAAAGTCCAAATGAAATGCCAGATTTTTGTATTGGCAATAGGGGCCTAGGAGTGATAAGTTTCCTGGGCTTCATCTGAAAGTCATTTTTTAAGAAAGACTTGTGCTAATTAAAAAAAACAAACAAAAACCCAGCACCATTGAGATAGAAACGATCTATTCTGGCTGCACACTGACTTTTTTCTTAAGCAAAATAACTAATATAGCACAAGCCTCTCATGGAGAAATGGGTTGGTGGCAGCCCATTTTAAAATGAAGAAGCTATTTAAGTTGGTTTCAGAACTGCTGTTTTTCCCCTTTTGAGATGATAGTTTCTTCATCCCTGGAATCACTGACTCTGAGTGAGAATTCCTAGTGGCCATCACTTCAGCCAGAAACCTGGGTGAGTTTGCTGCCCTCTGACGTAAACACTCACATGGCAGGAAAATGTAATAGGGTAACACAGGAAACAAAAAGGTAGTAAATGGGAAAGAAGACTAATATATACAGGGGTGGGGAGGAATTAAACCATTCAAATAGGATATACACTGACTGGTTTTCTAAGTCTAGGATATTAGTTGCTCTACTAGACTCGCTAGTGCCTGCTAATCTAGTTTGAAACCAAGAAACGAACAAGTAGTGTCCAAAAGCACCCAGTTGTCCCAGTAACCAAAGCCAGCAAAGTTGTTTTGTGGAAGCAGCAACTAAAAGAGAACAAAAAGCACCTGAACAGTGTAATAAAGCCTGACTCCCATTAGAAGTTACTGGCATGAGAAGGATTATTCATCTTTTCATTTATTTTCTAATTTTCTTTGTAATAGAGAAACTTTCTTCATTTTGCCATTGCTTTATTTTCCATACTTTACAATTTTAACAATATGATAAATATTGTACAAGAGACCTAAGTATATGTCTAACATTCAGTACCTGAACAGTCTCTGGACAGATCTAGACTACAGGGTTAAGTCAACCTAAGTTATGCAACTCCAACTAAATGAATAACATAGCTGGAATCAGCATAGTTTAGGTTGATGTATTGTGGTTTCTACACGGTGCTGGGTCAATGGGAGAAACTCTCTTGTCAACTTACCTTATGTTTCTCATTCTGGTGGAGTATCGAAGTTGAAGGAAGAGCAATAAGTGATCAGTTTAGTGGATTGCCACAATGTCAATCCATGGTAAGTGTAGACATGCCCTCTCTGAGCTCAGTTTGGGCTTGTTTACAGCTCTTGGGTGAATTAGAGATTACAAGATTTTACTGGTGGTAATAATCTAAAGGCTTGATTTCTGAGACTTCTTTAGAATGTAATTCCACTGCTGGGGATTTTGAATCAAACTCTGATCTCATTTACTCCAGATTTAAATCAGAAATAACATGGTGACGGTCAGTTGTTATTCCTGAGTTACATGAGTGTAACCGAGAGCTTATGTAAGGCAAATAGGATTTGATGCTTGAGCAGAATCTGATCCATTTTTTTGGTTCGGCACTCTAGCCTTGTCTGAAAATCAATCTTGAGCCCCATCTTGCAGTTCACTGAGTACAGATGCAGCTGCACCGAGGCAGAATTCTGCACTTAGGAAATGCAGGATCAGAACCTGGGGAAGTGCTTATAGACACTTTGGATTATCGCAGTTCCCAGCACATTTCAGTGTTGGACGATCAACAAGGGACTTCAGACTGATGATGAAATCATATTATGATCTGCAAGAATGTTACCTGCAAACGTTACAGCTCAAAAAAAAATGTGTAATAAAAATATTTTAAAACTATAAACTCATCTTGACTACTGGGGTTATATCCAGAATTATTTTAGCAAGGATTAGAGGGTTTATCACTTTTGAGTCTTAATTATGCTTAACAAGTATGATCACGACCTGAAAGTATTTTGGAGGGGAAAACTGTGACAAGACATGTATCTTAGCAACATAGCTTACTCCGGAGGATATGGATGAATTCAGAATACTGGCTGTGCCGAAAGAACAGGTGTAGCATGAAATACAAAGAATGTTTAGGAATTAATGAGTTGCAGTTTTCCATTACAAAGTGTATTGAATCATTCTAGATTGAATTATTATACAGAACAAAAAAAGGCTAATATAAGGGGCAGAGTGCAGACTGCCATGAGAAGACTGATGTGGATGTGAAATATTATGCATGAGGTAAGAAAATATTAACAAGAGATAAAAAGAAATGTGCATAATGCCTGCACACATTATATTGAGCTCTGAGCCTCCTGTTCCATGGATACTGCAAATTAACTCAAATCAAAGAGAGCTTTGTGGACCAAACAATTATTATCCTCAAATTTAATTTCTTTAATTAAAAAATATGTAGGGTTTTCATGTAAAAACTGCTTATGAGAACATAGCTCTGAAGTAGATCAGATAAAGAACTGTGTTGTAAATTAATAATTTTTCCATAAACATTTGTCACCATCAGAAATTTTACTTCTTGTAAATAGTTGAGAATTACTGGGGTTCTTGACAAAAGGAACTGTGTAAACAAACTCTTTAAGGTGCAGGAATTGTGCCTTCTTTTATATTTGGAAAGTGTTTAGCATATTGTTGGACATTCCAGAAATAAATCTTAATTTTCCTTTGAGGTTTTTAGTACTAGATATAATGAAGATGGAATTTGAATATTTGTTTTATAGCCCTAATTTTCTTTGATTATCTACTGTGGTATATTACTGTTAATGGACATTTGATGAAAGTTTACTGTTGATGCAGTTTCTGCTTTTCATTAGATTATGACTGTTGTCCCTATGCTAGAGCCTGTTGTGCTGTGAGGTTTGTAAATGGCATAAAAGTACATTCTGGGATAAAATTTGCCATAAGGAGTTGCAGCCCAAGAAATTTTTATGTGAGGGATAATACCTTACTGAAATAAATGTCACCTGTCTGTTGGTCACAGTGATGCAGATCTCCACAGACAGGAGAAGGCAGAGGGGCAAGAGAGGGAAATAAAAGAAAATGATAGATAAATGTAATGCCATTAGCTGAAAAAAAAAGTGAGAGTAGAGGAGCTGCCAATGTGCTCAGTCAAGGCAGTTAATTAGGATCACCGTGACTCCTTTTAGGATGCTGTTGCCCCAGGCAAGAACTTTCCAGAATAGTATCTGTAGGTGGTGGTGATTTACTGTTTGTATTATACTAGCACCTCTAAGTCTCAATCAGGAGCCTATTGTGCTAGGCACTGTACAGACATAAAGTAAAAAGACTGTCCCTGACCCAGAGATCTCATAGTCCTGGTGTGTGACAAGGTGAACGAGGCAGATGTGTGTGTGAATGGGAAGATGCAGTAATAGTGAAACAAGACAATTTGTGGAGTAAGCAACAGTCCTCACTCAGTGCTTGCCTAGCCATGTTCTACTATGGGTGAAGTCAACTCAGTAATGCTCATCTGTGCTGAAGACAGTTTTCTCACAGGCCATTCCAAGACTGAAATGAACCCCAGGCATCCTCTCCCCAAGCTAAGGCCATCACAAACATCACCACCTTCTGCTCCAAGTGCAAGGTACACTTCTTTGACCTTGCCTTCTCAAGCATTAAACATGCATGCAGAAGAGGATGAGAGAACAAACATTGCTTAATGCACTATTTACTGAAAGGTGCTTAGGTACTATGGTGGTCACCATGGTATAAGAATCTATATAGTAGTCTTGGGCTCTGGTGTGCATAGGAAATATGTGCTTCTTCCCTATATCAGCCATTCCAGATTATGAAGAATAAATATAGGACCTTTGGTTATTCACCCAAGAAATTGAAGTGCTGCTCCATTTTGTAGGCTATGTTTTTTATTTGAGTGGTGTTTAAGGAGATGTTCAAGTATCTGTTTCTAAAGACTGTTTAATTACTTGGTTATTCAAGTGATTGGTGTCTCAGATCACTAGATTCGTAGAGTAGTGAAAAGTGTCATGCTTTGGGTGCAAGTGGTTGTAAATTCACTGTTGCTTGGTAAGCTGGATTCAAGCAAACAATATTTGTTTCAATGCAGCCAAATGTAAGATCAGACATCCATGGGCAAACAATGTAGGTCATAATTACAGGATATCACAATGTCATCTGTGAAGTAATCGCTCTGCAAAAGATTTAGGGGTTATACTGAATACATGGGATCCCAATGCAACAGTGTGGTTAAAAGGGCTAGTGCAATCATTGGACGTGTAAACACGGGAATACTGAATAAGAGTAAGGCAGTTATATCACCTCTGTATTTGGCATTTGTGCAACTGCTACTGGAATACTGTGTCCAGTTCTGGTGTCCCCATTCAAGAAAGATGTTGTTAAATTGAAGAGGGATCCATGAGCCACGAGAATCAATGACGAATTGGGAAAGATGCCTTCCAGTTATTCCTAAACTTTTTACTGTAGTGACCCACCAACTGCATTTTGCCTTTTGGGGGTGGGGTTTAGGCCCACTGTTACATATACAGAGTGAGTGAGTGAGTGAGAGTGTGTGTATAGAGAAACTACTATTTACCATTTTTTAAATTCTGTAACTATGCAACAACAATATTGATTTTGTATTATCGTCATAAAAACATGACTGTATTAAGGAAAAGTAGTCTGCACTATATTGAATATTGCTGTCATATTCTGGAATTGTTTTTTAAAATCTGGAGATGTGGCCAGAGCTGGATTAACACATAGACAAACTCTTCACATACCTAGGGCCCAAATTCATGGGAGGAGCCCAAAATCTTAGACCAGTGCTGCCGCTCCCTTGCTCTGTTGAGGGGACACTGACCACCCAGCACAGCACCATCTTCTCTGGCGCTGCAACCCTGATGTTGGCCTGGTGTAGCCAAGAGGCCTAAGCAGAGTAGTTATGTTTGGAGAGAGCCCGTCCCATTCTTTTTCCATCTGTAGTGCTGAAGGGTATCTGTGTGAACTGAAGATCCCTATGTACTCTCCCAGTCTCTGGCTCGATGCCTGGCCATGCTGTTTCTGACTGAACTAATTGGTGGTTGCACAATGTCCTCTTCTAGGGCTCTATTCTGCAAGATACTGAGAACCTTAGCCCTGATCCAGCAAAGTATATTAGCATGTGCTTAATTTGAAGTATGTGAGTAGCCCCACTGAAGCATACCATCCCTGTCACTCTGCTACTGCCCTCTAATGCAGGAGGGAGGCCATGGATGCTGTGTTGTGATGTGCTTCAGGCCCCATGTTGCTTTAATATTCATCCTGTGCTCAGCATCTTCCAGGATCAAGTTCCTGATGGGGACGCCATAGAAGTTACTGATTGAAAATGAATGTTGCAAGAGGCAGTGTTAATTCTGAGGGGTTTTCCTCTGGAAAATCTCACCATTTTGCAGAGGACAATTCCCCCTTGATGCATACCAACTCTGCTCCCCCAACAGCTGGCAACAGTGTGTCCCCCCAAAAAAATCCGCTGAGCCCTAGCTACATGGCTTTCACATGGAGTGGATTTTGCTATCTGAAAGGAAGGGAAAGAGTATGTCTGTCATGCTCTATTTTCCTCTGCCCCTTCCTCTTGCACTTATTTGCCATGTTTGTCTGGAATTTGCCCCCATTTGATCTCCCTCTGTCCCCCGAGTAAGTGATAGTGATTATATGAGCTGTCAGGAGTGAGGAAACTAAGTGTACAGGCTGATGTTTTAGTTTTAATTCTCACTGCTGCACTTCTCTCCTCACAGCAATATGAGTTAAGAGTGAGGTGACAGTCTTAATTCTGAACTTCCTGACTATCCTTTTAATATGGTGAGTGTGATTTATCTTGTCTTACTCACATACAGCTTGGTAAAAGCTCTGCATTTGTTCTGCTGTCACAGCTTGCTTTGTGCCTCTTGACTGGTAGTTGTTGTCTATAAGGGAAGGATTGGAGTAGATGACTTAACTAATTAAATACACTCATGGAGGGGGAGACATCGCCTTAGAGAAGTAACCTGTGAGTTATGGCTATTTTCCAGGGATGCAGGGGACATCAGTAGGTTAGACCAGTTTCCTACAAGACAAAGAGGGTGAGTCACACAGTGGAAGTGCTAATCTCTGGTGCATGGAACATGATGTTTGAGAACACCAGACCGTGGACCCTCAATAGGGGAATGGGCCTGCAGTGCTGTCCCACTCAAGGGCATGGGAGTATTCTGTGTTGGGGTTCTGCAGAAGATTTATTGCCAGGATAGTGTCAAGTGTTGCATGCTTAGTGTATTGGTTATCAGTATGAATAAAGTTGTGGCAATTACTTTCAAAACTAAGCCACTGCAGCGTGGGATTTAGCATTTAAATGGCAGCTATGTTTATTCTAAAACTTTTCCATAAAGTTCTTTGGAAACACTTGGGAAGAAAACTTTAAGGGAATCCCTAGAATTCCTCACCCCTATGTTTCTAAAGGTACAGTGGGCCAGTTTCTGTCTTCACTAAATGTTGAGTAACTCCATTGAAATTAATGGGGTCATGCAGGTCCAGAACCATTGGCTTTAGGGAAAGTTCTCTGGATTTACAAAATTGTTGAACTCAGGCATCTATATCAACATAACTAAAACAAAAACATGTAGTTTTTAGTTTGGCAGTGAAAAAGTATCTTGCTTTGATCAATCATGCATATGTACTTAAACATGAAGTTGAATTTCTTCTCAATAGAAAATAATAGAATCATAGCAGTGTAGGACTAGAAGGGACCTCAAGGGGTCATCTAATCCAGTCTCATGCACTCAGGGCAGGAGGAGTAATAACTAGGCCATTCCTGAAAGATGTTTGGAGGTTTTTAAGAACAGGTTAGACAGTGACAGAGATTCCATATCCTCCGTAGGCAGTTTGTTCCAGTTTTTAAATACCCTGACAGAAGTTTTTCCTAATGTCCAGCCCAAATCTCCTTTGCTACAGTTTAAGCCCATTGTTTCTTGTCCTAGCCTCAGACGTTAACAAGAACAGTTTTCTCCCTCCTCCTTGTAACAACCTTTTATATACTTGAAAACTGTTTTCATGTGCCCCCTCCATCTTTTCTTCTACTGACTAAACAAACCCAGTTCTAGACCTTTAATCATTTTTGTTACTCTCCTCTGGACTTTCTCCAATTTGTCCACATCTTCCCTGAAATGTGATGGACATATTACCATACTCTAGTTGAGGCCTTATCAGCACATAGTAGAATGGAAAAATTACTTCTCATGTCTTGCTTACAACATTCCTGCTAATATAGTTCAGAATGATGATGATGGTTTTTTTGCAACAGCATTATATTGTTGACCCGTATTTAGTTTGCGATCTCCTATAACTCCCAAATCTCTTTCCACAGTATTCCTTCCTAGGCAGTCATTTCCCATTTCGTATGTATGCAATTGACTGCTCCTTCCTACATGGAGTACTTTGCATTTGTCCTTATTGAATTTATCCTATTTTTTTTAGACTATTTCTCGAGTTTGTCCAGATTGTTGTCAGTAGCTACTGGTGTGGTGCTCTGCTTTTGTTCGATGATGATATCAGTCAGCTGCGTGTGTATTCCCTCTGTGTGCTGCCCCGGCTCTGCGCAGATAGTTGGCACAGCAGACCCCAAGAGAACCCCCAAAGACCACAGACTCTAGTAAGGTACGAAGGCACCTGGGCCAGATATATTGTCAAATGAAACACAGTCCCTAGCTTTGCTGGATTAGAAATCAACACGTCTGCTAGTCCCTATGTGCTCCCCAGACAAGGGACACAGCTCAATTAGTGGCGAGACACTCCACTACCCCCTAGGCTGGACAACGATGTGTCCCCCGGCTTCTACTTTTATACAGTGCAGGACCAATTACTCATCTCTGTTGTCACATTGAAGTACAGCCCCTTGGCTCATTAGGGTTCTGTCCCCCCCTTTGATCATGTTGGTTCAAACAAAGAGATCTGTCCATCATGCTGTCCTTTTCACCGTCTCTGAGGTGCACCTGGCTGTTTCTTGTTGTCTCTGTGAAGTGTCCTCGTGATGGGATGTCCAGGTGCCATCTTGGCACAACTACTTATATCATTAGTGTGTACTTTTTAGCAGCCCTTTCCTTGCCAAGTTCTGCAGTTAGGGCCTGCCTCTGGCTCACAGCCCAGTTTTGTTTAGCAATACCTGGAAGTACTTTGGTTCAGGCCTCATTCTAGGCCTCTGATACAAGAGTTTATGTTCAGGGCCTCATCTTACTACACAGATCATTTTGAATTTTAATCTTATCTTCCAAAGCACTTGCATTCCTTCTCAGCTTCATATTATCTGCAAACTTTATAAGTGTACTCTCTATGCCATTATCCAAATCATTGATGAAGATATTGAATTGAACAGAACAGAATCCAGGACCAGTCCGTGAGGGACCCCAATTCGATATGCCCTTCCAGCTTGACTGTGAATCATTGATAACCATTCTCTAGGAATGATTTTTCAACTAGTTATGCACCCACATTATAGTAGTTCCATCTAGGCTATATTTCTCTCCTTTGTTTATGAGAAGGTCATGCAAGACAGTATCAAATGCCTTACTAAAGTAAAGATGTAGCACATGTACTGCTTCCCCCCTTCCACTAGGCTTGTCAGGCTGTTAGGCTGGTCTGACATAATTTGTTCTTGACAAATCCATGCCAACTATTACTTGTCATTTTATCTTCTAGATGTTTGCAAAATGATTGCTTGATTATTTGTTTCATTGTGTTTCTGGATCCTGAAGTTAAGCTGACTGGTCTGTAATTCCCCAGTCGTCCTTTTTTCCCCTTTTTATGGGCTGGCACTATATTTGTCCTCTTCCAATCCTTTGGAATCTTTCCCATCTTCTATGAGTTTTTGAACATAATTGCTAATGGCCCAGATATCCCCTCAGTCAGCTCTTTGTGTTTTCTAGGATGCATTTCATCAGGCCCTGCTGACTTGAAGACATCTAACTTTGTCTAAGTAATTTTTAACTAATTTCACTATTTTAGCCTCAGATCCTACCTCATTTTCACTGGGATTCACGATGTTATACTTCCAATTGCTACTAAATTTTTTGGTGAAAATTGAAACAAAAACGTCATTTAGCAGTTCTGCCATTTCCCCATTTTCTGTCATCTTTCCCCCCTCTTTGAGTAAAGGGCCTATTCTGTCCTTAGTCGTCGTCTGTCTTCTAATGTATTTGTAGTACTTGCTTCTAATGTATCATGTAATCCAATGTACAGGAATAAAATTTTTTGCAGTATTTTGCGTAGGGGAATACTTCTCAGTATCATTTACTGTTCAGTATAATATCAGGTGTTCTTGGTCCTGCCTTCGCGCAGCAGGCTAAACTTGATGACTTCTTGTGGTCCCTTCCAGCCCTTCATTTCTATGATTCTGTTGTTCTCCAGCACAGAAAATATTAGCTGTTTTTGGCTTAGAATTAGTAATAGAGATAGTGAGTCATGGTGGACTATCTGCACTTTCCACTTGCCATTTCCAAAAGGCCAGTTTTGATAACTTGCATCTAAGTAAAGGAAAACAAATCATGTTTGTGGTAACAAATAAATGAAAGTTGATAAACCAGACTGTCCAAAGACTGAAATCCTATATAGTGATTGGAGAGTTGCAAAACTAAGTTCACAGAATAACAACTTTTTAATATAAATATTATGTGTGAAGATCTTTTTGATTTTAGAAGTGTATTTATTTGTGGATGAGAATTGTGTTCAAGTAAAACTTATAGCATTATATTTCTAAATCTTACCATCTTTTATAATAGTGTGAATTTAAAATTTTTACAAAATTATAACAATATTCTCCAGCTGTAATGCATAAAATAGTAACACAAAACACAATTTATGCTTTATGCACAGTAATTTCACAACAAATTTTAATGGCTTATCTCCTATTTTTAGCTTAGTTTTAGGTTTATTAATTTTTTTATTAAAGGATTACATGTGAATGATAGAATAAGGTTGAATTTTACAGCACAAGTAGAGCTGAATGAATGTTTTTGAAAGTTTTTTATTTAAAATGGTTTTTTTAAAAAAAATGTGGAAAAATGTTGACATTATCAAAAATTTCATGAAAAGTTGCGTTTTTTGGATTTTATCAACATTTTTATGGAAAATATCAAAATGTAAATGATTATCTACATTTCTGACATGAAAAATGTTAACCATTTCAATAATTTTTTTATAAACGTTTACACAAAAATTGAAAACAAATTTCACAATAAATCTTTGAAAAACTGACAGTGTGTCCATTTTGATCATTTCAAAACGAAAATACCTGGCATTCCTAAAATTGTCTTAATAATAGATTTTCATTTTTCAGCCAGTAGTAAAAACAAATGCATCTCAGAATAGCTGTCAAACAGAGTTACACACAGAATAAATATGTTTCAACATCATCAGCATGTGGATGCAACAGTTGCACAGTATAACTGTGGAAATATTTTATTTTTCTTGAAGATATCTTTCTGAAGAAATACATTGTATTTAGCAATGTTACATATTGATATGAGAGGTTGGGACTGTGTTTATTTTTATAAAGCAAAATTCTGTGTTGGAGCTGTGTTCAGATGTGATATTAGAACAGGACAAACAGCAACCACAATCTTGGTAGTTGAGGTTGCATGATGCTTTCCATTCTAATCTCCTGTTTTTAGTTGCTCATAATTTTCTAAATATGTCACCTTCCAGGCTGAGATTTTCAGTGTATCATCTCTATCTCTAGGTAAATTGTGTCTGGAAATCCTGAGCTTAAAAAAAAAAATAATGTTCAAGGACGGTGAAAAAAATAAACTAGTCACAAATTCCAAACAGTAAAAACTTTGTGACCTTTTTGGAACAAGCCTATAGCTGAAATGCCTGGGAAAATGAGATTTGGAATGGAGATAGTGTTCAGTAAGGAGAAATGCCTAGTATTGTATTGGAGAAAATTGGGACTTGGTTTAGCAATTTGACCGATTTATTACCCTTTGAAAATTGTGTATTGAGCCATAAAATACACTCATAAAGTGTGCAGGCAAAGAATGATTTTCTGCACATATGTGCATGTCTAACGTAGCTATTTAGTGAGAACACTAGAAGGTGGCTAAGTGCATAGCAAATCAGGTTTCTTTTAAAATCTCATTCCCTGACACATGTGTAAGGGAGGCTGTGTTGCTGACAAGAAAATGTATATAATATTGCTGCTGACTGTTATTAAAATACATTCCTTAGAGTACAGAGAATTTATTATATACAAAGTTTAAATCAATAAAAGTATATTGAATCACTACAAGAGTAAAAATACCTATGAGAATGACAAAACCTGCAAGATATTACATATGTGTCTAAGGTTGAAAGAAATAGTATGATATTGTATTTGAAAGAGGACCCAGGTGGTCCTAATACTGAACACTCTATTTTAATGAACATGCACAAGGAGCAAGAGGAAAGGTTGCCCACACAAGCTTGACTTTGGCATTTTCTGATTTTAAAGAGCTTATCTATGCATCTGGAATGGTCTATTTTCATAATTTCCCACTGAGTAGTTTTATTATTTAACACATACTGAATGTGTTGGCTTACCATTTTAGAAAAATATCATCTATGATATCTATTTTATTATGTGGTGACCAAGTTAAGCTTTATATCGTGACTGTTGCTAGTTCAGAAAGTGACACATCAGAGTGCACTGTAAGCCACTGAACACTGTACAAAACATTTCTGTAGATGATACATAGTAAAATAAGATCTCATTGGTTCTGAGACTAGCAAAAATAAGTGTATATCGCCTAATTAAATCTTATTTAGAAAAACCAGGTCACAAGAAGAACCAGAGTAGCAAATACTGCAATAATACGCAGGACTTCACAGGTAAAAGAGAAAGGAACACAATGGTCTCTTTTATTAGGTAGTGGTTATAGATGTTGGTAAGAGATGCACTGCGATAAGAGGTCGTGGTTTCAGGAGCAAAGAGGGAGCTACACGGGAGTGAGCCAGAGAATGGGAGGTGAGGTTAGTGAGGCAGGAGCTTTGGGAGAGGATGCAGGAGATATGGGATGGATGACAAGGGCCAATGGGTGGAGGGGCAGAAAGGAGGAAAGAGAGGCAGGAGGCCAACAGGGAGTGGGGAGGGTAGGAACAGAGTGGAAGACAGCAGGAGCTGGGGTGGGGTGGCTAGGAGCAATGGGACAAACACGCTAAAGGCACAGGAGCAGTAGTATCTGTAACCACTAAAGCACACTTCCCTACAGCAAATACACTCTTTACCAGTGGGTTTTACAGGTATCTCATCTAATCACTCTAGTGGCTGGTCCACATAGAGGATAACAGCCTACTAATAGTTACTCAGTCTGTTAGCTCATATAATAGAGGCTATAGGTCTGAATCCAAGCTGTGGGTCAGTATGGCTTCACATAGTGGAATTTTTGTTTTTTCAGTTTTTTTAAAAGTAAGAAATAACATATCAAAAAACGGCAATAAAAGAACATTAAGATTGCAAAGCCAAGTACTCAGGAACTGCACAGAAATTTCCTGTGCAATTTTAATTTTGACCTCTTGTGCATATTCACAGGAGTCTTTACTTGCATGAGCACATACTATTTTTCCTAATTTTTTAATGCCTGACTTTGCAACTTTGTTTAACATAGTTTGATTGGATGTAAAAAATGCATCATATACCATATAAAAAATACAAGTATAAGGTATGTGCAGTATTTGTATCTATCTATATGTATGTGTGTAATCATCAGAAAATACCTTGTAATAAACAATGTGAAGCTACTTTATGCAAGATTAATAACCAGTTGTAGGTAGATTTTTCTAATAATGCATTTTAATTCTAACACTACTTTATCTTAAATCTACTTTTCAGATTACAAACTTTTTTCATAATTACAGAAGAGAGAGGGTGACCTTTCCCTGTTGGGTGATTTTGTTTACCTTTTTATTGGTGTTCTCTAGATTTAATTTTCTAGGACCCAGAAATCATTTTCTACTATTGTGACTCTGATTTATTTTCAGTTACACTTCAGTTTTTTGGAAACTGACAATTCAGAAAAAAGTACGTCAAACTTTGCCAAAGGCTGAAAAGGAAAAAAAATCAGAATGATTTATATTACTTCTTAAGTAAAATAATGTATTTATAGTGTTATAAGAACTAACCGTGATATGTTCTGATAATTGTCTGAGTGCAAATTTACCATTAAAAAATGGCTGGCTTATTTATTCTAGCAATGGAACTGGAAAATATATTATTTTCTTGCTAGTTCAGTACATCTTCAGAGCAGTGTCTGTGATTTTATTTTTTTTAAGGGGTGAATGAAGTGCAGAGGAAGTTGGGGGTTAAGATGACTGGCCTACTGGCATTAGTATTCCCCAGTGTCATCTGAGATGGATCTTTGGTTCCCAGGACCAGTCTCTCCTTTGCTGAGCTGGCTGCTCGTTGGAACAGATGTACTCTCAACTGTTGTGGATTTACCTGTACATTATTTAATATGAATGCTGCCAGCTGTGGTACGTTAGGGGTTGAATTGTGATGAGTCATCTTAGCCACAAATTTGTGGCTGGGATAAGCCCTAGAATTTCAGCACCCTGAAGAAGTGTGTGAGTTGTATGGCCCATCCAGCTTCCACCTCACCTGTGTGGGCATCTCCTTCCCCATTTGCTTCCACATATTGGCTGCAGTAGCCTTTCCCAACCACTGCTACTTGCCTGGGACCGTCCTCTCCCCACCCCATCCATTCCACTATGTGTGGCTCTACAAACCAGACCAGAGATAAGAGAGCACAAGAAATGGATACCAATTCATATTAGGTATGTCAAAACTAAGGCCAGAAACCACTGCAGGGAGGAGTGGTCAAAACCTATAGATTCTGGCAGCAGTTGGACAGTTATTTTTCAGTAGAATAATGGCAGAAAAAGATCCCTATAAGAAATTTGGGCTGAAGTATTCAGAGTCTGGCTAACCAATCCCGTGCCGGAGCTGAACTGAACTGCTTATGTGGCTAGTCTAGGAACCCCCACTGCATTACATCTGCAAGCTGTAGCCAACGTGCTGGGTCATGGCTATTCAGAAGTAATGTCCTAGCAGTAGCACTGGGCAAAGCATCTGTGTCGCATCTAAACCAGCCTGGATTTGAGGTTCAGGGTGTTTTGCAACCTTGGCAAGAGATATTGGCCAAGCAGGAAAATCAGAAAATCCTGCTTAAGCACCTTGATTCTCAAAACTCACATCAGTTGGCTCCACGCAGCTTCTGCCCATCAGCCTTCACATCCCTGTTTGTCTTAGACATCACACGTAGCCTGGTGGGTATAAACACTGGTCATCTCTCTCCCCTACTGCAGAGGGGCGGAGTGCTTGTGGTGTTGGAGTTAATTGAAGGAGGAAAAGTAAATGGGGATTGCACTCTGGCTAGTTGGTCAAGTCTGTTCATGCAGGGCCACAACCATAGCAACCAGATCCTCCAGTGCCCTTAGCGTTCTGTAATTGTTTACACCAGTGCTAAATGGGTGTGAAATGCTCCCCTTCTGACCTGGCAGCATTTTACACCCGCTTTGCACTCATTTTGTGCTGATGTGCACAACTACACAATGTGCAGGGCAACAGTGAATCTGCTCCCAGACCTTTGTGTGGAAAAGGTGGTTTAAAGAGGTGAGAGCTCAGTGGGGTACATTTTTAGTGCTCATATCTCCACTGGAGAGAAGAAAAAGCTGACACTTCCACTTCCACTGAGTTCGTTTGTTACACACATTTTTAAACACATAACAAAGACAAAAATAGTGTAATTATAAATGAAAAACAATCTGCACTGACTGCTATGCTCAGCATTAATACAGTTTGGTTCCAGTTGCCAGCATCACTTTATAGTTAGCAAAAAAATAGAGCTGTTTCCTTAGTCTCTCCTGGGTTCTCTTTTCACAGTATTTTGAAGCATGAGAATGTATTACCATCTTCTCAGCTTTTAAATGGCAAAAAGATGCCATTTTGTAATGATGCATGACTCATTCATTGCTCATTATCTTCCTGCTGATATTTTTCCTTGAGCCAGCAAGTAAGTCTTACACGGAAGGAGGGAGAATGAGTGAGTTAAGGAATACAGTACTTAAACACTATTGCTGTTTTTTCATTGGCTGTCTGCCTTCGTAATGTGACCAGTCTAGTCCATCCCTGGCTGCTAAAGCCCACCCTGCCAACCCCTCCTTGCTAGACTGAGGTTAGCAGAGTGTCTGTTGCTAGAAACTGATTATATGCAGTATGCGAGCATCTTTCATTCAAAATGGGCATCAGTATGTTGAGTAGGAATGAGAGCTTTTAGAAATGCATTATTTGACTAAATAACATGTTTTTTTAAATGGACGAAGAGACGCTTGGCTTTCTTACATTAATAGTAACTCCAATTTTATTGGTATCCAGACCTTTAAGTTTTTCAAGCTCATATTAGAGCTCTTTAAAAACAGAAGCAAGAAGAATCTGCCTAGTTACGTCAACCTTTTTTATAAGAAGTGCATCATTATCATCACTATGAAGGTGTCTTTCTCCAGATCAGTGTAGGTTTCTGAAATTTGTTTCTGTTTTTTGAATTCAGATTTATCTACAAAGAGCACAGATCAATACAGCTTTTTATTTTTATTTCCTGTCAATTCTAAAATGCCATCCAAAGAGTCTTGGTCAGGGCAAAAAGCTAATAGAGCAGCAGTTCACAACTCAAAACAAGAGAGCCGTCAGCAAGATTTATTGATAGCAGCCTTGGGAATGAAACTGGGTTCTCAGAAGTCATCTGTGACAATTTGGCAACCTCTTAAACTCTTTGCTTATTCACAGTTGACATCACTTGTCAGAAGAGCAACTCTGAAAGAAAATGAACATATTCCAAAATATGAAAAGGTTCACAATTTCAAGGTAAGAATTATCCTATTTTTTTCAACTTATAACTACAGAAAATGTTTTTTAGTTTTAGAATAGCTTCAAGACTGCAAGTAAATGTATGCAATGTAGCTTTTTAAAAACTTAAACATTTCAGCTAAAATATTCTTGCTAGTTAAAGCAATTAGACATTTTAAAACATAAATTAGCAGCAAAAAATTGTAGAATGCTTAAAAACATTTAGTTGTTGTGATCCTACTCTTTGTACCTGGGGTATCTATGTTAACTAAAATTGTTTCTATATATAGAGAGAAAAAAGTTAGCAGTGAGATACAGTGAGAAAGTTATCTTTTAATTATAATTATTTTAATTTTTATTTGTGAAAGAAAGATGTCAAAAAAACTTGGTTAAATCTTTGATTAGAGGATTAAACAGATCTCATCTCTGTTCGTTCCTGGTAAACAGCACTGGATCTAAGAAGTGTATTCTGTTGCATCTGGATTGAGCAGATGGTCTGCATTTCCTTTAGTTTCTGGCTTTTCTCCTGTGTTAATGAATTGACTTTGATGAAAGAGACTATGGTTTACCAGGGGACTATTGAAGCTGCTGACACTAGCACCTACTCTTCATTTTAATATAATTTGCTTTTATTTTTATGTAGCTTCTAATTACTGTTCTAATGTGTTTTTATAAATATATTCCTCTTTCATCCATCAAAAGATATGCATGACAATACATGTACTTTGTGTATATGATTGTTATAACTATCACGTAAAGTCTTAGAAATTCAGCTTTTTGCAGCCAAATTCATCACATAATAGGCAGTCTCTGTATGCAAAACTGTATAAGTGAACTGAGTGATTATATCAACTTTACACTGAATGCCTAGAACAGCTTTTTTTCCCCCTACAGATTTTTTAAAATGTTACTGAGGGAGAGGGGGAATCTTGACTATTTTAGCAAGAAATATGATGACATTCACTTATTTTTTGTTTCAGTTTCCATCTATTTTATTTTTATTTACAGTTCAAGTTATCAGACACTCCTCATTTGATTTTTTTTTTTTTTTTAATATGGCTTCTAGCTCTGAAGTTCATACCATCACTAAAACTGGAAACCTTTATGATCACAATGTTTTACTGAACAGGACTCTTCCAATAAGTATAAATTTGAAAAAATGTGTACAAAATATTATATAAACATAGAAAATTAGCATTTAATATGAACATTTGGCACAGAATAATTCTTCCGGCTGTCAATTAAAGACATAATATATTTTTGCAAGAACTTAAGTTGTACAGGTGATTTAAAATCTTTTTGAGGATAATCATAGGTGCCGATAGATACTGATTTCCCATGAATATTCATATATATGAAATACTTTTTATGTTTAATTTTGTATACTGATTTCTTTCTTAGCTGCTGTATGAAATAGCATATATATCTTTTTTGTTCTAAAAATACTCTGTTGGTCTGATTCTTGTTACTTGACTTCGTTACCAAAATAGATTCTTTTCTATAACACTGTCCTTGTGAATTTTCATTTATTAAGCTAGCTGCTTAAACATACTGCTTGATCTTAAGTAATAAATGCTGCACAACTTTTCACCATGAAGATTATTATTATCATTGTTGTATTGCTCTTCTCTTAAATGTATACCTGTTAGAAAAATACACATATTAAAAGTACGCCATTTCTTCTACCAAGCCATTAAAATGAAGTCAGTGTAAGCAGATACCTTTTGTTAAATAAATTTTTTAAAATCTGCTAATTCTTCACAAGAACAGAAGCTTGTGGGCCAGAGGGCATATAGCAGTAAATTTACGTGTTAAAGAGGTGTTGTCCTAAATAATGGCCTTAAAGTCTGGCTGTCACCGCCATTTACAATGGCTTTAAAAATCCCTGCTTTAAAAATCCCTATTTTTGTTTCTTTTTTTAAACTATAAACTCTCAATATTTTTGCTCAGTAGGACAGTCAGATTGTCACCCTAAAAGTATAGATATAATCATTGTAAATCACTATCTGAATATCTCAGGTCACTAGCAGGATGGTGGGCTGTTTTGTAGCTCAGGAAAGGGAGCAAACACCCTGCTCAAGTCATTGTTAAGGCCCTTACCTCAGGGCACGATTTGTTGTTTGAACACCAAATAAAGCAACTCTCTAGACCAAGCTGGATGTAGTCCCCGCAGGCCTTTTGCTTTGTGTCCACCAACCAGGGAAAGAAAGGACACTTCCTCTTCCTTGCCAGCCATGTGATAGACAGGGATCTCTTAACCCTTTCCAGACTGATGCTCTACCTTGTCACATAACTTTTCACAAGAACAGAGATGTCCTGGAAGACTTTCAACCTGGGAATGTCATGTTTTTTCCCCTGGATTCCTTCTGTATCTTACATTTGAAAATGGTAGGCTTCTTTACGTCTGGTCTGAACTGCTGCACAGCACTGTGTAGGTACATTCAGAAATGTGCTTTTGATTCCTTTGAGGTAAAAGGTAGGCATATATATATGAGGTGCTATTAATTTATTGTGTTTATTAGACTGTCTCACCAAGCACTTGAGGTAAGTGCCTCACTAACACAGTTGTAGGAGAGGAAATGGAGAATTATTTTTGTTGCATGTGCTATTACAACCATGGCCATCACCTTAAAAAGCAGTGTGGAGGCTTATTGCATTCTTTTGCTTGCTGTTGGGTGCATGCAAAATGGCAGAAGACTTGGCTGCTGCTTCTAGCAAACTTTAAAATACTTAGAAATATTGTAATGCAGTAGCAGAAATAGTATTTTGTTGAATAGTGTGGTGAAGAAATTGTAAATACCAGTGGTGATGGGATTATATCAAACACAACAATTGTCCCCTTCAAATCATCCAGAGTTGTCACCAATGTATCTGCTAACTCCAAGTTTGTTTGAGGTGGAATTAAAAAAGGGGTTAAAATATTAGAGTTCAACTCTGTGTTGACATAATTGTTTTTGGACACGGGGTATTGTTTAAGCCAACTGAAAGTCCAGTTATCTTCCCAACGCTATCTTCTGCCGTAAGTGGGCAGCCTGATTGGCTGTGGATGATTCTGAGCTCTGCAAGTAGGACCATGCTAGCACAGTTAATGATCACCATTTTGCAAATACTATAATATTCTCTAGATTGTGCAGTTATGATGTGATGTTTATACAAATCAAATGCAAATTCACTGTGTCTGTATTCTATTTAATTTATCTCCATAAGTAAAAAAGTGGAATGACAACTTTGAAATGGCAAGCCAGAGTGGGTTTTTAATATATAATCTCCAGGGGAAAAGGTAAATGTTAAATATATTTATATTGATAAAAATATAAGCACATCTGCTTTTCTGTGTTTTTACATAAACTTTATTATTAAAAGCAAAATAAGTAATTCCAAACATAGCAATTACAAGGAGTATAATTTAAATGACATTTTATTTAACAATAATTAAATAGCGAGACTTGAAAGTGAACTGAGATGATGATAAACGTGGTTTAAACTACATCTGGCCATATTGATTATTTGGTGCATTTTACTTTCAGTCCATTTATTCCACTTGTGTAGTCCAGCATACTGTATAATATTTCAATTGTCAAAACAAACCAGGGTCATCTGTTGAATCATCTTTATGATTCCAGCTAGCCATCAGCCATATCAAGGCCTCTCTATATTTAGATTTATTTCCCATTATGGGCATGACTCAACAACTACTGAAATCTGCTTATCAGTTTTGTGCTGCAACCCAATACCATAGAATGAGTGTCTTCTCTTTTGGGACTAAAGATGGGTCCGTTATGAGTGTTAGTTTTTTCTTTGTTTTTTGAAGCAGGGAAGAGAGGAATAGTTGAAGCTGCGGATGTTGTTCTGTTTATGGTGGAAAAACTTTGTCAAACAGGAAAGTTTTGCAGCATTTTCTAAAGTGGTCAGACCCTTGATTTGTCTAATCTCCTCTTGAGGTTCATTCCACAGATGGATACCTCAACTGCTAATGCTTGGTGTCTACCAGTTACGTGTTCTCTTCCAGTTTCTGTAAACTGTGTTCTCCCAGGAGACCAGAATTGTCTTGGTAGTTTGTATCTGGAGATGAAGTTTCTAATGTAGCTGAGACCTTATCCATTAAATAATGTTAAGATTAAGACCAACGACTTGAACTGACTGCAAAATAGTCTATAAACCAGTGTTGGGACAGTGATAGTAGAAATTGGGTTATGCTCTTGGACAATATGATCTCCTTATTTATGCCACATACTTATTCCAAACCAAATTTTGAAGACCAGATCAGACAAGTGATCTATAGAGCCATGCCCAGAGTGAAGGACATGAGGCTAAATTTGGGTCCCTGAGCATGTTCAATAAAGAAATGTGAAACAGTCTTTTCAGATTGAATGTATTAAGTTTGGCTGAATATGCAGCTTCTTTCCATGGGAATGTCTGCTTGTTCCACAGCCCTGAGAATCACTCAACATTTTCCCTCAGTGGAACCACCCCTGTTCCTAAAATGCTATAGTGATATAGAGCTTTTCCCTCTCTTTCTTCTCCTCACCCCATACTTTGTCATGGTAATATTTGTATCCCCTGCCCCACCTGCCGTCTCCGTACTGATGAAGCTAAATGTGTTGTTTCCACTGAGGCTGGGGAAGAATGATCATTTGTAATAATTGTTGAAGGACATAAACACCAAGGCAGGGGAAGGAGAGATTATTTAGGGTCATAGAAAGGGAATATAATCAGGAAGTATGGGAGGAAAATATAAGATTTTAAAATAGATGACAGGAAAACCTTCCTGTCAGGGAGATGTATTAAGCCTGTGGAATAATCGCCCAAGGGGATGTAGTGGAAGCCCCATCATTTGACAGATTTAAAACAAGACTGGACAAAACACTGGCAAATCTACTGTAGGGAACAATTTTACAGTGTTAGGGAGTTGGGCTAGATAATCTAGGAAATCTTTTACTTCTCTGGATTGTATGATTCACAGGCCTTGGGGAATTGATTATTTTGATCTCCCTTGACTTGTTTATGGGTATATCACCAGCATCTTGATTCTTGTGGAATGTGAATCTTGCTAGGAGAAGAACTCTGCAGATATTTCATAAAATGTCCATATTTCAAGGTGCAAAAATACTTTCCTACCTAGTTTAGTCCTGTACGGCTTCACTGAACCAAGGAGGTGTTCGGGTCTGTCAAAACAGGGCTGGAATTGTATGTTAAAGTATATACATTTACTTCTATTTTTTCTTTAGGATGTCATCTTACTTATTTTGTGAAATATGTTTTCAGAAAAACATTTATATAACTATTTGTACAGCATTTGCAATTTCATGCTGTTGTCTTCGTTGCTATGTTACTTAGTGTCTGTCAGAGCATGATTGGTTAATTTAACATGCTTGTACTACTGGTTGCAAGACTACTATGGTAAATTACCGATGCACATGCTAACTTAATCCCTTTAAAACCAAAACTTTGTTCCACTGAGACACATTTTTCCATTTAATTTGTCAGCAGATTACTGATTAACCCTCTTTTTGTGGTTCCCTAACATGTATCTAATATTTATGTGTCATCATAACACCATCCTTGAGAACTCAATATTGAACGGTAAAATACTGTTCTCCATTACACTGAAGACAAAGGGCTGTCACCGTGTCACTGAAGGCAGAATATGGCCTTAAAAGTGTTACACAAGTGGAGATTGAAGTGAGAGCAGTTCTGTGTTAGAAAGGGTTTAATCATATATCTATACCAACAGCCCCCCTCTAGTGAAGAGACAGCTTATATCAGCAAGGGAGAGCTTTTGCCAGTATAGCTTTTATCAGTCCCCTGAACAAAATAAGCTCTACTGGCAAAAGCACTTGTTTGCTGGTTTAACAGCATCCACACTCAGGCTTTCTGTTGGTAAAAAATACTTTCCTACCTAGTTTAGTCCTGTACTGCTTCACTGAACCAAGGAGAAATTCGTGTTCTCTACTGAAGAATCACTGTCCTGATATTATCATCCTGGCAAAAATTTCTAGTGTAGATCTAGTCTAAGACTTATTAAAGTTGAAAGCTGAAATACAGCATGTATGTTACAGGGGAAAAAAAGAATGTGGCACACCCTTCAAATGTTCATTGGATGCATTTTTTTCATAGCTTCTCATACTAAGGTATATGGTTTCATATCTGATTGTTTGGAATCTGTGGGCCAGATCCTGAGTTGGTGTAATTTGGCCTGGTTCCAATGAAGTAAATAGAGCTATACTGATTTACAACAACTGTAGATCTGGATCTGCACTTCTGAAATTATTTCAGAATATCTTTAAATTCTACAAATTAACATTCCGATAACAAACTGAGTGTCTCTCTAGTTTTTAAAAAACAGTCTGTCTCTTTACACATTCTCAGAGATAAGAATTTTGAGAAATTTGAGGTTTCTTTTAGACATTTAGAATTTTAAAAATCATTCAAAGATGAAAAAAAGCTCTTCTTCCCATAAATCCAGAGTGAAGAAAGCTTTTAAAAAGTTCCGCAAGTCTTCAAGGAAGCTTTCAGAGATTCCGTATCTCTGCTTTGAAACTAATTATAGACTATAAGATAACTTAATACCATGAAGGTTTAGGCTTTGGTGCATTCTCTCCAACAAAAGTATTCAAATACCAGTACATTTGCACTAGCTTGTCCAAAGTAATGTCTTTAAGCAGCACAAAACTCATTCTTTTTACATGCCAGTCCTCAATTTCAAGGTTTCCTCCTTGGTTTAAAAAATAAAATAGCATTTCTTCAAATCCTTGCTTTACTCAAACTACTGTGCACAGACACAAGTAGCTTTACACATCTCTGTTTCTAGGTCTCATGCCCTTGCATGTGCATGGCCCTGGGAGCTGACTAGCTCACTTATATGGTGAAATTTAGAAAGGCTATAATGAGGCAGTCAAGGCATTTACCTCAAGGAGCATACATTGTGTGTCATAGCTTCTTACCAGTTGCTTTTTTCTAATTGACTGTAGCACATAGCGAAGTGAAGTCCCTTTAACATCTGCCCCTTCAGAGGAATATTTTACATTTCTTCTACTCCATAGCTTTAAATATAAGAACTCTATTTGGTTTTTAACTCCAGTTTCTAACAGTTGTATTTTACATGGACACTGTGTCAAGCGGTATGGACCCTCTGTTAAAATGGCACATGTGATTTAGATTCTAAATATCAATTTAAAGAAAAATCCATTATTCCATTGCTCAAAGAAATGTCATTTTTGTTGAATTTGCAAAAAATTATACTTTCTCTCTCTCTCTCTCTCTCTCTCTTCTGCTTCCTGCATTAGTCCTGCTATAGCACACTGCTTCAATATAATTCCCAGTTGTTCACATTCCTGCTGACATGATCAGCACAAAGCAGGAAGTAGAGACTTGACAGCGCTCCTGGCTTGGTATGAGTGAGGACCTGGAGGAATGTTCGCCTGCTCAACATTCAAGACAATGAGTTCTTTCCTGATAAAGATCCTATTTATACTCGACTCTCTGAATGATGGTGCATTCAATGCAGAATGTCCCTTCCTCTCAAGAAGTGCTGATCAAAGTTGTTCAAGACTAGCTCTGGGAAGTCAACACCATTGTTGATACAAGTACAGTCAGCGCACTTTTAAGAGAGAGTATGCCATAGCCTTCACTTCTATTATATCTTCAAATAAAAGCAGCTATACTGTATATTAATCACAGTTCTTCCATTGATTCGCTGTGTGGCCTTGGTGGCCTTTTAACTTTTCTTTCATTTTAACAACAAAACATTATTATAAAGATTATTTCGGAATATTGGCCAAATTGATAATTGAGTTGATTCATTTCTTCTTGGCATCTGTTTCCTTCACCCTTTGCATCTGAGTGACTTTCTTGGCAGATCAGATATGGATATAGAGTACTGCTTCAGTGGCACATTTATTCCAGTGCTTGGTAAGATCCACTGTGGCAGTGAGCCTACCACAGGTTGAGTTAATCATTCAAGCTGACATACTTTAAAATGCTGTAGAATACATTTACATATAAAAAGAAGAATATTGTATCCAATATTAACTGCCTGGGGAATTTAAGCACAACTTAGTTGCTGAAATTGGAATTCAGCTAGGACCTCTGAACTAACAATGCCCTTGGGTTTGTCTATGCAGAGGTTTAGTCTGCACCACAGGAATGTAGATTTTAGCTTTCACTAGCATGTTGCACACTAACTGGTTGTGGGGTCCCTTCTGGCACATACTAAAAATTCCCTAGTGCACATTAATGTAGCAGGACCTAATTGTATTAATGCGCACTAAGGAACTTTTAGTGCATGTCAGCAGGGTCCTTGCAGGCCAGTTAGCACGCAGCACACCAGTGTGGACTAACATTTGCAGATATAAACTAAAGCCTTGTGTAGACAAGCCCTTAGTCTTGCCAAAAGTGTCACAGCATATTTGACTACAAATTATTAGGAACTCAGTTTTATGACTTGCCTGAAAGACAGCATCTCCAGCAGAACAGAACCCCCTGAATATCATATTAATTTATCAGTTCAGCATTGACACACAAAAAAGTGTCACTTATTCATCCCACACTATTTCCTGCAACATCCTAGATTTACCTCTGTAGGGAGGCTGGGTGGCCTCCCTCTGAGCCAGAGGAAACAGAACCCCTCTTGCAGCCGGAGTGGGCGGGCTTTGACCAAGCTGGCCCCGCCCCCAGGAAGTGGAAGGGTGGGACAGGAAGTACAAAGGACAGGGCCCGCAGCTCAGTCAGGGCTGCACCGGGGAAAGAGGCAGACGCAGGCCACGGGCTGCTCCCTCCCTACCCTGCTGCCAAGCCAGGGAGCCCTGATCTAGGGGACAGCCTGCGGTTTCCAGACCTGCCGGCTGCCGAGTACCCCGAGGAGCTCCCGGAAACCTGCAGGGACCCGGGGCCAACGGAGGCGGACGCTGCAGGAGAACCCCAGTGGCTAGCAGCTGAAGACCCCGAAGTACTGCCGGAGCCCGACAGTGACCCGTGGGCAGCCGAGGCGGCCGCTGACAGGGATCCGGAACCCCCTGCTACCGAGGATCCTGACTCCTGCTGGTGCCCACTCGACTGTGAGTTACACCTCAAACTCTAGCGAGCGCTCCCCTTCCTGAGGGGGCACTATTAACTCTGTGGGCGCTCCCCTGCCTGAGGGGCGCGCCACTAACTCTGCGGGCGCTCCCCTGCCTGAGGGGGTGCGCTATTAACTCTGTGGGCGCT
>ML677340.1:21343791-21525404 GCA_007922305.1 Dermatemys mawii
GTTACTAACTACGGACGCTCCAGCCCCCCACCCCCCGCCGCTAATTCTCCCTTGATCGAGAGGTGGGGCCGAAGTGCGGAAGCAAGCCAGTAGCTCCTCACCGCCCCCAGTGGCCCGGGGGCCACTACTGACTCGCGTACAACCTCCAACCACTGACCAAGCCTCAGCCATTTAGCTTATGAACCCCAGGCAATACCCTTGCAGTGTTGTTCTATGTTGTTGTTGTTTTAATTAACGCATGACATATTTGCTAAATGTATGGATTTGTCAGAAACTGTTATTCTGACTGACACCTAAATGAGATGTACATACAATAGACTACATTGCAATATAAAAAGTATGGAGATCATCTGACACAGATGAAGAAAAAGCTGATGCCCTCAGGGGCTGGCATAGTGGATACTGGCTTTAGCTAATAAATTGTGAAGACTTTTTTTGTCTCAAGGCACAGTCATTGGGACTATGGTTTGTATGCTTCAGTGGTAAACTATACATACCTCACTTGTCACATCCAACCCTTCGTTCTTCTTATTGCTGGCTTTGATGAGCCTCTCCAAATTATTCTTTTTCTATCACATCACATTCTGAAGCATTTTTATTGCATTCCTTTATGAACTCTCTTGTTTTTTCTATATTAGAAAAAACTCGTTTGTTAGAATAACTGCTTGAAGAATTTTCTAGGTAAAATAAGAAAGCTAGAGTTTTTTATTTGTTTGATTTTGAGTGTAACATAAGTCTACCTGTTTTAGCCCATTAATGATTATGAATTTTATTTATATGCTGGATCATTCTTGTCTCTCAGATTACAGTCAAGCTATCTTAAGAGCAGCCTAATAATTTCAAAAAGCAAAAGGTAATATGCAGAAAGATGGACCCCAGAAAGATACAGATAGCTAACTCTTATGGCTGATATGTCACTGACCTATTTTGCCAAGGCCTCAAATATCACTGCAAGCGAGATCTACTTGAGGATGTCATGCTTGTGGTGTATGCTGTCGTCAGAGCCCTCAGTGAAATTATTTATCGGGACTCTTTAAATGTCTGACCTTGAATATATAATCGCTACCTACTGTTCTAATTAAACTAATTAAATACGGTACAAAAATAGATATGATTATAAATCACTGGAGTGCAGCAGTTTTTTCCTATGTATAGAAAAATGGCTTTCAGTAAAAGAATTAAGAATTCTACAAATGTTAGAGACAAATTATCTTTCCATGTCCCATCACGGTAGTTCTGTCTATCTAATGTACCCCATTTATACTGTGGAGAGCTCAGAATAAAAGTGCCTAGAGTTAAACATTTAAATACTAATGAAGGACACTCAACTCTGAAACTTGTTTTCCTCTTTGATCTAACAGAGATAGTCTGTTACACTTTAAGCCATGATATGAGGCTCTCCTGTTTTCTGAGGCTTTGGGGAGGGAGCTGTGGTCGAAATTAGTGTGCTTTTAGGCAGGTTTGTTCTTTTAAAACTGGTCAATTAAGTTTTTCTTTCAAATTTCATACATTAGCCTGAAATTTATAAATTAAAAATAGGCCATGCTAAATTGGTTGTGCCCTGTCTTCTAAGAACTTGCTGGATGAAAGATCATGGAAAAATAATACAAAAATAAGAATTTTTTGGAGTGTGAAGCCACAAATTGGCTATTCTGTTTTCACATCTTATAAGGCAGTAAAATCTGCATATGGCAGTTACTTTTTATCAGGGGGAAAAAGTTAGGACTTCTGGAATACTACTATTTTTAGGGGGTTGGGGAAATCAGAGATTAATAGATTACAGTATTCAACATTCACATTCAACTGTGTAAATAGAAAGAGCCCCATTTTTTAGAAACATTATACAAAAAGTGGTGGCAGGATTTGGGCACAGCCTGGATGTGTGGAATAAGAGAGAGTGAGGAGGTATTGGGCGTAAGTAACAAAGTGGATCTTGTTATTGTCACCAGTGACCAAGAATCGGGGGAAGTAAGAAGGGATTGAGAGGGTGTATCATGAGATGTTCAGTGTTAGCCAGGATTGGATGGCAGGAGAAAAGTCTGTAGTAGACAAATAGATTTGTGAGTCATCAATAGAAGGATGGATATTGTGCAAAGGTAGAAAAGGAGGTGATAAGGGTGGGCTTTATTCCATTCCCACATGGAGTGGGAGAGGAAAAGAGGAGGGCCCGCCATAAGAGATGCTGAAGGAGAACCAGAAGAAGATGCAGTCATGAAAACAAGATGTCAAGAAGTAGGATATGATTGGCAGAAGCAGCAAACAGGTCAAGAGGGATTACAATGGAGTTTAGGCCCAGACATTTTGCCAGCATGAGGTTATTAGAGACATTAGTGAGGGTAGTTTCAATGGAAATGAGAAAACAGAAACCAGATTGCCAAGGATCCAGGACAGAGTTATAAGAAAGACTATACATGGCCCAATCAATGATTTTGGTGTGAAGTGAGAGAGAGACACCAGTAACTGGGAAGGCACATGGCATTAGATCCGTTTGGAAACCAAAAGTTTCATCCTGTGGGGAATTCAGTTTCCATTCTGAATTGGAATGAAAAGTCAAAATATGAAACCATTTCAGGGAACAAAAAATTCTGAAAAGTTTATAACTTCAAATGCTAAAATGAATTTTTGAGCAAAAGGAAAAGAATCAACATTTCAAAACAGCATTTTTGTTTGGTTTTTCAAAACCAGAAAATCAAAAAATTTAATCAAAATCAACATTTTTCCCTGGAAAATTTTGATTTCAACAAAATCATACTTTCTGGCAGGAATTTTTTTCATGCAAAAAATTACCATACCATTTCTGTGTGGTATCAAGGTATGGCATTTTGGATGAGCGATACCAGAGTATGCGTGTATTGTAAGGAAAAATAGATACTCAGGAAGAAATCAAAGAGGTCATGATAGATTGGAGGAGGAGACCACATGAAAAATCTTGGCAGTGGTAGGGAATGGTGATCACAGCTACTGATCATGTCATCCTTGGCTTTGCAGAAATCAGCTAGACCTTGTAGGGTTTCAAGAGGGAGGCCATGGAGTGGAATTTAGCGCAGCTGGCAAAGTACGGTTCCCTGTCAGTTAATAACAGAGCTGAGGGAAGAGAGAATGAATTTGTGCCAGTAGTGGAGGAAATCCAGAGGACTTCCTCCAGAGCTGTTTGACAGCACAGGGACAGGAATGGAGGAAACAGATACTGAGGGTCAAGCAGACAAGTGGTTAGTGGGATGGACTACACAGTGTCAACAATATTTTTTAATGTGTTTTTAGTTGCATATCAAGGCTGGACAGTGATACTTTACAAGCAGCCCATTGACTTCAGTGGAACTACCCATGGCATAAGGTATTACTAAATTTGAGTACTGGTATCACAGTCTAATTCTAATATTACAAATGCCCTATGGTTAAAAATACCAAAGAAGATATCACAAAAACCTGATTGACATCGCATTAAAAGCCTGACTCTATATAAAAATCACAAAGACTTTCAGGAGTAGGTTTCCAGACTGGCTCTTAGATTTACCTAAACACCTGTCATATAGCAGTTACATCTTTTTCTTTATTGGTACCAATTTCTAGGGGTCTGTGAACACCTTAATGAAACTCAAATGTTTACCTAAATTTCCATGAACTGCTCTGAATATTCATTTTGTGTGAGATAAGTGTCATTTTAACCTTTTCCTGCCCCACCTGACTCAGTGATGCTGTGGATGCTCAACACTTTTGAAAACCAGGCCACTTCAGATCCATTATTTATATCCATTAAATACTGTATGAATTTAAATTATTAACTTAAGGCACCCAAGTTTGAAAAGGGTTCATCTTTCTCTTTGATACACCCACTTATGATTAGGTATTGCATATATTTGTGCAAAATGACCCCCTGTCAATATCTAAGCAGAACTGAATGAGTTAAGGCTAAAATATTCTTGACTATGAATTTCATTATTTTGTGATCATCACTTGCTGATTTCATTTGCGTTCATCATCTGTTACAAGTAACCACTCAAAGTCCTTTAAATTGGTTAACAAAATAATGATTTTCTCTGCTAAGAATCTTGTGGTTTTCTAAGCAGAAAGCCTACTAGAATAAATCAGAGGCAGCTCATTGTGGCTGAAGGACTGGAACAAGCAGGCAAGCCTGGACTCAAGAGTAGCATTAGCTTCTTCCTTAGCTTTGAATTTGTACTTGCTTAAGTGGATTCTGCTAACTTAATTACTGCATGTAGGTTTTCAATATGTAATATTGTTCAGAAAAAAAAGCTAATCCTTTATATTAAACCAAGGAACCTCTGAGTATGTATTCAGCATTTCTGTGTATTCAGCATTTCTATGTTTACTCCTGGGGGAATTCTGTGCTACTGCGCATGTTCATAATTAATGAGCTGTGCATATTTTTATTTTTTTGTGCAAAAAAACCTTTCTGCTGATATGTTACTGCCGTTCTACCTTTTGCCCACCAGGAGGCATTGTGGCGATAGAATACATCAGTCACTCCCAGCCAGCTAGGGATAAGAAAGAGCTTGCCTTCTTCACAGTGCCTGTCAGGCCAGGTCAGGAGACAGAGGCTTTGAGGAGACAGAGAGTATGAGGCTGCTGGAGGGTCAGATGGGCTTCTAAGCGCTAGTGGGGAAGGATAGACTAGGACAGGGGCTGAATAGGAGTGGAGGCACAGGGCCACAGGGATGAGAGGGAGGTTCAGGGCCACATGGTAATGGGGGATGGGGTGCAGAACTACACAGGGACAGGGGAGTGGCTGGGTGGGGGCACAGAGACACATAGGTATGAGAGGGAGAGTACAGAGCCACGTGGAGACAGCAGGAGGGGTGGAGGGCCATATGGGGATGGGGGAGTGGGTATCTGAGTGGGCGTGCAGAAATACATGGTGACGGGGAAGGTATGCAGGACCATATGGGAATGGGGGGAGTGGGTGGGTGTCTGAGAGGGGGTGCAGGAACACATGAGGATGGGGCAGATGTGCCTGCTGAATGGGAGAGGCAAGGGGCCAGCCAGGATCTGTATGGGGGCAGCTCCCTAACAATCCCTCTCAGCCTCCCACAAAAACCTGTTCCATACTTTTCCCACCCTTATCCAACAACCCTCCAAGTTCACACTCAGGCTCCTTTCCCAGCAATCTACTTCTCTCTCCCTCAGCTCCTCCATTACCCCTGATTCCCCCAAGCCTTTGCACCACTTCTGATGAGTGCAGGAAATAGGCTTCTATATTTTAGTTTCAATGAATTATTACTCAGAGCTCTATATTAGTATGCCTAGTAAGGAATCTATTTGTCAAAAAAAAAAATGTCCTGAATCTTTTTTGTTGTCTGTATTGTTACAAACACTTGCTGACAAGTATTTTGAAATAAATGACTAAAAATAATTTAAACTGGTGTGATTATATTGTATTATTTTGACAGACAAAATTTGGAGAATTTTAAAATATTGTGCACAGAATTTTTAAATTTTTGTTGCAGAAGTTTTAATTTTTTGGCACAGAATTCCCCCAGTAGTATATGTTGTACCAATACATTTCCCTAGCAGGGCTCTTTCTGATTTAGGCACAAGCCCTGCAGCATGCAAGACCATATATAGGAGACAGGCAGCATAAATCCCAAATGAGGGGACCCCACGTCCCTTAGATACTCTTCTCTGTGTTGGAAAGCAGTTGCTGTTTAGTTCCATTTACAGCACTAATGCACAGTGCAGAAATCCCACCGTTTGTGGTCGTCAGGGGGAAAAAGGTTCAGCAAACTATGGCTGTCTGCCAGTTTACATATCCTAGCTTAGTGAGCCTAGCCCAGCTGCACCTGTCTAGGTCAGGTTGGGCTGAGGATTCCATCACTTGACTCTACAGATCTGTTCATGTGAAGCAAAGCCATTTCCTAAGGACTGGACTCCTTTGTTCAGGATGGCCCTCAGGATGGAAAGCTCACATTTTTCCATAAGGCTATAAGAATCTTGGCAGTTGAATCTTTCTCTTAGATTGTGTCATCTTTTCCTTCAGTGGTAAACCACAAACCAGAATTAAGGGAAATGAATGCAACCATTACCTTAGTAAAAAGGGAACTGTGGCCCATTTATGCTCATTGATATTATACTTGTGAAATAATCTAGTCTCTCCTTTCTGCTACTGTTTTCTAGGTTCACACGTTCAGGGGTCCACACTGGTGTGAATACTGTGCCAACTTTATGTGGGGTCTCATTGCTCAGGGAGTAAAATGTGCAGGTAACTGGTTCATTCTTTGCTTCTTGCAACAATCCTGCTGCCATAAAGCCTTAGACCTACTATGATTTCACAATAAATTGTGCACCTAGAATCTGATCCTCCTGTTAAAATCACTGGAAAGATGCCCTTTTATTTCAGTGATAGTTGTATCAGGTGCTTCTAATGACCATTGAGCCTTACTATCTAAATGCATTCCAAAAAGTCAGAGATGGAACTAATAATTTCTCTTTCCTTTCTTTCAGCATGTAGGAGAAGTAGCTTGAATGGGTTGTTGTATTTACTTTGTAATGGGTGAGTCTGCGTGTGGGGTGCGTGGGTATGAGAAACTTATTGAGGACCTTAATGAAGCCTGTAGACAATAATCAAACATTACAACACCTCTATGAGGTAGATATTTAGATTCATTTTACAGATGGATAAACTGAGTCGCAGAGCAGTAAAGTAACTTGCCAGAAGTTGCCCATTGAGTTAGAAAGGAAGCTGGGTACAGTACCCAGGAGTCCTGACTCTCAGTCTTGCTTGTGTGTGTGCTCTAACCACTACACACACACATGCTCTCTCTAATTTGAAAAAATAAATTAATGGATTGAGAAGAAGAGAAATAAAGATGATTTAAAATGGGTGTATACATACATTTATAAAAGCACTCAGAGGCTATGTGATAAATGCCTGGACAAACAGATACTGCATGCCTTTGGCGATTTAGTCTTTCTGTGGTAACTAAAGAACTTAGGTAAAATAATTCAGCAATATTATTGATATCCTCTGAAAAGGGAGAGAAATCTACTGTTTTGTTTAGGAGGAGAAGATCAAAGTAATTGGAAAAACAAGTTGCTTTATTTAAAATGTGCCTTATGATTTTCCAGTAACTAATTTTAGAAAAATAGTTAAAAGAAATGTTGATGTATGAAGAGCTGCATTTGTTGCCCTGGAAACTGAATTTTCAAGCTTATTTAAGAATTTTTTCCCTGTCTAAAGCTTTCTGAAATCTTGTCTTAAGCAAATTATATGATTTTTATAGCATCAGTGCAAAATGGTAGAAAATTCAACATAAACAAATGAGTTTATAGAAAAGCTATGATTGAAAAATCTTGAAAATATTCCACAAGAAATGTTTGATGTGTCATGTTTTTTATGTCATTGATACAGATTTTTTTGTCAGCAGGATCTGTACTGTCCATAATGTTTTAGCTTGTTAGTTATAGAAATAACTGAAACAAATGAAAGAACGTTCATGTGCAGTTATATTCTGTAAAAATGACACTTCCTTACTCTGTAGTCCTACCCCTTGTTTATTCAGAGTTCTAGCTACTACTCATTAAATTAATGTTTTACCACATTTTACTCTTGTTAAATCTGCACAGCCAATGCAGCTCTGCAAAAGGAAGCTTGATTTTATTCTGCTTCATGCATCAGCAACAGAGATGTCAGCTAAATGTTCAGAGTAGACTTTATAGTTAATGATACATGAGCCAGAAAATACACAGCTTTCTGTTTCTGATCTCATGTTGAATTTGCAACACTGGCAGTTAAGAAAAATAACAAGCTTTTTACATTAAGTAGCTTTGATCTGGAAGTTCAATAAAGACAATAAATATGAAAGTCTACGGAGTCACTTTTCAGAGTAGTTGGTCACTTTTGTGGAATGAGCAAAAAAGATAGGTTTTATAATTAAATTGACAGTACTTTTCTTTTTACTTTTTTTATTTATAATTACTCTCGACAACATTGTTTTCTTATTTTATATTTTAATGCAGATTTTTCTCCAAAAGATCCTACTGGTTTCCTTTTCTTAGCTTGTATTATGCAAGTGGGAAATAACTACAGTGCTTTCTCTTTTTCTCTCTTTGCCTCTGTACAAAGGTGATTGTAATAAGAAAGGAATGAAAGTAAACTAGCTTTAGAATTTCAGACATAATTGGACTTTTCTGTTTGTCTAAAGTTGTCATACCTATGTCAATAACACCCAATAAATACAGCAATTTTTTTTGTCTGTAATTCCATTTCATGTTACCAATAAAGAACACTACAGGATAAAGCCCATTAAGAGATTGCTACACTTTGTGAATGCTCAAGGCCACTTACCCGGTGATCGTAATCTTTATGATGGCTGTCATACCTTATCTGAGGAATGACAGGATGTGCAGTGGTAAGATACTCACAGGCTTCACATAACTATCCTTGCTCTCTCAACCCCCGGCCAGCCGCTTGTACTCAGCCCTTGGTGAGTGGAGGAGAGAATGTGCCATGTGTTAATAAACTGCAAATCCTCTCACCAGGACAAATGAGTTCTGAATGGAGGCCAAATTCTGTGCTTTTCAGCAAAATGGATGGTGGCCAGGAAATGGACCCTCAAAGACAGAGGTGTTATGTGGCGGAAATGGGAACCATTAAGGGCTCCAGCAGTGATGTTGAATGTGTCTGGTGGATGTGTAGGGAGAGATTACTTAACATTACATGACAAAGTTCAATTTAGTAAAAGTGGTTCTCTTCTGAAAAGTGGCTGTGTAAAAAATGTCACCTTCTAAACTCAGCAGATCTGCTCCCCATGTGTCCTCAGAGTTGTATGTTGCTTACTGTATAGAGAAAAATAACTTGTGTGGCATTTTTAATCCTGCTTCACTCTCCTGAACCAACACAGCTAAGAGCGAGTGAGCCAGATTGTATTCCTTCTTGTGCATCGTCAAAAGATTGCTTACTTGTTCCAGTGAGCTAGAACTGTGCAATTGAGAGGCTGCACTGGTGTAACTGAGGGCATAAATGAAAGAAAGTGTGGGTACCATGGGTGTAAATAAGGGCTTAATTTTCCTTGTGAAGTTGTTTCTTCTTTTAAGCTGAACACCTTTGATATGGAAATCGAGGGACAAATGGTGAATCTTGGGACACCCATCACTTTTCCGAGAAGAAATCCACATTAAAAATTACAGGACTGAGCAGGATGCAGCCTGCTAACATTCAAACTGGGCTCTGCATCGCTCCAGGAAACTCCAGAAAGTCTGACTTATGATCTGTGTGATAATTTTATTGAAAATGCTCTAGGAACAAAACTGTGCTCTTTAGAATAGTCTGTACTTTTTACTGAGTTTGCTTTTTTAAAGCAAACAATTACAGATCATAAGATTAATCTAGTAGTTGTACAAAAGCGATACTTATTACAGCTGTAAATGAGTACTACAGGGAACACTCAATCATTCTGGGTCTTGCTCTTAGCAAGATATATAGGAATAAAAATGCAGGGCATTCCTGGATTCCCTCTATAAGGATAAAAGTCACCCATTTCAGAAAGTAGGAGGAAGAATGGAAAGAAAAAATAACATAAGGAGATTACCATTGGCATATAGATTAGTTTGTGGCATAAGAGCACAAGCAATACTTAAAAAAGAAAAAAAACTAGAACCAGGATAGTCCCAACAATACATATTATGCCATATCAGCTAGTTAGTATGTCAGAGTAACTAGAACTGTACTTATTCATTCTTTATTACAGCTCAGCATCTCCAACCAGAACAGAGCCTGGTTAACTTCTATGTTCTTTGCCCCATATACAGTATAATTATCTCTCCAAGGCAGTTTGTCCCTACCCCTTGTGTTGATTGGCAGGGAAAGAAGAGTTATTATAGACATCCTCCTGCATGAGGTCCAGGGATAATCACAGTCAGTACCTCTCTGATGAGACTGCCAAATAGGGAAGGTGGTGGTGCTGGTGGTTTTTGTGACGTGAACAATGGTCCAGTAGGAACTTGTCTCAAATAGACTAAAACACCTGAGAGAGAATTGTAAGTAGTGCTAGTTGTCAATGCCCATAAACCTAAAGAACAGTAAATGATTATGTGCACTGTAGAGAGAGTAAACTTTAATTTTTATGTTAAAGAAAAGAGAATTTAACTACCATAAAAAGAAAGCTACTGTTTGATGAATGATTTATTAGGGCAAAGTCCTTTACATCAGTTCACCCTCCTTAAAGCAATACTAATAGTTAGCTCTTATGTAGCACTCGTCACCTGCAGATCTCAAAGTGCTTTACAAAGGTGGGTAGTGGTTTTATCCCCTTGTGTCAAATAGGGAAACTTAGGAACAAGTCTTCAGTGACTTGCCCAAGGCAACACAGTGATTTAATGCCAGGCCCAAGAATAGAACCCAGGCCTCCTGCCCCTTTCCCACACCACTGTGCAATTATCATAAATCTCTGGAGAATCTCATAGAGCTCTTAGAGGAAAATGTAAATCTACCTTTCAGTACTGTGATAGAGGAAGGTCAGGGAGCTGCGGTAGAGTGCTGGAGGGGAGATATGTAAGCTCAGAGCTAATTGAGACATGGCTCGCTGTGGACTAGGGAAGGTTGCAGGTTGATTGGAACACCTGCAATCAATTAAGGCTCTGCTAAGAACCTAATAAAACCCCCTGTTTCAGGCAGACAGGGGAGGGGGATAGGAGTTGGAGCAGCTTGGAAGAGTTGGAGCAGTGAGCAGCTTGGAAGAGTTGGAGCAGTGAGCAGCTTGGAGGAGTTGAAGCAGTGAACAGTTGGAGGAGAGTTTGGAACCAAGACCACCCAGACCCTAGGTAAAGAGATACCTGACCTGTGTAGAGAGAGGGCAGGAAGCCCCACACACTGAAGGGTAGGAGAGGGAAGTAGCCCACGGGAAGGAATAGCTAATTCTGGTGGTTTACCGCTATCCTCATGGCCCCTGGGCTGGGACCCGGAGTAGAGGGCAGGCCCGGGTCCCTCCCTCTCCACTCCCCCTCCTCTAGGATACTAGTGGGGCAGTTAATCCCCTATTCAGGGGCAAGAAATAGCTCCCTGAACCCCCACAAGAAGAGAAAGCGTGGGACCCATCATAATAGTGCCAGCAATTTGCCACAGTACCTTAAACAATCCCCTCAGAAAGACAAAATACATAAATGTCTTTCAGCTTAATTTTTCAAAATACAGTAACTCCTCACTTAACATCCTCCTGCTTAACATTGTTTTGAAGTTACGTCGCTGCTCCATTAGGGAACATGATAGTTTTAAGTTGTGCAATGCTCCCTTATAACATTGTTTGGCTGCCTGCTCTGTCCACTGGGTGTAGGATTCTGAGGAAGAGTAGAGACTTTACAAGGGAGCATTGCGCAAGTTCCTCTTCGCTTCCTCCCCTTCCCTCCCAGGGCTTCCCTCCCAGCGGCACCTTATCTTCTGGGGGGAAGCTGCCGCTGCTGCTGTGCAAGGTGCTTCCTAGCATCCTTGCCTGCCTCATTGTTTGCAGGAGGCTGTGCCTGTGTGGGGTAAGCCAGGGACACCTCCCAACCACAGTACAGTACTGTACAGTATATAATGCTTTTTGTCTGCCCCCCAAAAATTTCCTTGGAACCTAACCCCTGCATTTACATTAACTCTTATCGGAAAATTGGATTCATTGAATAATCATTTCATTTAGAGTTGCATTTTTCAGGAACATAACTACAACATTAAGTGTGGAGTTGCTCTAATTGTAAAGTGTACTGTATGCAATATAATTTCAGTAGGGCATGCTCAGCATTCACTTTTACCAGTAAATCATAAGCAAAAGGAAATCTAAAATGGACTAGATCAAATCAGCAGCATAGCCTTGCGTATTTTATTCTTAGCAAATATTTGCAATGGGTGCACATAGGGCAGTATTAATATGCGTATTTTGGGGGGCTCTGCTCATGCATTATAATGATCACATCATTTCTTCTTTCAGTTCAATGGACTTAAGTCAATATTAATTGTTTCAGAAAAATTGTGCAATCTTATTCTGGGCTTCCTAGAAAACCATTGGCTATGTCAGGCTCTTTTTCTAAAGGCAGTGTGATTATGTGCACTATAGAGAGAGTAAGTACAGACAAGTAATGCCACAGCCTATCCAGACTTCTAGGGTAAGATCAATATGCTATTAAAAATAGTATAGCTTATGTGAAACTTTTTCAAAAACAACATCTATAAAGGCTGTTTTATTCTGAAATTTGTAAACTTGTCTACATGCTCATGAATTTCTAAATGTACTTTTTGGTAAAGAATGGCTGCAGCTTGATGATAACTACAAAAGAAACCTATACTCAACTACAGATCCAGCCAATGAAATGATCCACTTACACAGTGACCTTAATCAAGTCAATGGGAGTTTTGCCACTGACCTCTGTAGGGCCTTCATTTCATTCATAGTCTCTTAAATCTTTCCTTTATTCTGGACTTTACTGGGCAATATGTTACATTATGTAACTTATGTGGCTTTTAACAAATAAGAGTCATTTTTTTCTTTTAGGATCTGACCCAACTCCCATGGAAGTCAATGGAAAGATACTATGGGCCTCCACAGGAGTTAGGTCAGATCCTTTATTTGGTGTAAATCAGCATTAAATCCACTGAAGTAAACTGAGTTACTCGGGATTTACTTCATTGTAACTGAAGGTAGAAATTGGCCATAAGCAAGAAATAAAACAAACTCTTGGGTCTAAAGCCTGCTTATCTTATTCATGCAAGTAGCCCAGTTGAAATCAGTGGGACTACTTGTAAGAATATAGCAAATGGATTTTAAAGGCTGATCCATAGAGGTGCTGTGCATTTGAAGCCAGTGGAGGTAGTGAGTGCTCTATACAACTCAGGATTCGGTTCTCCTAGCCCTCCTAAAATTTCAGGATACTAAGATGTTGCAAAACAAATGTGCTGCACTCTAGGATTTAAAGAAAAACCACAAATGATCTGTTTTAATTGTTTGTAATTTGTTTTACAATCTCTTGTGTTCCAGCCTCCCAAATGTAGGCTGAATATCGCTACTGTAGAAAGTTTGAACAATGGATTGCTCTGGGATTTTGCAGTACTCTTGGAAAACAGCCTGTCATGTTACTCATGCTCTTTTTACCTTGTTTTAATAAGCAAACAGATAGTCTTATAGTGATGTGTAACTATTACCAAGTTAAATTCTCATCAGACCCTGAAAATGAAAGCCTTCTGACTAAAACAATACCATTCTGCTTCCACAGAGTATTGTGAACTCAGAAAAAGGACCCTTCCCTTGGCAAAAGAATAACAAAATGGCTACGTTTCAACTTCTTTATTTAAAAAGCAATACCACTCTTGTTTTAAACAATGCATTTAAATCTTACAAAAATATTAATTTTGAGTTGTCACAGGACTTCAGTCTCAGATAAAAACCAAAAATGTAGCTTTTGTTGTTTTTTTTTTTAAAAAAAAAAAAAAAGGCCTGCAGAGCATAATAATAATGGTAATAGAAATGTGCTCTGCCTTTTATAAACTTCTGTTAAGTATGATATGGTCTTCAGGGGTGTTTATAACCCTTACAGCAGTGTTCTAATATATGAGAACCAATGAAGTATAAAAAATGAAGAGCCATAACGATGGGAAAGCAATGTTGATTTTTAAAATGTTTCTGGTGTTAATAAGACCTGATCCAAAGCCCCTTCAGATCAATGAGGATCTTTTCATTGACTTAATTGGGCTTTGAAGCGGGCCTCGAAAGGATTAGCAGTAACACAGGTAATTACATTTTTTTTTTTAGAAATATGATTTTCAGGTTGAAAATGTCCCTGCAAGCTAAACATTTTAATAAAACAGCACTTTGTTGTATGCAAATATCCTTAGATGACCATGGAAAATGTAAAGATTGTTTTAATTCAAGCACAAGACATTTGTAAATACATGTTTTTCATTCTTATATACTTAAAAATGAATTATCCTTATTCTCACAATAGTGTAGCTTTAAGATATCTATTCTCCCATCAGTGTGGGTAGATGCGTGCTCATAAGACCAATCCAGTTCCATAAATGGGGGATTAGCCTTTCAACTTGCTCACACATCAGTTGAGACAGACCTTTAAGGGTTTAAACATTGTTTCTGAAAAATTTTTGGTCCCTGTTTAATATCTGTAAAGATAAACTACTTGCAGTATTCTGTAAGGAGTGCCTCTTGCAGCAATTTTAATACATGTGATAATTATGCATACAAAAACTGTATTAAAAACATTAGGAAGATTGAAAAGTCATGTTAAAAAATGGCAGAATTAAGGTTGCATGTGCACTCTTAATTGAGCCCCTTTGTGTGTTTGCATTATCATAGTCTTTAAGTACATAATCACATACTGTTTTTTCCCAAGATCCTTGCCTCATTCTGGCACAGAATGGATGGTGCTCACTTAACAAATGGCTATTTTGTTTTCTCCTAGTTGCTCAGTGTGTGGTCCAAGGCCTTCCTTACTACACCTTATTCATGTCTGTTCTGAAGTCTGATTTTTAATTTCTTCTTGGACTTTTCCATGTGATTTTCACTATAGTATCTGAATACTTCACGAACTCTTTGTCCCAGTCCCATTCTCCTCACCTAGCCACTCCCTATCTCTACTCCTTAGGCTTCTCACCTCAGTCCCAGTACCCTTGCCCAGAAGATCTAGTACCCTCCCACACAGCCTTGTCTGATCAGTTTCTTGTCCCCCTCTGCCAAATTCCTTGTCTCTCCATTTTAGAGAGGGAGAAACGAAGACACCGGATGATTAAGGACCAAATCCTAAAAGCATGCAAGGGGCTAGGCTGTGCTCTGGAGTTCTTCACAGCCTAAATGAGGAAGGGTTAGGCCCCTAACCTCCTGCCATAGAGTGGTGCTGTGCCACAAACAAGATGAAGTCTCCAAAGCACAATTTCTCTAGAGGGTCTATTCCCCATCCAGGAAAGAAGGTGGCTGGTGGATCTGAGTAATCCACTGCCATCACCCCCAGTAATTTTTCCAACCCCCACCATCTGTTGAGATGGAGGGAAGCCAACAGAAGTGTGCAGAGGGCCACGCTCCTTGCACAAGTCTTCTGATCCTGCCCCACTGGGACAGTTGTTCTGGATTAGGGTCTGCTGTGAAGGAGGAGGCTGTCCTCTACGTTATTTGCCTTGGGTCACACAGGAAGTTTAGGCATTAGTAGGTGCAGAACCCAAAATTCCTGGCTTCTCATCCTGTGCCTTAATCACAAGATCATTTTATTTTCTTCACCGGAAGGAAGCTATTCTTGAACTTAAAGAGTGAAATAAAATTATAAGCAGTCATTTTGTTTGGAACAGGGTTCATAAATTTTGACTGATTGAATATGACATTGAACTTTTATTGTTAGCAAGAGATTGAGCACTTTACAATAAATTCTAAGTGACAAAACTCTTTAGCTTTACAAACCTATTAAGAAAACAAAGTGTTTTTTGTAATAGCACATGAATGATTGAACTGGAATTAAACTAATATGCAAACACTTGGCTTTTGCTGTTGTATAAAGGACAGTCATATCATCTGTGGACTATTTACTGTAAATTAAAGTATCAACAGAATCAATAATCATCAGTACAAAGGTAAGTCCTCTATAGACACTAGATATTGGGAGAGGGAAGGGAAAGGATACTGTAAAGTCTTCACCAAGGCCCAATCCTCCAAACTCTAACATGTGTTTAACTTTAGTTGTCTGAGTAGTCCCCTCGAGATCAATGAATAATTGAAATCAGGGGGACTACTCATGGTAGGAAAGTTAAGCACACTGGAACTCGTTGCTGGATCAAGGCCTAAGAGAGTGAACACTGTAGGCTCTGTGCTGTTGTGCTATGGCAATTCAGCATGTCACTTTGTAGGATTGAGCTCTGGGTGACATTTGCATTGCCAGTTACCAACAGAAGTTCAAGATATTCAGCATCTTGCAAGACGGGTCCCTACTGCAAGACCTGATAAAACTCCCAGTGAAGCCAGCAGGAACTAGGTTGGGCTTCAAACAAGGCAAAATGCTGCTCATGCATTATCGCACAAGACTTGCAGACTCAAATCATGGAGATGAACATTCCATTAACTTAAAAGGAACTGCACCCTCAGTCTGTCTTCACGGTGCTTTCTTGTAGTATTTTTGCTGGTTTCCCTACTTTATTCCTACAGATGGCGCATTAGTGTTGATAGTTGTTGTTGGCCCATTTTTGTACAGAATGAGTTTTTTCTGCATATCTGATTTCAATTAAATTGTACTCTAAAATGAACCAAACCTTCATCTGTAAAATGTTTACAATAAAACTGTGGAACTGTTCTTTACATAAATTGTTCCCAAATTCATTTTAATGTAAATAGAATTGTTTGGAATTGCCAGCTTTCTGGACTTTCTCTTTCAAAAACAAGTCTATGAAACAGCATTGGAAGTAATATCTCCTCCCCTACCCTGCTCAGAGTCAAGAATAAATGGGACAATCTAACCCTACGGGTGTGTCTACACTGCAGGATTCTTTTGGGAGTGTGTAGTGTATATACACGCATAGCCCTCATAGTACAAGTATAAACAGCAGCACTGACAGTGAAACATGGATTAAGCCAGTCAAGATGCACCTGAAGAATGGGTATAAACCCAGAGTACGTACCTAGATATCCTCTACTGGCCCAAGCCATACATTCCCATGTACACTGCTATTTTTAGCTGTGTGGTGTCCTGTTACCTCTCACTGCTGGTCCCCTTCTCCTTTGCAGGGAAAGACTCCAACAGTGAAGTAAGGGTGGGAAAAGGCTGCCGGATCCCAACAGCTGGAGCCTTTCTCCTATGCAGGGGAAGACTCCAGCGACTTCCCACTGCTGGAGCCAAGGAAAGGCTCCCGCAGCAGTGAAAGGCTCTGCCAGCTCCCCACTGCTGAAGCCCTTCCTCTGGAAGGGAATAAGCAGCAGGGAAAGGCTCAGCCTTGTTTCAGTGGCTCCCCACTGCCAGAGCCTTTCACTGCAGGAAAACGACTCTGGCAGCTGGGAGACAGCTGAAGCCTTTGCCTGCTGCCTCCCATCGGCTTTCACTGCCCCGTGTAGCTACACGCTACAGATGCCGCCTGTAGCTGTACCTACACTACATGCCACCGAAAGTGGTTTGTAATGTAGACTTAGCCTAAAATAAATAAAAAGCCATGAGGAAGGGATTAGATCATTTAATAATCACATATAAAATATTAGAAGAGAAAAACATTACCGAGTAGTAGATCTCTTCCCCTATGGAAAAGTCCTCCAGAATGTAAAGGGGATTAAGCCAATAGGGTTCTGTTGAAATTACTGTAAAGACCTGTGTGATTTGATAGAGAATTATAGACTTGGACCATTTGATTTTCTGTTGGTTGATTTCTGTTAAATCCTGTAGAAGAGGAGACGTCTGTTTTTGCATCTTAAAATGGAATGTATTTAGCTAGTAAGTGTTCTTTAAAATCTGCACCAGTCCTTTCAGCTTACTCACATGAGCGGTCCTTACAGGAAGGAGGTCTGCAGGATCAGACGCTGTAGAAGCAATACATACTTTATTATATTAACATTACAGCACATATTCATCCAACATTGGGTTGACTGACTTTACATTTTTTCTCCCAGATTGTGGTTTAAATGTGCACAAGCAGTGTTCCAAGATGGTCCCAAATGACTGCAAGCCAGATCTGAAGCATGTCAAAAAAGTGTACAGCTGCGATCTTACGACGCTAGTAAAAGCACACACCACTAAAAGGCCAATGGTAGTAGACATGTGTATTAGAGAAATTGAATCTAGAGGTAAGACATTGTTAATGGACCTTGGTTGCTTTAATGATAATCCCTTTAGATTGATCTAGGTCATTTGAGTTTTTGCTGAATTTATGGCTGCTCAACACAGTTTCAAACAGGGCATTTTATGACTGCCAATTATTCTACACAGTTCATAGCATACTTGGTGTTATTTGTTGGTTCACAAATAGCTGATTTTTTTAAAAGCTCTGCTGAAATTATTTAATGTCTTACAAGGACTCCTCTAATGCACAAGAAATGGACAGATGCAATGTGTGTTTTATAATGCACAGTATTCAGTACTGTTTTGACATAGCTGCACACTTGCTAAACTCCAGTCTTGGATGATCTCCTATCTTATTAATGTACATGTCCATCTTCTGCCTCCTGTACTTCCCATGGTATTATAATGAGAAAGATTAACACTCTAAAAACTAGACTAGCTGGTATTTACATATTTTATCTTCATAGTTTCCGCAGCCCACATTTAATATTCTTTACTACAATATATGGTTTGCTTCTAAAATATTTACTGTCCATCTAATACGCTAATGTCAATTACCTGATTAAAAAGAATTAGGTTGTGATTGGGCTAATCTGTTTTTTCACCCCTGGGAATCATTATTATAAACATGGTGACACAAAATGATTGGGAGCTGAGCCTAACAATGCGATTGATGCAAGGGTCAGGGTTAAAAGAATGGGGGTGAAATTCTATTCCAAATGAAAAACCTGGTAAAGCTTTTAAAACCTAACTAACCTTGTTGCCTCATTACCTTAAATGAAGAACCTGGGCAGGGGCCAAGCCAGTTTTAAGGGAGATACAAAGTTAATACTATTTTTAATCAAATGAAAATGTTCTCTCCTAACAGGTCTTAATTCTGAAGGACTATACAGAGTTTCAGGCTTTAGTGACCTCATTGAAGATGTCAAAATGGCATTTGACAGAGGTATCCTCTTTAGTATCTGCTTCAAAGTTTATGCCAGCACATTTGAAGGGTCCTGTTCAGCCCAGGGGTGCCTCAGCACAGGCTCCATCTGCCTGTTGGGCTCTGCAGAGGCTGGTCATTATGCTGAGTGGAGGGGTACCCCGGCTTGGGAAAACACACACATCCCATTTTGGCCTGGGTTGCCAAAAGCTGCCCTTTTCCCTTCGGCAGAGTTTCTCTCTCCTCAGTGTCTGACTATGACAGTTTGGCTCTTGGCAATGATATCATTGGGTAGGAAAGTAGTGAAATTCTCAGTTATTGCCTTGATTTACTAGTGAACACCCAGGCTCCTCTCTCAGTGGGTTCATGAGTCAGCTGGAGAAGAACCTTAAAGGACAGTGCAACTTGAAGCCCTCTCCCTGGATGATAGCTCCAAAATATAAAGAACCTGTGGGCTAAACATCCTTCCTCTGCCACCAAAGGCAATGAGAGAAGTAAGGAGTTCCCACCCTCAATACCCCACAGTAGCAATCGGGTGGGGAGATGGGCTCCCTCCCCATATGTGTTTGGGGTTTTTTTTACTGGGCCAAAAATTCCATCCCTCTTTGCCTCTCCATGCTACTGGGGCTACACAAAGAGAGCTCAAATAACAACTGCCTTCCATGTGGTCCTAGCTGGGCTTGAGATGCTGAACAAATTCAGGCCCTGGCCCATTGAACTCAAGAATAAATAGCACCACTGCTCTGAGACTAAGCGACTAAGTACTAAAAACATTTTCCTTTTTGCTAACATTCCTCATTTCCCATTCAGTGCTGACAAATGTGTGTTTGGCAAAGTGTTATGTTCAAATATAGTTGATCTGCAACACATTTTTACAATGCAGGCAGTCACCATTAAAACAGTCACGTGGGTTTCTGCATAACATTTTTTTGTTAAACAAGATGAAAAATGACTGAGCTCTGTATAAAAGGTTTTAGGCTTTATCCTGAAACAGTGAAATTCACAGTCAAATAATAGTTTTATTGGTTAGTTTACATACTTCAGAATCTGTGGCTGTGCTGTTCTTAATAATTGCTAAGCAACCTAGAGTTTTCCATTGAATATTAGTCTCGATCCATTTATATTTTTAAAACATTAATTTCAGCTGCTTTCTTTACACAGATGGGGAAAAAGCAGATATTTCTGTGAATATGTATGAAGATATCAATATTATCACTGGTGCACTTAAATTGTACTTCAGAGATTTGCCAATTCCACTTATCACATACGATGCCTACCCAAAATTTATAGATTCTGCAAGTAAGTATAAAATAACATTTTCCCTGTTTTTCTTTCTGTCAGGTTTTCTCTCTCTGTTTTGTTTTTTAACATGTGTTATTAAGTACTGCTTATGCTCTTTTCATGGGTGCTATAAATTGAGATGAAAGCAGGACTGAGCATGTGCCATAGATTATAAGAATGTGGTACTAAGTGATCTTTGTTTCAGTTTCTCCTCCATTTTTCTCAGATGTTTCCTTTTCACTACACATACTGGAAAGATTTGTTTGTCTCCAAGTAGTGTCCCTATGGGTTTTCTACTCTTGGTGTGCCTGTGCTCCACACACCCTCAAGAGGAGATTTTCATTAGCCGTGTCCGTTCAGCGCACACACATGCTCCCCAAAAAACTTTTCTAGTTATGAACTCCCTCTGGGCAAATTCTCCTTGTGATGGGCATGCCCAGTTCACCAGGGTTCAAACACTGCCTCTCATGTAAAGAGGCCATCCCAGTCAGTGACGGTCATGTGAAATATGTTTGCTGCCTGGGTGAATCACATGTGCTGCAGAAGTGCAACTTCTGCTTAGTCCTAAAACCTAGGGCTTGGAAGAACCAGGAAGTTACACTTCAACTCCTCATAATGGAGCGTTCCCTCTGCCCCACTTCAGAACCAAGTCAGGACCCTCCTGGACATCAATCTCCAGGAGCCTCTAGAGCCCTTTCCAGCTTCCCGCGACGTTCTCCTAGGAAGGTAAATCCTTAGAGCCCTGCTCCAAAGCCTCTTCAAAAAGGAGATAGAGTTCTCTCCCAGCCAGTCCCCTCAGAAAGGCCTCTGTCTCCAGCCAGATCTATGGCCTCCAAGAGATCTTCCTCAAGGCTTTGTACCGTAGGTGGAAAAGGTTTCTCTGTTATGTGGGATGCAGGAAAATGCCATGGCTCTAATTCTAAACAGTGCTCCAGGAAGATCCTGGTATTGTCAGCCGGGAATGGTACCAAACATAGAGGATCATTACTGTCATCTCAGACTCTACTCTGTGAGCTCTTCCATTCCCACACGGTACCATGTAAGCCTTCAACCTCATCAGTGCAAACCTCAAAGCCTCCTACGGCTCTGGTACCATTGGGCAAACACTCAACACCACAGGATTTCAGATACCAGAAGGAACTGGCAAAGACTGCTGAACCAGAGTCTCCATTGCACTGAAGCATCTCTCGGTACTGGGAGGTACTGAGCATCTCTTGGTAGTGGGAACCTCATAGTCTCCAGATCCCTTTACATCTCTGGAGCCTTCGCCCCTCCCCATTCTCTGGGAGTTCCTCCATTAGAAGAAGAGGATGATGATGACCGTCCCTCTGTTTTTTCAGTTCCGGTGAGGGTTCTCTGGTACACCCTTACACTAACCCCATCTTCTGAAGGGGTATGAAAGGTGGTCTTGAAGCTCATCACTCCTGCTTTTAATAATCCTGGATGCCACACACTCCATGTATGCACCTCAAAGACCATATTAGGATCCCCAGGCAGCCTATTGTTGGCAGTTCTCTGGAGCTCTAACCCATCAGGACAATAGGGAGACCCAAGCTTCCCCTTCTCAGCAACAAAAAGAAACATTTGAGGAGCAAGAGTCCAGGGGGACACAAGTCACATCACCATCTCATCCTCTTTGCCAGATGAGGCCTAATACTTCTCCCCTGTCCCCCATCTACAGCCAATTATTTTTACTAGTTCCAGGGCCTTGTAAAACTCTCTGCAGATACCCTTGAGGAGGTCAGGGAACACCAGCACAAGTTACCGGACATTTCACACTCTGCAACATCATCTGCAGTTGCCTTCCCCACTAATGAGGCTTTACTGGAACCCACTAGAACCATCTAGCAAATGCCTGCTACAGTGGTCCACTTGTAAGAGGGCTGACAAAAAATGTTATGTCCCCTTCAAGACCTCTTCTCCCACACACCTCTCAATTCTCTGGTCACTGGTGCGGTGAATGAGCAGGGCAAACACCAAAATAAATCCACCCCCTAAACAGAGACCAAAATTGTCTGGACCTCCTGGGAAGAAGGAAGGCCTACTCATTGACTATGCAGCAATTTTGTATTGCAAATTACCAAGCATTGATGACCAAGTACAACTTTACCAACTACACAAAATTTGGATTTTTTATTGAGCACCTTCCCCCTCGTCAAAGAGAACAATTTCAGTCCACTATTGCCGAGGGACAATTGCTGGCAAGAAAATCTTTGCAGGCAGCACTAGATGCTGCAGACTCCAGAGCCTTTTCCATCTCTGTGGTGGTGGGGATGCATAGGGCTTCCTGGCTGCAATTGTCTGGCTTCCCCAGGAATTTCAGAATATGGTCAAGGATTCCCCGTTTGACGGATGGAACTTGTTTTCAGCGAACGCTGATAAATTGTTACATACTCTGAATGATTCCAGGGCCACATTATGCTCATTGGGCATCTATACTCCTGCAAATAAATGGAAGTTCAGGAGATTGCAAACGGAGTTCAGAGATCCTGTCCTGTACAATTCTCTCGTTTCCAGAGACCCATGGAAACTACCATGAAGAGAAACAGGTTCCAGAGAAGGAGATCCTCTCTAAACTCATCTGATGTGGCTCCACAACAGGCATCATCAAAGTGCCAGTTTTTATGGGACAGTCAAAGATCTGAATTTCCACCCCTCATTAATCTGCCAGCTTCAGTGTTTTACCTACCTTCTCCCATTTGGAAACTGGCTCTTCCACTTCCAGAATGCAGGGGAGTGGATCATCGCAGACAAATGGGTGCTGGGAGTAATATCCTCGGCTATGCCATCCACTGTACTTTCATCCCTCCTCATTCCCCTTTCCCACCCCTCTTCAGGGACTCCTCTCACAAGCCAGGGTATTTTCCTGGGCACCTCTTCCCATGGACAGGTTCCAGATATTATCAAGCCTTGTCAAAACAATTCAAGACAGCCTCCAGAGCTCAGTCAGAAACTGCCTTCAACTTCTGGGTCATATGGTCTTTCACTTTCATGATAGAACATGCAAAATTACATCTCAGGGGTGGCTCAGAATGGTTTACTTACCAAGCAGGAGTCAGTTTCCAGTGAAGGGTGAAGCATTCCCTAGACAGGTGGAAGATTCATCACTATGTAGAGGGTTTCCTTCCTCCAACCAGCACCAACAGTGACTAACCACAGATGCATCTCTGTTGGGTTGGGGGGTGCATTTTGGCTCCCTGACAGCACAGGGAAAATGATCACCTCAAGAGACCACCCTCCATATCAACCTCATGGAGGTCAGAGCAGTAAGAAATGCCTGTATGCATTTCCTACATCTCATCAGACATTGTCTCATGACTTTGATAGATCTGTGTGGCCTGCATGTTTTATATCAATCGACCAGGAAGGACATGATCCCCTTCCCTCTGCACCAAAGCCATAAAGTTGTGCAATTGGTGCATAAAGCATCACATAAGAATTTCAGCAATTTATCTGCCTGGCATACAGAATGTCACGGCTGACACACTCAGTAGGTGCTTCTCCCAAGAATACAAATGGGAGATGGATTCTCGGGTTCTACTCAGAATCTTTCAGACTTGGGAGTTTCCAGGAGTAGACCTTTTCAGCACAACCACAAACAAAAAATGTCACTTATTTTGCTCAAGGAGAGCAGGAGGTTAGGTTGCAATTGACTGGGGGATGCCTTCCTCTTGTCTTGGACAGAGAGACTGTTTCATGTCTTCCCTCCAATGCCTCTTATCCTCAAGGTGATAAACAATATCAAGCAGGAAAAGGCCAGAGTCATTCTCAGAGCCACAGTATGGCTGAGGCAACCATGGTTCTCTTACCCGTTTCACCTCCCTCTCTGTCCTCCAGAAGATCTTCCAGCCATCCCTCAACTTCCCTCTCAGGACACTGGATACCTGACACACCCCAACTTAGGCATTCATCACTTCAAGGCGTGGTTCCAGGATGCTTCGCGAGGCTAGAATCATGCTGCTCTATGGAGGCACAACACATGTTGTTAAATAGTAGAAATGTTTCCACCAGTGCTACTTACCTCCAGAAGTGAACAAGATGCAGCCACAGTTGCAAACTCTACAATGCTGCTCCTGAATCTTACCCACGTACTCTCGTTCTGGAGTATCTGCTACAGTTTAAGAAATAAAAGCTTTTCCTCAGTTCCATCAAAATTCACTTGGCGGTCCTAACAGCCTTTCTTATCACTGTTGAATGTTTCTCTCTTATTGCTCATTCCACAGCCACGAGATTTATGAAAGGCTTGGGGAATCTATTCCCAGAGATAAAGGTTGCTGCTCCTGCTTGGGGCCTGAATTTGGTTCTCAAAAGTCTCTCAGACCTCCTGTTGGAACCAATGGCCACCTGCTCCTTATTGAATTTATCAAGGAAAACAGCCTTCCTAGTGGCAATTACTTCAGCCCACAGTCAGAGAGAGTGGGGCTTTAATGGCAGACCTCCCCTTTCACAACATTTCACAAGGATAAAGTGAAATGGTTTCCCCAGGTTTCTCCCTCAAGTAACTTCCATATTTCACCTAAATCAGACCATATACCTGCCCGTTTTCTTCCCAAAACCACATACTGCAAGCAGGAAACTGTTCTCCACGCTCTACATATCCTTCTATCTAGAGATAACTAAACCATTTGGTAAATCCAATAGATTTTCTTTCTTTTGTTGCAAACAGATGTAAGAGTTCCACCATTTCTACTCAGGGACTCCCTAAATGGATTTCTGGGTATGTCATATCTTGCTACCAGGCAGTTAACGTTACACCCCATCCGCATTTCAGATCTAGATCACATTACATCTATGCCTCTCCTTGAAAATGTTCCCATTCCAGAAATCTGCAAAGCCAGTACATGGTCTTCGGTATGTACTTTCTCTAGAATAGATACTATGCCTTGGTTGATGCCTCCAGGTTTGCTGCTGCAGTTGGCAATGCAGTTCTCTCTCCTGTGCTGGACTCCATTCTGAAGCCCCTTTCTCGTACTGGGGATACTGCTCAGGAGGCACCAAGAGTGAACACCTATAGGGACACTACTCAAAGACAAAGAAGAGGTTATTCACCCTGTGCAGTAACTGTGGTTCTTTAAGATGTGTCCCCGTGTGGGTTCTCCATTACCCACCCTCCTTCACATCTGCTTCAGAGTTTCTCCAGAGACTCGGCAGTACAGAAGTAACTTAGGTGGCGGTTCATCCAGAAACATGAGATAGCCTGGGTACAGGGCATGAGGATACCAACAGCGCATCTGAGGTCTGAACAGACAGTGCTAATAAAATTCTCAGATTGAGGGTACCTGGGGCACACACACACACACCAAGAGAGCGCTCATAATACCTCAAAGAACCACAGTTACTGCGCAGGATGAGTAACCTCTTTTCCTGTCACGAACTGTTGAATGATCCTATTTACCTGACAGTGTCATCATTCAAAGTACCCTTCATTTTATTTGACTGAGAATGCGGTAATTTATGAGAGTGATTGGTAGTTAGATAAAGGACCCTGAGGGATGAAATCTCAGACCCGTTGGAGTCAATGGCAAAACTCGGATAAACTTAAGTAGGCCCAGAATGTCACTTCTAGGTCACTTGTGCAAAACTAGTCCAAGTGAGTAGTAATTACTATCTTGACAGCTTTTTCAGTACCTTGCACTCCGTCTTGGTGGACTCAGTCCAGTTCCTAGTGAACGGGAATTCACGTGTTACAACTCATCACAGCTCTTCTCTTCTAACACTGTTCTTGACAGTGCCTTGGAGAGGCCATGGAAACTGTTGTGACAAAGTCATTCCCGCAGAGACCTCCCAGAAAAAAGGGGAGGCACTTTGATTAAAGCTAAACCAAAGCTAATTGACATAATCTGGAGATAAATAGTTAGATTTAATAATGAGGACTCCTTTCAGACCTGTCACTCCCCAAAGCTACCATGTCTCTACTTCTCTGCTTGAAGTCTGGCACTGTCTGCCATGATCTTTAAATGTTTCTGTTTCAGAAGCCATGGATCCTGATGAACAGTTGGAAACACTTCATGAAGCATTGAAACTACTGCCACCTGCACACTGTGAAACCTTAAGGTATCTCATGGCCCATTTAAAGAGGTATGTGGTTTATTTTAAAAGAAATTAGATGAATTCACCTGAAACAGAGGCCAATTTGCAGCCTCCACACAAGTCTTTGTACGCCCCACAAGATGTATTTGGGGCCTTGTACACTCTTCTATAAAGCAAACTCTGAGTTGTTTTTATTAATTTAACACAGGACTACAGTCTCTCCAGTGTCATTTGTTATAGCGGAATGAACAAACAAACTTAAATATGTCTTAAAAGAATAGAGTACTAGAATACACTAAAACAGATACACAAACATGGTGCTTTTTCCTACCTTCTGCACTCTCCATAGGCCTTAAGGACTTAGACCAGTAAAAGCCCACATCAATTTAATGAAAAAAATTATAATATGCCTAACCAATTTTTACACTATTTGTAGATACTACAAATATCTACAAGGCAAGAAACTATTCCCCTTCTGTTGTCAAAGTATATACAAAACCAAGGATAAAAAATGGAATTGGCATATTAGCTACTGTGCCCATTTTAGTTTGTGACATGTACCTATTGTCAACATGTATCTATTGTCATGGATAGTCATTTCTTGCCTTATAAATAGCTTCATTTTAAGCCTTTTTAGTGAAAACACAGTTGCACTTTAGGATTGTTGAGTCTGCTGAGTGTGTCCAGCAAAGTGCAACCCCAGGGCTGCTGCATGTTCTGGACCAGATATGTCAGTGTCCACTTATTTCATTGGAACTCAGGTGAATGTATTAGTACAGACTCAGGAATGGAAGATCAGCAGCAAAGTAGTTAAGCAAATTTTACTACTTGTAAAGCAGATTTTTCATATCTTATTGTTCAAGGGTTGTTACAGATCTGATGATTAGCAGGTCAATTTATAAATTCTTATGCTGCTGGCATTTGCTAAGTATAGTGAGGAAGGGGCAACACAATTTATTATAATTCAATTATTTTTAGTTTCTGTTGCTTAATATACTTACTGAAAAGTGTTACAGTGAGGGAACAGCTAGCTCATTGGCTTGTTGCAAAATTCAACTAATTAGTCATTGATCCTTTGTTTGGAATCATAAACTAGGAAGCAGAGTTTTACCAGAATAATATATCAAAAAAAGAGGACATCAAATTCTGACAACTATTGTATATGCCTGGAGGGATTTTATTCAGCATAGCAGATTAGATAGTGTAGCAATGTGAAAGAACTGAAGTGTTTTTATAACCACGAACTTCCTCCCAATGGATATTTAGTCATTTACAAGAATCCTTATGGAGATTTGTTTTATGGTAAAGCAGTAGTGTATATTAAGTCCTTTGCTTAGTCTGCGAACAAGCTCATTTATAAATTTGAATTTGTTTTATTGAGAAAGGCAATTAACTGCCATAAACCAAAGCAGAAGTTTAGTGTCTCTACACAGCAGTTTGTTTACTATTATTATGCCAGTAACCAGAATTTGGGGAGACATTTATTCTGTGTCTCTGCACGTCTTAAATATGTACTGTGTGAGAAACTCTGTATATTCTGCTCTGTGTGCATATGTGGTAAATTACATTCTGTGGTCCATCCAAAGATGATATCATAGCAGATGGTGAGCTTTGGGACCTACAGTGGAACCTATGTTCCAGATAACCAGCAATTGGAGTTCGCTACAAGTGGTGGCAAAGCTGCACTAGCAGTTATAACCCTATTCTATTAAGGACTCAAGAGCTGTTTGATGCAGCCAAGGAGGGGTGGGGTAAGCCTACCAAAGCACTGTCTTAGTGCCTGTGTTAGATGGCCTCTACAAATGAGGCTCCTGATGGATTTTAAAGCAGCTTCAGGGTGAGTCCTTGTTCAGGTCTTTACATCTCCTGGCTCTTATCTGTGCCAGGAGATGTAGTTTGCATCGCTTGTGCCTGTGGGAGAGAATCTCACCCCATATAGTCCCATTGACCACTTCATATCATGGTTAGTTTGCAATACATACATCAAATGAATTCAAGTGTGAATATCATAGAATGCATGAGAGAGAAACAGTTTGAGTTTGGTGAATCCAATCAGGTTTCCCCTATCCTGTAAGTGGAAACACTACATTTGTGGTGAGTTTTAAATTGGTAATCTTATTACAATCCTGTAAAAAGGATCTTCAAACCAAATTTTGCCTCCCTGCCTAAATGGCCCTCAATACATTTTATAAATGGCAAAAGTAGCATTACTGTGCACCCATGTACTGATTTGTAGGAACATACCCGCCCCCTCCCCCCCCACGCACCCTAAAACCCAGATTATGCCTGCTAGAAGAACCAGTAATCTGTGTTCAGGAAGGAAGAATGGTGGATCAGGAAACATACAACTAACTACACCACACAGTTCATGTACTCACCTAACCCCTAGATACTCCCTAGTGCATCTCTGTGTGGTTTCTGTTACACAAGGCCTGTGAAGCAGTCTCCACAGGTTTTTGGGAAAGGCAAAGACTGCACTTTTTGCTCCTCCCGTCTGCCCAGGCTGTTTCAGACACATGTCTATGTGCACCGTGTCATCAACCAATATTTGGTATGAGATGCCTTGTGTTTAACACTGTCCTCCTTTATAGGGTAACCCTTCACGAAAAGGAGAATCTCATGAATGCAGAGAATCTTGGCATTGTTTTTGGACCAACCCTTATGCGAGCACCGGAACTAGATGCAATGGCTGCACTGAATGATATCCGTTACCAGAGACTTGTGGTGGAAATGCTTATAAAAAATGAAGACATTTTATTTTGAATATTTTGTTTTGTTCTTTGTGAAAAAAGGAAACAACAAAATTCTGTGGGGGAAGGAATATTTTAATGTAATTTAACTGGCTCTTGTAGCTGAATTCCATATTTGCTAGAGCTTTTGATGTAGACAGGATAAAAATGAAGGAACTCTGTGTCGCTTCTGTAGTGCCATTCAGCTAATGTTGAAAAACAGTTAACACATTTTCCAGTACTAGTAATCCTGGGTGTTTATCATGTTTAAAACAAAAATCTAAAGCTCTATTGCATGATTGGCTCCCTGTTTTGGTGAAGATCTTTCTGCAAAAGAAACAAGAGAACTGGTGCAGCATCTTTTATAAGCATCTTTGTTCTGGATTGTTTGTGATTGTAATTCAGCATGTTTTTCAGTGTAAACCTTTTGTGAATTTGCTTTTATGTTCTATGTAATTGGTTTCTGATACTAAAAAGAATGATTTCTGTGAAATGGGGCGTCTGACTGTATGCTGACATTTCCTGTCATTCTTTTCCCACTTTCTTGGGTGATTTCTTCCTGGTTTCTCTCAGTTCTTTTATCATGTAGTAATTTCTTTTTAACAGAAACAAAATGTGTACTTTGTCACTTTAAGTAATTCTTCATGCCTTTTATCGTGGTTGCCGTAAAATCTGCAACACTGTACAATGTTTCCTTTATTGTTATTTCAATTGTAATTTTGTATTTTTATTTGGCATGCATATATTAATTTATTAAATTTTGCTGTTAGAAATCTCACATTGTGTTGTGGGTTTTTTTTAATTAATGAAAATATTTGTAATGCCTTTGTTTTCACATTTATATTCACAAAATAAAATCTCAACTCATTTGTTGTTGAGCTATTTGAATCGTGTGTGGCATTTTGGCAATCGAAATATATTGAATGACTTTTGACTGAAAAGAGATAACAGAAATATAAATTATTTTTTTTTGGCAGGACATTCCCAATCTAAATAGCTTGAGGAGTCTGACATTTGTTACAGTTCCCGTCAAATTCTCATGATTATTTTATTAGCAAAATTCTTTAATCAGCATCCAGAACATTTTTCAAGAGCGCCTCAGCACCTCTTAAAAAACAAAAAAAACCTAACAAAGTTCTGCAAAGCCTCCAGTACTATTAATGACTAACTTTCTATGAATTTTTCCAAAAATGTTTAGTTATTTGCCTGTACATAGGCCAATATTGCAATTTACAGTTACACAAATATGGGTGGCCAGAATGGGTGAATCCACTACTTATTTACAAATATAACCAGCTATATTTGCTTCAGGCTTAAATTTCAACACTGACCCCGACTCTTCTGTTCCCCCCCACATCTCCTCCATATGAAGGGGAAATAACCAAAAATGATAAATAATTCATCTAGCTAGGGCAAAGCAATGCATACAAATTGCTTCTTATCAGCCTTTCAGCAATCCCTATGATACAGCCACTCCATGTAGTCACGTTTCATTCTCTAGAAATGCTCTTAAGTGTGACAAAGCAATATTATTCCAGCCAACAGTGTAGTGTCTGGCTGCATATCTCTAAGCAGGTTAACACAGTCATACCAGTAAGTTTTAGTAAACCTGCAAGCACTATTTTCTCAGTTTCTATAAGACTGGCATTCCAATGACTTTTGTTTGTCATTTGTTGGAATTTTCTGTATTGTTGTAATCACAGCCCTTAAAAACACACAAACCAACCAAATTTTTTCATATTAAGGTTTCTGACTCAATCAGACCAAATTTCTCCATGTGAAATATGTGACTATACCAGGTCTTCACCTCCTATTGGACCAGATTCTCCATTGCCTTGCACATGTATAATCATTTACACAAGTGCGAAGTAAGTGCACACTGGATGTCAAATGTTACCATTCTGATTTGCATTTATGGAGCAAGCGAAGCAAGGTCTGATGCTCAACTCAGTGGCATTTCTCAGTGTGTAAAAAGATAACTTTGGAACACTGCAACCAATCTATTGTCAAAATTGCAGGGAATGGTCTAGGCATCAGCAGGCACAATGCTATTTATTTTGATACAAATCAGAATACCAGAAAAGCCTGATTCACAGGAAAAACCGGAGGCCCAGTGCTGCAGACAGAGCAATCTCTCTGTTGCCTCATGCTGCTGCCTCCATGTATCAGGGCAGCAGTTTAATCTGCTGCCTAGGGACATTATCTGTAGCCTGGAATCCCAACAAATAAAGAAGAAATAAAAAGGAGAGCTCTCTACAGGGAATATTTATAGTGAGGGAAGAAGGTGGTGTCAGATGCTACCGGTGTGGTGTTCTGCTCTTGTTCGATGATGATAACAGTCGGCTGCGCATGTGTTCCCTCTGTGTGCTGCCCCGGCTCTGCGCAGATAGCTGACACAGCAAACCCCGAGAGAACCCCCAATGACCACAGACACTAGTAAGGTATGAAGTCACCTGGCCAGGTTTATTGTCAAATGAAGCATAGTAATAATTTCCTATACACTCTACAGGACATACTATGAATATGTGTCCCCTGACAATGGGCAAAGCTCAGTCAGTGGTGGGACACTCTACCCCATAGGCCAGAAAAAGACACCGCCCCAGAGCTGTAATCTTATACACAGGTACAAACAAGTTACACATCACTCCTGACACATTGAAGTGCATCCCCTCTACACAATAAGGTGCTACCTCTCACCTTGTACATGTTGGTTCGAACGAAACAACTCTATCCATCATATTACCCTTTTGCCCCTGTCTTTAGGATGGGTCAGCCTATTCCTTGTTATCTGTGTGGAATGTACACGTGTTCTGGTACCTCTTAGGTTTGTGTACTTTTGCAACATCAGCCCTTTTCTTGCCAGTGTCTGTGAACAGGGCCTGCCTCACAGCTTAACTTTGCTTTATGTTAGCAGAGTCTTGATCATTACTTTAGCTAAGACCTTAGGTCTTATACTGGGCCTCTGATACAAGGGTTTATGTTTCAGAGCCTCATCTTACTACAGAGGGAACATGGGAGGAGAGGAATGGGGAGTCACAGGGACAAGGGGAGATAGGAGGGTTGGAACTAAAGGGTTGGGCAGTGCTGGTGGAAGAAGCTGGGACCAGAGGAGTGGAGGAGGAAGAAGGAACTCAGAGAAGATTGGGGTCTAAGTGATGGCGATGGAGGAAATAGGGAACCAATGGGGAGTGTGTGGGGGAAAGTGGACTGGAGGGTGATGAGGAAAGCAGGGACCCAGGGATTGTGGTCGGGAGACTCCATGTTGCCAACTCATGGAATTTTTTCTCTTGTGACAGATGTTCGTCAGTTGGGGCTGGAGCCAGTCTGGCAACGATGCAAGAAGCTCCAGTTCGCTAGCCGATGTGAGCCTTCCGATTGGCTGCCCACCTTTCTTGACCGCCTCCTAGGACAGAGCAACCAATCACGGCTGCTATAGGAATCTGGAAGCCCTCTTCTCCCTTCCCCTCAGCAACGTAAAGCCATTCCCACATCGGGTGCAGAAGGACAGAAAGAGCCCAGCAGTGCAGGGCAGCGCCGCTCTCCCATCCCCACCCCAATGAGCGACAGAGGGCGCAGGTCTTCTCTCCTCCTCCCCCCACTGCAGCCTCCAGCCAGGGGAGGGACAGAACGGGTGAAAATCCCCTGAAGCTGCCTCCCTCACCTGGTAGGGGGAGAGGAAGCCCAACTGCAGTGCCCCCTGCCTGGGGTGTGTGTGTGAAGAACCCAGCAGAAGCAGAGGTGAGGCTGGGGGACTGAATGGATGGCAGGAGGGTGCGCTGGGCAGATGCAGCGGGTTGATGAGGGGATGGATGTGGTTTGGAAATGAGGGTGCAGGATTAATTGCTGAGCAGAGAACAGGGAGATGTGGAGATGAGAACTCCAGCACCTTACCCCATGAATCTGGGATTGCCCCCCCCCACCCCCACCCCCGACACACATGGGATGTCAAAAGACAGACCAAACAACACAGTATGGTCTTTTTTAGGCCCATCGTGATTTTGCAGGAGGTTGGCCATGTTTTTTGTTGTCTTGTAGCTGGCAATATTGGAAACAAGAAGGGCAGAGGTGGGGGCAGGGATCCAGAGTGGGGGAATGAAAATGGGGAGGAAGTAAGTGGGCCCCACGTAGTGATGGAGCAGGAAAGGAGGGCACACAGAGCCCCTGCCAGGAGGGAGAAGGTGGGAAGTGCGGGGGCAGCCTGAGGCTCTGGCCTGGAAGGAAAGATCATGGTGAAGGCTGGGTTGGAGAGGAATTGAAATGGTGATGCACATATTGCCCATGGTTGCAGGGAGTCCCTGAAATAGAGGGGGATGGGAGGGTTCCATGCAGAGAGCCTGACTGTTGGTAGCAGCTGGAGAATGCAAGGAGTTTCTGGGGCATGCAACTTACTTGGCCTACTGAAGCTACACAGCAGATTTTAAATGGACTTGGACAGCTGTAAGTGAATACAGGCAGTACAGCAAACCTGTTACAGCTGAAAGGTCTCTGCTTGCTCCTTGTTTGGATTGAGTGGAGGGCTGTAGTTGAGTTACTTATTCCTGCAGCTGACTGCTCTGGGAATGGGGTGGGGCTTCTGGTCCATAGCTTGGTGCTACTGTGGCTGCTCATGCCCCTTGCTCCCAGAGTACTTGGGACTCTAGCTGCTGCTCCAGAGGCAGGGGCATGACGTAAGGACTAGAGCACCAGCTTGTGGGACCTCAGCCTTGACTCTAAGCCCTAGGATAAGGTAGGGGACTAAACTCTAGGCTACATCTCATTGCTCAGAGACCCCCAGCCAAGTCACAGAAAGACACCTGGAGGCCTCAAGCACAGAGATTAAAGCCTAGAGTGGCCCCTACCCAGAGAAACGTACCTAGAGCATCTTCTCAGCCACCCATCACCTGGTGAGAGCAGGTGAGAGCAGGCCCGGGCCCCATATGGCAGGCTCAAGTGAACTCCTGCACCGGTGGGGGTCTGAGGAAGGTTCCTGGCCCATGTGCCCCTCAACAGGCTGCCAGGGCCAGCACAGTACCAAGTGATTGCATTGCTGATCCCGCCCCCGATCAGGGATCTGCCCCCTCCAGCCCAAGGGGTGGGGCTCCAACTCCGGTGAGTATGCAGAGGGTATGGCCTTACTAGAGCGCCCCCATCCTCCATGTGGAAACCCTGGCAGGCACCAGCCCTTCAGCTGCATTTGCTCCCTATGGCAAAGGTTCATCTCAGCTGGATCAGAATGAGGCCCCAGCTTGCTTTAGCGAGGCTCTTTCTGCCACGAGCTCTGTCTCTTGAACAAGTATGTGCTCTTCACCAGGAGTGGGGCCTCCTTTAGTCCCAGGGTCTGCGGGTAATTATCCCTTTCCTGATTTTAGTTCCTGGATGGGATTGAGCAGCCCTCTCCAGCCAGCCAGCCAGTTTACAGTCCCTGGCTCACAACCAGCGCTCGAGTCATGCAGCAGTGCACTGGCCGGCTGCTCCAGCGTTCCTTTTTAGGAAGGACTTGAGTGCTGCTAGTGCTTCCAGCCCTGCAAGCTTCCACTCGGTGATGGAGACGTGTGACCACTTCCCTCCCCCGGCCTAAATCAATGGTTCTTCTGCGCTGCGGGATCTGGGCCATGGCAAAGTGATGAGCGAGCAGCCACCACTGCACAGAGGCTTCAGGGTGTGGGGACTGGCCCGGTGTTGTGACTCGCTCCCTGCTCGGCGCAGTGTGCTGCTGGGTAGAGCACCAGCAGGATGTGGTGCTCCAGAAGCACTGGGCTCCAGCTCCTCTCTCAAGCAATCACATACGCAGCTGCCTAGTAGGCCAGATAGGACCTTATCCACTGGCACCCCCAGGCTGGCTGAATGGTGGGAGGGGGAGAGCCAGCAGGCTGCATCCCAGCAGGGGTGGTAGGCTCCTGTTTGGGCCATGCCAGGTGCAGAACAGACTGCTGCACTCAGAGCTATTGCTGTGCCAGCTGCCCAAGATAGTGTGGATCCTGGGTGCCCTAGGCCAGGATCTAGGCTACCTGCTGGGCACCTGCTGGTGCAAAGAGCTTCCTGAGCATGTGTGTCCTGGTGGTGGTGTGATTTGCCGAACTGATCCTGACGTGTCAGTACGAGTGGAACCGGCTGCTCTCGATTGAGAGCCTGGCCAGGATACTGCTCTTCACCATGAGTTTCATCATGGTCCCCTACCCTTACGGCTCAGGCTTCTGCTGTGTCATAAAAAGTATGCACCATTCTGGCACTCTGTTGGGAAGCCAGAACAGCTGTCCAGTACTTTTAGTTTAGGACTGGAGCACTGCAGATAACATTGCTAAAGTTAATAGAAAAGGCTCAGTGCTATGCCTGTGCTCATCTCATCTGTCACAGCACTCACTGCTGGGTTTATACGTTGCTGCTGTAATATCCCCACGTGCCCTCTGCCATGTTCATACCCGGCTATTCTAATGGCCCCGTATCCCCTCTGCTGTTTCTATAATACACTGCACTGCTCCAACAGCTCCATGTGCCCTCTGCTGGATGTATACTGTGCTACTCTAATAGTCACATGTAGTCTCTCCCCTGTGTAAATGCCTAATATACTCTTTGATGTTATACCACACTGCTCTAAGAGCCCCACGCTATCTTCTGAATAGTCCGATTCTCAGGTCTTTGGTGCAGTGCCCTCCCAGTGTTGTAGTCCTAAAGCAGCTTTAGGTCCATGATCTTTTTTTTAATAATGTTTGCTGACTTTTATGAGTTCTTGATTTGTTCGAACTGCTGCACCTGTACATGTGTTATCTCAGACTCTTCCCTGCGGTTGGATTGCTTTTCACCATGCTGCCAATGCATAACACCCTCGAAGCCAGCATAGAAAACCATGAGAGCAGTGCCCTTTTGTAGGGCCATCGTCCAGTGTGCTAGAGCTTCTATAGAGAGTCCCATACCACCAATTTTCAGTAACCAGCATAGTGTGGCCGGAGAAGGGGTCATCACTGGGACTTCTCTGTGCCCTTGCAATCCTGTTGTAATGACACTTTGAGTATGGTGACACTGCATGTGCAGGTGTGACTGTAGCATGGATTGGTATACCCATGTGAGCTTCAATCTTGTCAACACAGTGTACTTGGTACAGGCTAGCAACAGAGACCCTGGTTCTACCACAGACTGTACTTGAGTGGCTAGCCTGTGCGATAGCCCATGCCACTATATCTACATCATTACTATTGTAACTCACATTAGCTAGATTAAAGCTAGCACACATATGCCTACCCATGCTACAATCACACTTTCGTGTGCAGTGTAGAGATACCCTTTGCATCCTTTGGCAAGAATAGGTTTTAGTGGATTGTCCAAAGAACACACAGTGAAAGAACTTTTGTTCTGAATTCCTGTCTGTGCAAAAGCCATCTGTTCAAAACATATTGCAGGAAATGCATGGTAAACAGGAGTAATTCGGATAATTTTATCAGCCTTTGTCTATCCATCCTTTCTCCAATATGAAGTTCACCACTCATCCGGTCCAAGTGCGCTAACAGATTGATGCTGTTGACAATAATGACTGTATGCCTCACTTTCCAGAACAACCTTTAGAAGCACTGGCACATCTAGAGCAACATTGCCAGTTGCTCAGAAGAAAACTGGATTGGACCCAAATTGAGTTGGAGAAAACAAACCCAAAATATCAGACATTGATTGGCTGTTCATTATTGAGAGTCCAATGAGCAAGGGGAGTTTCATGTTAGCTGCTACTGAACTTGCCCTGGGCTCATTCCTGTTCACTGCTGGTACTGGAAATGCCATTTCTCCTTGGAGTGATAGGAATTATCTAGACTGGGAAGTGTTCAGTCTTTAGAAACTGTTGCATATTGCCTCAAAAAGCCATGTGCAACTGTAAAATTAGCCCAACATATCACAATCTATAGCTCCTCCTATGGGTCCACAACCAACTTTAAAAAGCCAACTATAGTCATAGGCCACCTTGGGAAGACTGGCCCAGGAAGGGAAAGAAGCTAAACTGCAATCAGCTTCCAAGAGGGTGGCGGGGTTCGGTGCTCTACTTAATTTCTTTTGTGTACGCATCCCTCTTTAGATCTAGCCAATGAGTAATTAAGATTTTCTGTGCAACTACTACACATATGGATGTCTGGTTCACATATCTGTTTCTCTCCTGTAATAAGCACACTCTATTTTCCCTCAGTCACAAAACGTGACTATAGATAGACAAAAATACACACCAAACATTGATGATAAAACCTCTTAAAAGTGTTAAGTAACAATCACAGGGCTCTGGTGTCTGTGTATTTAAGACTGTCAGAATGTTTCTGATAGACATGTAGTTGTCTAAACACCAGAGTGGAAAGCACATTCTGGAATGTACAGTTATCTACAGTGAAATATGTGAATTTATTCTATTTAATTTCACATGCTTCATCCATTAATGTGAAATGATTTTCCTCTTTTAAATAATAAAGCTAATTAAAATCATTTCAGTAAGGTGATTAGTTTTCATTAAATTTTGTCACAATGTATTAAATGTACATTAGGTGGTTACTGACTTGCTTTTCAGTGCTTGAAATATACTTGTAGCATTTCATTTACAAAGCTGTACCTTACATTCAGATGGTTGGGCCCTAATTTGCATTAGTAATAGGGAAAGGGGGGCACTGAGGGACTAGCACAGCTATTAAAATATTTGATTGACTTTTAATCCTTAGAGACCTGTGTTTGGATTTCAAGCCCTGCAAGTAAAGTGATTGTCCACATCCCAAAACGACTACATTAAGCTGACATAGAATCATAGAATATCAGGATTGGAAGGGACCTCAGGAGGTCATCTAGTCCAATCCCCTGCTCAAGAATTCAGCATGACTAGTTGTGCCTGTCTAAGAGAAGTACAATGCTGGAAAAATGTATGGGACTGCAGGTCAGGTTTTGAAATACATGGGCTTAATGAAGGATTGCTTAAAGATCTGGGTTTAAAAGAAGCCAGTTATGGAGATGGGAAAGGAGAAACCAAGAAACCAAGTCCACTAATAGGGCAGAGAAAGAGGATGAAATTAATGACTCAAAAATAGCTAAGGCACTGAATGTCTATTTGAAATCTGTCGCTAACAAGGAAAAATAAAGATAAAATATCAGAAAAGTTTGGGAAGGAATTGTTTAGGAGAGGATTTGGATGCATAATTAGTAGTGATAGCATGAAATGAAAACAGGAAAATTTTAAGTTATTAGACAAAACTTCTTGGCTGTGAGGTAAAATAAACTGCAACATAATCTCTCAACGGCAATAATAACAGCATCATTGCCTGAGCCGTTTAGAGCTAGACTGGACCAAATACTGGAATATGTATAGTGAGGAATGTGCCTGAATTTGCAGGCAGATAGCCTGGATGAGCTAATATTCTGTTCCATTTGGGTTCTTATACCACATATATGTGAGTATCTTTCCTGTTTTATCATCTATGATTTTGTGACTCTGTATCTTGACAGCATTAATGGTATCAATAATACTAGTAAATATTTATATTCTGGTATGAAGTTGGTCAATACTGTTTAGCTCTATAGATACTGACATGCTCCCATCACCAGCGTTTCTCAGTATCACCTGTTTATTCTCACAACACCTCTGTGGTGGTATTATCCCCATTTTATAGATGGGAGAACTGAGGCACAAGAAAATTGTTACATCCCAAGGTCTAGTAGGAAACTTATGACAAAGCCGGGATGTCAATTTAGAGCTCCTGTATTCTAATCCAGTGCCTTCACCACAAGACAATCATTCCTCTATCCATTTATTTGAATGATGAGTATATCTACTATCTGGGAAGGTGGAGACAGACTCTTCCAAAGCCACTGTGGTTCTTCTGGCTCAGCTGTTAAATAGTGCTGGAGAGGAACACAATCAAACCCCTCCTCCCTAGAGATTAAGAAAATTGCTTCAATATCACACCAGGTCTTCACCCGCCTGGGGATCAAAAGAGTCATGATTTTTGTTGTCTTGAAGTTGTAGTGGTTGTGCTATCAAGCCAGGCCAGCAGCAGTCATCTTAAGTGCAAATGTGCGTTGTGGAAAACTGGATGCTGCAACAAACAGATAGCTCAGTAGGTAGGAGGGGAAAAAGCCAACCACCCTTTTGAGACAATAGAGTGAACTTCTGCTTACTCCTGCAATACATTGGTAGTGGGGAACCCTACTATTTAAGTTTGATGTTATACCATTTTTTTTTTCTTTTTTAAACAGCAAAGGACCAAGTGAAAGCTCCTAAAAGGCATATATTCTCTGGGGGTACTGGCCTACTTTTTGCACACTGCTGAACATTCTGAAATGTTTGTATTATAGATATATTGTAGCAACAAAAATCATCGAGTGAGCCTTGCAATATTGGGATTATTAAGTGATGTAAAATTACTGCTTAGCAACTGCACATCAGACCTGGAAAGCTTCTGTAATACAAGAAAATGAGAGTAGGAAATATGTTGCGAATTACACTGATTGCTAAGCAAACTGGTACAAGGAGGAGTTCATTATGCTTAGGTACTGTGCTATAGTTGCTTTATATGGATAACATTGACAGAGACCCCATACTGTAACTCACTCTTCTTGATACAAATATTCTGACAGGAGATCCATAAACTGCTCCAATCAATATTGCTGCTTCTACTTTTACAGTACTGAATCTCCTAATTTGTTTCTCTGAGGAGAGATACCAATACACTGCTCAAGGAATCTGTTTAAGGACTCTGTTTAATTTCTCTATCCTTTTGTATTACTCACATGTGTATTTTGTCTCAGTGAGAGCTTCCACTCCATCTCATATTCTCTAGTTCACTGTGTTAGTCAGGTCTTTATTTTCAGAATATATCTATTTTATTTCAGTGGATTGGAGCAAATAGTTTTCAGACTACTCGAATCCTTTGATTAATGCTTTTCCTGAGGCAACTGTGGATTGTTTTTGAAAAATACACTTGGCGGCCAAGAAGGATTTACTTTTGACATATTAAGTGAACTCTTTTTTTCCCCCTCCTTATGGGTTCTGCGATTTTGATTTTTGAGTTTTTGTTGTGTGTGTATGTGATGTTTTATAATTTAGTAAATGTGCCAGTTATCCGAATAGGATTGTCCAAGGCCATTACAGTTATGCAGGTTGTGAGGGTATTCGTTACCATAATGCACGATCATGAAGCTCACTTTAAGGATCCCCTTCATTAAAATTGAAAGAATAGAGCGAAGTATTAACACATGCATACCTTGTTGGTTGTTGCTTTTCTGCTGTGTCTGCTGTGTAAAGAAGGGCTTTCATCATTTTTGTGCAACTGCCCCCTTCCCTGTTTAACTACTTTGGCTATAGACTTATCTGCCAACGTTATTATATGAGCTATACTGTGCAATATAACTCATATAATGTAGATTCTTCTTCAAGTGATGGTCCCTATTGGTATTCCACACGTGGATGTCCATGTGCACCAGGCACCTGAGTCTGGAAGTGTTTCTTAACAGTGTCTATTGACCCACATATGCAGAGCGCAAATCTCCTGCTTGCAGACGAGCATATAATAGGCCATGCGGATTGCCACCTCTGCACTTCCGTCTTACCACTGATTGGCCTCAGTCCTTTGAGCTCTTAGTTTTTACTAAGGCTATGTCTACACTACAGACCTTACAGCAGCACAGCTGTAAGTCTCCTATGTAGCCGCTCTATGCTGATGGGAGAGACCTCTCCTGTCGGCATAATTAAGCAATAAGCCGCAGTAGCTATGTCAAGAGTGGCACTTTTGTTGGTGAAACTTATGTATGTTAATCAGGGGGACATTGTTTCACATGGACAAAAGTTTTACCAATGAAGGTTCTAGTGTAGACATAGCCTAAGAGAGTGACTACTGTTCATTTGCTCGAGATAGTTGTGTATAGTTATAGATCATAATTTTAGAGTAGATAGTTGAGTTAGCAAAGTTCTTTCCTTGTTTGAGAGCTACTCCCCTCCCACCTGCTTGGGGACTATGCCCCAGATTCTGGGACTGAAAAACTGTCTTGGGGGTTCCCTTGGATGAGGTTCAAGCCCAGCGCCATAAGCCCCTAGACATTCTCCAAGCTCAAGTGCCATCTAGGGTGTCACTACCTATTAACAAGGCCATTCTCCAACCAGCGCGGGCAGAGTGGCACACCCCTGCCTCCAGTGCCCCCACATGTAACCAGACAGAGTGGAGGTATTTTGTACCTGATAAGGGGGTGGATTCTTTTTTCTCTTCCACCCTCTCATCCAGCTCTCTTGTCATCCATGCAACAGCAGAGCAGGTACATCAGCACCCACAGACGTCTACCCCTCCGGACAGGGCAGCAAAGCATATGGACCTGCTAGGGAGGAAAGTAAATTCCTTGGTGGCCCTACAGTGCCAGATCATGAACAGTCAGGCTCTGCTAGCTAAGTATGATTTTAATAACTGCTCTAGACAAGCTGCCCCTGGACCAACAGCAGCAGTTTCAGGCACCGGGAGATGAGGGGTGCCTGGTCACCAAGGTGGGCCTCCAGGCAGCTGTGGATGCAGCTGACATGTCTTCTCTCTCGTGTGCACAACAGGGGTCGTCATGTGCTGGGACTCACAGCTCCAGTCATCCAGCTTCCCCAGAAAGTCCAAAATATGATAGGGGAGCTCCCCTTTGCTGAGAACAGGCTGTTCCAAGGCAAGACAAACGAATCCCTTCACTTGTTGAAGGACTTGAGACACATTATGGTCCTTCGGGATATATACCCTGGCCATGCAATGCAGATAAGAGAGGTAGCCGTTCTGTTTGTGCCCACACACTCCCTACCCTGCCTACTACCAACACTAGCAGGCGGCTCTATGAAGATGGCACTGCTCTCAGTTACCTCACTTCCCTGCATCTGCCACAACCATCTCCTCAACTCTCTTCCAGGAGCAGCCAAAACCACCTCTGATGCCACCCACCCCACCCCATAGTGTCTTTGGGGGCCGTCTTTCCCTAGTCGCCCACAGCTGGGGCAAGATCACCATGGACAGTTGGGTACTGGAGATCATCCACCATGGATACTCCATAGAAGTCATTCTTGCCACATCAGTCTCCTTCCCCCCCCCCCCCCCGCTCATTGTTGCAAATAATTCCAGTGGGGGGCGGCTGTCTCAAACCTTTCTCCCAAAGGTTGCTCTAGAGTCATAGACCCTTTTCGGTATGATGAATTAAGTGGTAAATATATTGAGGGAGGAAATAATTTGCTTCCGTCATCAACAAATGCCAACTTTCAAATGCATAAAGCTACTTGAGACATGCAACCACTTGTTATGAGTATGTTTATTATGCTGTAACTGGTGTCCAAAAGAAGCCACTCATGCAGGGCCAGTGTGACCACTAGGCAAATGAGGCAGCCGCCTAGGGTGCCAAGATTTGTGGGTGCCAAAAAGAGGTGCCTAAATTTTTATATTTTTTTACACTATTGCTTAAGGGCAGGTACCTGTCAATCTCCAGCGCTTGGGCCGCACCAGCAACCTCTTCACCTCGGAGTCTCCCCTGCTTACCCGGGGGCCACTCTTCTTCTCCGAGAGCAGCAGAAATGGGCACCGCTCAGGGGGAGCCAGGTGGCCCAAGCCCAGGGCAGCAGCAGCCTCCACAGCAGCAGGGGCAGGCGGGGAGCTCAGCCCGCCATGGGGCAGGAGAGGCCGTGCTACTGCTGCTGTTTCCCGTCTACAGCCGTCTTCCTGTGCTGTGTGGCAGGGCCGGGAAATTTTAAAAGACTTAACAACGATAAAGTCATTGAAAAGAAACTAAATGAATTCTTTGCTTCAGTCTTCATGTGCAGAGGCAGTCATAAAAGCAAACAGGATGCTAGGAATCATTAAAAAAGGGATAGAGAATAAGATGCAGAATATCTTATTGTCCTTGTGTAAATCCATGGTGCGCCCACATCTTGGATACTGTGTACAGATGTGGTCTCTTCATCTCAAAAAAGATATACTGGCATTAGAAAAGGAAAGGGCAACTAAAATTATTAGGGGTTTTGGATGCATATGAGGAGAGATCAAAGAGGCTAGGACTTTTCAGCTTGGAGATAGATAAAATCATGAGTGGTATGGCGAAAGTGAATAAGGAAAAGTTATTTACGTGTTCCCATAATATAAGAATGGGGGGGGGCACCAAATGAAATGAATGGGCAACAGGTTTAAAACAAATCAAAGGAAGTTCTTGTTCACACAGAGCACAGTCAACTTGTGGAACTCCTTGCCTGGGGAGGTTGCAAAGGCTAGGTTTAAAGGTTTAAAAGAGACCTGGATTCATTTCTGGCAGTTAAGTCCAGTAATGGCTATTTGCCAAGATGGGTAAGGAATGGTGTCCCTAGCCTCCGTTTGTCAGAGGGCGGAGATGGATCACAGGAGAGAGATCACTTGATCATTACCTGTTAGGTTCACTCCCTCTAAAGTCTAACCCTGGATGCAACTCCGCTAGCACCAGATTTAAACCCTAGTCCTGAAATAGGAGCCCTAGAGGCAGCCGCATCTAGGAAGATGGCTTGAGATGAATTAGGTATTTCATTGTTAATTTCTTTATTAATAAGCAAACCCCCAGAAAGGGGGCAGACTTTTGATTCTACATAGTTTTACACAGGAGGGCTGAGTCATGTCTGATATGAAAACTCTTAACTTTGAATTTCCTGATGTTCGCTAATTGAATTCGTCCATAATACTGCACTAAAATAGGAATTTGCATGAATTAATGCAGTCGCCCCCAAACATTTTTGTCTGCATCTCCCCTTACCTGATCCGTATGCCCCCAGGAATCATGCTCTGGAGCTGGGGCTGGGAGGGGGCCACGGTCAGGAGAAGCGCCAGTGCTGCAGCTGGGTCCTCAGCAGGGAACAGGGCCTGGAGCTGAGGGCCAGAGCTGGGGCTAGGACAGGAGCTGAGGCCAAAGTGGAGCTGGGGGCAGAGCAGGGCTGGGTGACGCTCTCTCCTCATCCCCCATGTGGACTGGTCTGGGCCCTACTGGGCCCCCCAAATGTTCCTTTGCAGCCTTTGTAGCCCTGTAGGGGACCCACCCCACAGTTTGGGGACTACTGAATTAATGGTTAGTCCTTGTGCTGTTCTTAAAAATACATTGGAAGGTCTGTGAAAAGTGCATTCGATGGGCTCTCAAGGTAGGTAATTCTTGGACTGCGCCTCTTGTTGAAAATATTTATTTCCTCTGTTTTGGTTTTCCTGATGATTGTTTGTGACAGTTAGCTCCTAAATGCTGTTGATGTGCCCACTGCATCTTTTCTAACCATCTGTTGCCACCTGCTGGTGATAGTATTGTGTTCCCAGACTATGTGTGACGGGTTCCAGTAGAAAATGTATGCCATACTGTATATAACTAGGGGCAATCTGGTAGCAAACACATGGCAAATGTACAAATAACTTTTCAAACAATCTGCCTTCTGTCATCAGATAGCGCCATAATCTACTGTCACCAGCAATGCCATTTTTCGCATATCAAACTGAATTAAATACTATTAAGGTGTTCTTGGTTTACAATTATATATGAAGTAAACAAGCTTCTATTATTTATTTCTCAGCTCTTATCCCCCTTCATTTTTCTGACAGTATAGCCAGTTACACTGGCTTAACACTTTTATACACAAACACATGCACTCAACCCGCCCCCCCTTAAATGATAGATTGCACTGCAGATTCATATGAATTAAATAGCCTGTAAATAAACCATGTAACAGAAGAGGTTTGGAGACAAAGAAACTGACCCACCACTTTTCAAAATGATCTTTATTCCTTTTTTAATTTAATTTCTGGTTCTCATGTCAATCAATGACATAGGTGAAGCTGCCATTATAGCCTTGTCTTTCTGACCATTTCTTCTCCTATACCTCCCACTACAGGTCAAGCTGTGACTAGATGCAAGTGTATGCATGAATTCTTAATGTTTTCTAAGTCAAAGTCTGTGTTCTCCAGCATTCCACCAGAAACATTTAATAATCATACTGAAACCAGTTAACTTGTAAATCGATTGATGACATTATGTTGGTGCCCTTATGCAGAGAAGATTTAACTTTGATACCATCAGTTCATTGTTGGGGTTTTGAACTCAGACCTGGAATTATTGACAAATTCAGATAAAAATGTAAAATCCTAAATTCAGACAATGTTGAGTTAAAATTCTTCTTTATAGCCTGCCTGGATTGGACCCTTCACTCCATTCTATTCACTTGCATGGTTAAAGCATGTGTTGCTATGGCACTTTCAGCACCCTGGGCCATGGCTCTATCTGAGATCGGGGAGGCAGTGCTGAGGGACCAATGTCTCAAAGGTTAAGTAGGTGTGGAAATAAGTCAGAGCAGGATTTAGCTGTGTTCTATTAGCAAATGATTTTTGTAAAGCATCTTGAGGCTTTGAAGCTGAAAACAGTTTTCTTAGCAGATTATGGAAACCAGGTGTTGTATTGTTCTCTCTGTAAATCCAGACAAATTCCCACTACTGCTCATTTCACTCCTGTCTCTTTAGTTTCTCCAAGACACTAACTAGTCATACTACATTGTTAACAACAAAAAACTTTCCTTTCCGTCAGTGCATATTTAAAATTCAGAGTTCAGTTGGCCTGAACTTTTGGAGGGGAATCTTTTGACTCCAGACTCTGCCAGCTAAACTCCCCCCACCTTCCATTCAAGCTATGGGTCCCTTTAGGTCTTTTCAAGAAAACTATTCTTGCAACATCCTTCAAATGTGGACCTCTGACTTTCAGCCAGTAAGTTGTAGCTAGCTGTCCCACGTACAACAGTTGGCCCCAGAAATAAGGACTCTGTTATTAAGTCTCCACAGCTGCATGAAAAGTAAGCCATGCTGAGTGCACAAATGTTCTGGGCCACTTACAAATTCCATATCTGGTGGATTCCAAACAGAACATAGTAGTATAGCTAGGCTTTTTGGAATGATTGAACCTTGTGTTATCCCAGACCTATAATAGGCATAAGACAATGGTAACTTTTTGACTGCCTCTGCTTGCGACTGAACCTACCATTTCTAGCTTGGATAGGCAAGCAATGCTGGGACAGACGAAATGTGGGTATGTGAAGCTGGGTGTTTAACATTCCAGTGATATCATTGTGAACTTGTATCTTTGTGCAGTGTTACACGGGGTTGGGTGAAACCTGGCTGAAGCTGGTGGGTATACTAGCCACCCTTCATTGGAAGAAGCAGTTAAACTCTATGCCTCTCTGATTATTAAGGCCAAAAGGGACCACAGGATCATCAGGTTTGACCTCCACAGGCCACCAATACCACCCAGTGCCCACACATTAAATCCAACAATGGAAAGGAGACCAAAGGAAATAAAACCCATAGGAGACTAGACTACTATGTGCCACAGGTAGATAATAGGTGGGACTGTGAGTCGGAGAGCCCTGTAATGGCAGGGAAATGATTACATGAGATATACACAAATAATCCTGGCAAGTGAGCCACATCCACACACTGCCAATCTGAGCTGGGGGAAATTCCTTCCTGAACCAACATATGGCAATGAGCTGTGTACCCTGAGCCTGTGAGCCAGAGCAGCCAGCCAAGCACCTGAGAGCGAGAATGCTCAGTGCCCCCTCAGAGCACTGGCCTGCCCTGCCCAGTCCCATCTCCAGTCATGACCACACCGATGCTTCAGAAGAGAGAGGTTAAAAAAAACCCCTTCCATTGGAGAAAAAATCCCCAGTTGAGCTTCTTTTGGAATAAGAGAGCTAAAACTATAGGAGCCACCAGCCAAAACACAGACCAAACACAAGGCCAGTCAGCACCTGAGCTATATGGGCAGAGGGCTTTCACTGAGGCTGAATGCAAACACACAGAGTACTGTTTTGGTGGAGCTCTCGGGGTGTGAGATCAGAGGCAGTGAGAAACATCACAAAAACAAACAGGAAGGCAAAAGTAAGCGCCAGAGACGGCCAGAGATGCGCTTGTAGCCTGATCCTGGGAGAAAGCTAAGTGAGAGACCTTGTTAGTAGAATGCTGACTGGAAAAAGAGCCTTGAAATACTGAGCAAGGAACTGTCTCCTGTTGTTTGATTCCTACTTTGTTCAAGGACACAGGATTTTGTACATTCTTTGTAAATAAACAGGATTGCATCAAAGAATATCTGACTCCATCACCAATTTCTCCTCCCAGATAAACTGACAAGACCCCAAATTCAGCTAACCACTCAGGTCAAAAAAGATTATGTGCAGTGAGGGTTTTTTAGGTTGGGAGTATCTATTTAATCCTTACTTGGACGCCAAGTTACTCTACAAGCCATCATCCTTTTACCATGGAATGTGTTATGCTTAGAAAAAAAATATCTCACTGTAAACTAGAGAAGATGTTTGACTGGGCAAATATAGCATATTACTGTTCCTGCATTGGTGCAGTGGCTCTCAGCTGTCATTCCCATAAGCAGGTGGTGTAAAACAATAGCTCAGCAGTCACATTTTCCAAGCTGTCTATCAGGAAGCAGCAGAACCCTCCTCAGTGAGAGACCGTGAAGACTTTGAGATCCCCGCTAGTCTGCATGTCTAGCTGAGACAAAAGGCCACACAATGAAGTTCCACTATGCACACCTCCTCTTCTTTTGCTCAGGTAAGCTCATTTCAACAGTTGGCTCGTTTTTGGTTTGGTTCATTACTTAATACGTTGCCTGCTGCTTTTTGTGTGTAACGTGAATTGTGTTAATAAAGCTTTACGAACGTGCAAGGATGACCTACGAAATTAATAAAATAGTGGCTTCTCAGTGCAATTATACCAGTTTATTCACTTATGAAGACTGAACAATTGCAGAAATACTCAGATGATTTAATCACACTATGCACTGAGTTCAAAAGTCGAGCTGCTTTCTCCCCTCTACATTTGCTGCTTTTTTTTCTGCCATGTGCCATGTTTTAGCACAAAACAAAAACGACTGAAATCTTTGGGGATTTTTAGCAAATATGGCTTGAAATGCAATATACTGTAACAAACGTTTTCATTTATTTGTGGGGAATACTGATAAGGAAACTGAATTGATTGGCAGTTGCATGTGTTGTGCTGGGACCTATTAATAATTCCAATTAAACTGTCCCCTCAGAGATTAAGTATTTTGTAATCTTACATATTTTTCACCAAATTAAAAAAATGGCTATATTCCTACCAAGCCCGATTAGAATAGAACTGTAGGAAGGATTTTGTTAATTGGATTAATAGAAACCAGTGTAACGCTTGACCTAAATATGACCCTGGGATCATAACATACCGTCTGAAACGTGACACCCAATACTGCCCTTCCTGTCGGTGGAAACAGGAGCTGTTTGTCTACAGCAGAATGTGATGTAAACTTCCGTGTTTTGCCATCCAAGCATCTAAATAGCATGAGTTGTGTCATTGCAGTGAATCTGATCCATTTGGAGAAAAAGTATTTCATATAGTACAAAGCAGCTGAGACCCAGGAGCAGATTAAGGCTGGATCCTCAAATTCCCAGCTCAACTATCTTAAAGGATCTGAGAGCAAATCAATTAGAAACTAAGAATCCTGGCCCCACTGAAGTCAATGGCAACACTCCAACAGACTTCAGTGAGGCCAGGATTTTGCCTGAAGAACCTAATGAAGGGTCTGAGCTCGGAAAAAGGCTTTTCAGAAGTGCTAACCTCTGACCTAAATCTGCCCCCACCGGAGTCCATTCCTGCTGCTGGACGAAAAGATCACTGGGAGCAAGACAGACGGCTCTGCAGAGCCTGCTTTGCCTTCCATGCTGCTACCTGTGATACTGAGCACAAGGAAAGATGTTGTGCCCTTGTAACACTGCATTAGACAGGCTGCAGTTTGGTCCCTTGTAGGTAGTGGAATTTAGTTTAACATTTTCCCACCCACATGACACACCCCACCTATTTTCACAAGTGGCTTTATTATGTGGTCACTGCCAGTGTGAAGAGAATGAACTGATGTGTAAAAATACTCTATTACTGAAAATGTCCAGTTGATAGCAGCTTCTAGAATATATGCAATGTAGCAAATGGCTTTAGCATTGTATGTAATCCCTCTCCCAACTGGTGAGGACTTGGGTTTCCATATTATGCAAAATGTACAAGGGCTATTTTTACATCCCAACTGTTAGCTTTCTCTGTGACCCAGAGTAGATGTACACAACCACTGTCTGGAGAAAAGATGAAAGCGTGTAGGAATAAGACAGCAAGATGACTATTCCCTTGTGGGTCTCTCAAAAATGAAATGGAACTCATCATAAGGGTATGCGACTGCACAAAATAATTTCTAAAGCAGATTATTTCTGTATGTGTCTGCTCACTGAAAGAGTGAGTGAGTAAGATGGGGAAGAGGAAATGGAATGAACATTAAATAAAGATAAAGTGTTAGGTCTGTCTTGCCTGAAGTAACACAAGTCTTAATTAAGAGGGAGAGCCTGTTTTCCTTTTTCATGTGGATTTGAAATGACTAACTTGCACGTTGTTGCACTTGAAATTCAGATATAAAATAGGATGAAGCTGGATCAGTCAACAGATGTACACAGGGAGAAGATTGCAGGAACATAGTGTTAATGTCTTCTTAACCACACAGCCATGCTGCGAATCACTCCCAACTCCTCCCAGAATGCAAAGCTTAGGATAAGCTTACATAAATAAAATACAAGAAGAAGCCACAAGGTGGCACTTTTAGCTAAACATACTAACATTTGTGCGCATTCTTTAAACCTCCAGTGCAGGGATCAGCAACCTTTCAGAAGTGATGTGCCAAGTCTTCATTTATTCACTCTAATTTAAGGTTTCATGTGCCAGTAATATATTTTAATGTTTTTAAAAGGTCTCTTTCTATAAGTCTATAATATAGAACTAAACTATTGTTGTATGTAAAGTAAATAAGCTTTTTAAAATATTTAAGAAGCTTCATCTAAAATTCAGTTAAAATGCAGAGCCCCCCAGACCAGTGGCCAGGACCCAGGCAGAGTGGGTGCAACTGACAATCAGCTCTCGTGCTGCCTTTGGCACCCGTGCCATAGGTTGCCTACCCCTGCGTCCAGTGTTATGGGCAAGGACAAGGATGTGGATCCAAGAAAAAAAGATGCAAGAAATGCCTGGCAATGAGTCTTCAGTTTGCCTAATTATCCAAAAATGCAGGGTGAGATAGATTTTAGGCGTTTCATGAAGCCTGATTCCAATGTTAATGGTGGGATTTTTTTATGTTTGTTGGTCTACTGAATGGAACTGTATGTGTTTTGAATGATCCTTACTCTTGCAAACAAATATTACTCAGAATGGGTTATCATCCCTGAAGACTATGAAGCAGCCTAAGACATGGTCGGCAAATAAAAAGAAGCAATGAAATAGTAAATAATCTTTGTTATGGTTAGATTCTCTCTCTAAACTGGCACATGATTTTATATCCATAATATTTGTAGGATATCCTTATCAAAATCACAATATACTCTATCACTGTCTTATTGATTACATATTTCCTGTTCTGTAGCTGGTCTGGTCCTGTGCTCTGAACATGAAACTCGTCTAGTTGGAGATTTATTCAAGAACTACAACAAAGTAGTGCGCCCGGTGGAAGATCATCGTGAGGCTGTTGTAGTCACAGTTGGGCTGCAGCTTATTCAGCTTATTAATGTGGTACAGTATGAATGATGATGTTTAACTATGTGTGTTTATATGAGCTCATCAAACATTTCTTCTGAATAAGCTTTTTCCCTAAACTTTCTGTTTGTTGTTTGAAGGATGAAGTAAATCAGATTGTAACAACCAATGTACGCCTGAAACAGGTAACCTCAAAATCTCATTACTCTTGCTATTCAAAAGCAAACCAGTGCCCTGGACCTAATCAGGAATGTGCTACTCTCCAGACATAAATATTACACAGCATTTTCTGTTATGGTTTCCTGAAGCAGCTTGGGCAGATGGCAGAGCTGACTGATGATTTCTTTACACAGTCCTGGAACCTTGAAGTTCCATTGAACAACATGGAGTTCCTGGAAAAAAAAAAAACACTTTGCATTTGACAAGATGTCCTTCTCTGATATTGTTTCAAACAGCAGATTTGTGTTAGTTATTTTAGATTATTGAGGTAATCATCATGTATTATTTAAACATATATAAGAAAGCAGCTTTGATAGAAGGACACATACAGTACTTTTGTGCCTATCTACAAGTATCAGTGGTATGACAATTAGTAGGTCTTGAGAATATTAGATTTAGTTCCAGCAATACTGATAACAGGTTTCCACTGGCTAAAATTCTTTTTTAGCAATGGACAGATGTCAACCTAAAATGGAATCCAGAAGAATATGGTGGGTTGAAAAAAATTCGTATCCCATCTGAGATAATCTGGCGCCCCGATCTTGTTCTTTATAACAAGTAAGTAGTGCTAACGGTACAAAAACGCTGAACAAAGCCTCATATACAAAAAATTACAGAATCTGAAGTAGAGGAAGGGGACCAACGATCAGCCTGGTGTTTTTTCAATACCTATTTGAACACTTCATACGTGTCTGAATGACTAGCTGAGATGAGCATCATTTGACTTAGTAAATGGAAAATATTGAGAGCGGTAACATCTAAAACAGGGTCTGAGATAGTTATAGCAAGTTTAGTACAGGACAGAAAACTTGTCTATCCTTTGACGATCAAGACCAAATTCTTGGCAATCATCCCTCCTTATAACCTAATAACGGGGAGTTGCACCCTGGTACTTCAGGTCTGAATTTGACCCATAGGTTTTATATTCAATGAGCCAAATTCTCCACCCAGTTACCTCAGAGCAACCCCTTTACCAAGTATATAACCTTTCCAAGTCTCCTGATAACTACTGTATTATATGTATGTCAGTTATGCTGTCCATGCCACCGTTAATTTCTTCTTTCTTTTGCAGTGCAGATGGTGAGTTTGCTATTGATCAATTCACCAAAGTTCTTTTAGAACATACAGGCAAGATCACATGGACACCACCAGCAATTTTTAAAAGTTACTGTGAAATTATAGTCACACACTTTCCATTTGACCAGCAGAACTGCAGTATGAAGTTGGGCACTTGGACGTATGATGGTACAGTGGTTATCATAAATCCGGTATGAAACAACTTTTTAAATGACACTGCCAGTAGACATTGAATATTTTAACCAGAAATCTTATTTCCCGTGACTTTTTTTTTTAAAGTCTCAGGTTTAAATGTCAATTGTAAACTGCTCTGATTAAAAAATAAGCAAGTACAGAATTACTAACATTATTATTGACTGATGCCAAAATATAGAGTGTATTTCCAGCAGTATTCAGCACTACAGGTCTCCTAGAGCTATTCTGCACACATTTAGTGCATAGACTTCATGGTCAACAGAATGGCTAAAACTCAGAGAGCCAGCTCCTCAAGTTGGCACAGCTCCATTGACTTCAGTACAGCTATGGGAACTCTTTGTTAGCTGTAGTAATATTAGGGCTTAGTATTAGGATATAGTCACTAGAATGCACATGTATCAGTGAAGTTGACATTCTCACTCCTGGAACAAAGAGTCGTCTCAGTCTTATACATTGTCTGTCTCTCTTTCTCCCTCTCTCATTTTCTATAACCTTTACCACGGTTGCAGCCAAGTGCCATCTCTAGATCCACTTTATAACCACTCTCTTGGTTTTTAAAATTCTGTGCCAACTTGCTTCACTGACTTCCTATCTGCCTACCCTCCAGCCAATTAACCCCACTTCTTCTGTCTGAGCTTCTTCAGTCGCCCTGCTTTTTTATTTCTAGGAGCTGATTTTTACCTGTGATTTCCTATTTGTTCCACTTGGAACCACTCCCTTTCTCTTTAGATATTGCACTGAAAACTCCCTTTTCTCTTTAACTTGACTGTAGTTGATTCTTTCTGTAATGCATTTAGTTGAAATGTGTGTAAAAGGATATTACAATATTAAAATAAAAGTAATAGCTGGTTGGTTGGTTGGTTTGCTTATGAAGTCAGAAGCACAGGATTCTATTGAATTTGCTTTCACTGGAAATCAATGCCAAGTTTTAATTTACTGGTCAGTAGCTCTAATATTGAGACTTACTATTTATCCTGTCAGGAAAGTGATCGCCCAGATATGAGCAACTTTATGGAGAGTGGCGAGTGGGTGATGAAAGATTACCGGAGTTGGAAGCACTTTGTTTACTATACCTGTTGCCCTGACACCCCATATCTGGATATTACCTACCACTTCCTCATGCAGCGCTTGCCTCTCTACTTCATTGTCAATGTCATCATTCCCTGTCTGCTCTTCTCGTTCTTAACTGGGTTAGTGTTTTATCTGCCCACCGATTCAGGTATGTGCATTTATTATTTACTGTAATAAGCAACTGATTCTCAAAGAAAAGAGCAATAACTAACAGTTAAGTCAATGGGACCTGTCAGGATCAGGCCCTAAAATGATGGACATTATAAACCTAGCTGAGGAATTGTTTAAACTCAGAAACTGCTATTATGTAGGCCTGACTCAGCTCCCTTGGAAATCAGTGGTAAATCATCCATTCAGTTTCCCTGGGAGCAAGGTTCAGCTGATTGGTTTTGTGCCTTTGAAATTAATGTAGTGAATATGGTAATAAACAATCAAATGGTGACACTGGAATACTGAGATAGCATGTTTGGGTTGGGAGATTATTTTGGCCATTAGCATCTCTGATGCTTGAATAAATAAATTAAGCAATACTGGTCTCTCTCTGGCCTGTAGTGTGCCTCTCCATTAGGTGCTTTCTAATCTGAGAAAAGCACCTATTCACTGTAACCATTTCCTAGTGCTTAATTTCTTTGTAATCAGTGCCAGGATTTTGCCCCTTACCCTTGGTTGTTTTTTTCTTCGATTTCCTCTTATGAAGGGTCTTATCAGGAGCTTTTTTTTAAAAAAAAATGCATGCCACTGTACTGAACAGAACAAAATGAACGTTCATTGTGTTGTGTGATTCAGTTTTGTCACCCTTAGTGCTAAATAGGGTTGCCAGTCCTCCAAGAATGAAAGATTAATCTTTAATTTTAATTTTGCTGTGATGAAACCTCCAGGAATAAGGCCAACCAAACTGGCAACCTTAGTCCTAAAGGAAGTCTCAAATAGTGACTGAGCTCTAAGGCCGTGTGCTGTCTTGTCCATTCAGTCAGCCCACAGTGAGGCTGCCATTTATCCAGAGCAAAAACAAAGCCACCCAAAGGAGCTGAGGAAATCAACCCAAAGGAGCAAGCCCTGATTAGAGGCTGTGTTTACTCACTCAACTCCTGCAGCACATACTCATGCTAATGGCAAGAGAGTCGTCAGTGCCTTCAGCCTGTCCCCAGTCCCAATTTTGTCCTGAAAAACTCCAACTTGATGCTGGAGGGGTTGATCCTACTTTGGTCCCTCCACAGTGGCACAAGAACATGAATGACCAGCCAGGTTTGCTGCTTCTTGTAATGCCGGGAGATATAGAAGTAGTCCACATGTATAGGTATACAGTCAAGTATCCAAAATGTACCAGCAACCAATCACCCATGAAATCACACTCTATTTCTCTCCCTGATTAACAACCCCTGCACTGTACTACATTAATGGTAGTGGTGGTGTTGTTTTTGTTCTGCGTGGCAGGTGAGAAGATGACTCTGAGCATTTCTGTTTTGCTGTCTTTGACTGTGTTCCTTCTGGTCATTGTGGAGCTGATTCCTTCTACTTCAAGTGCAGTGCCCTTGATAGGCAAATACATGTTATTTACCATGGTGTTTGTCATAGCGTCAATCATCATTACCGTCATTGTAATCAACACCCACCATCGCTCCCCAAGTACCCATATTATGCCACAGTGGGTGAGGAAGGTGAGAAGGATTATTTGTGAATTTCTCTGCTCGAGCAGGGCCTTAAATATTTCACTCTGAGGTTTATGTAATAAAAATCTCAAGGTGTTGGGGGGAATTTCCCAGTCTAGATAAATCTCAGGACTCCCTGGTTGGGCTGCAAAATCACTCCTTTAAGTAGCAAAATTGCATGTTGTAGGGTAGACTATCGGAGGGAAAACCCAGCACCTGGGAGGCAGATTAGGCAAAGCAAAGTGGCAGCTGTGGACACAGAGAAGGAATTAGGTAGATTGCTTATAGAGCTCTTCATGGGAACAGACAGATTATCAGGCTGCATGACTCCTGGCCCAGCCAGTGGCCAACTCCATCAGCCAGCTGCCTGCCTGGGTGTTCACTGTGGATCCACAGAGTGGAGCTCACCTGGGGCTCCCATGACAACTCCTTGGCCCATTCCCTACTCTCCTATAAAACAGCAATTGGGAAGGGAGGGAAATCTCTCTCTCCAACTTAAATGATGGCCACCAGACCTTACCAAGTCTCATGGCCGAGTTAAGGGTATGTCTCCACCAGGGCAACCCAGACCATCTGTGACTACTCCTGCTAGCTTTTTCATCATCCAGCTTGCATGAACTGGCATTAAACTATGTAGGCCAGACACACCACATACAGACCTATGCCTTTAAAATTGCTCCTCTCTTGCAGTGGAAATTGTCTTTTTTAAAAAACAGAATTTTTAAAAATATTATTCTATTGAATTCTTGCATGGCAGAAAATCCCCTGCAGAACATGAGGAATTTTAAGAGGCCAAGTCTGTATATGCTGTGTGATCATGAAGAAAAATCTCCACTGATTTAAAGAAGGTTGTGAAAATCTGTGTGTGTGTTAGTGAAATAACAGGATAGCCAATAAGAAGAAGGAACATGCAAAAGCAGACCAGTGATTTCTCTGCAAACACTTCTAGACAGTGTGGGCCAGATCATCGTTCAGTGGGTATCAGCATAGTGCCATTGAAGTCAGTCAAGTTACACCAATTTATGCCAGGTGAAATTCTGGTCCTGGGTGTTATACTCCGGTTATGTCTGGATCCTGTTAAATCACTATACATTTTACATGGCAGCAAGAAATTGTTTCCTGAAAATGTGTGTGAGGGTTGTGTATGATTCAGTAAGCCCCAAGGCATCAGATTTATACAAGACAAATAAAGTGTGATTAAGGCTTGTGCTGTGACATACTTTCAAACAGGGAATTTCTAGCAAATTGAGAAGAGGAAATTATTTGGTAGTTAAGAATGTTGCACCTGCTTTTGTTTGCTGTAATGCCATATCAGTAAGACAATCTCCCTAAACTAATACAGTTTCTTTTTTCAGATCTTTATTGACACAATCCCAAACGTTATGTTTTTTTCAACAATGAAACGACCATCCAGGGATAAACAAGAGAAAAGGATTTTTACAGAAGACATTGATATTTCGGAAATCTCTGGGAAACCGTGTCCTGCTGCCATCAACTTCCACTCCCCACTTACCAAAAACCCAGATGTGAAAAGTGCTATAGAGGGAATCAAATACATTGCTGAAACGATGAAATCAGACCAAGAATCCAGTAATGTAAGCATTTTTGTGTGTGATTCATGCCTCACTTTTAAAATGTCTCTTTATTTTCTGGGAATAATAAATTTTTCCATTTCTCACAAGTACACCCCAAACATACTTTCTGCTGTATCAAAGAGCCCTGTTCTTCCTTGATGCAATCTGTAAAGAATGATAAATAAAAGTTACAGATGACAACTGAGTCTTTGAAAAAAATTATGCACCAAGATTTTCCAAATGTAGTACATGAACTCAGAAAGGAGTGAGCATGGGTAATTAAAAAGGTTTCAAGGAAATTAACAATATTCCAAAACAGATTCCTAATGTATTTCCTAATATAATAGGCAGTCTGCAGTATACTCAAAGCTGGGAAATAAACCTTAACTAAATTCCATGCTAACAGAAACATTTTTATTTCACTACCTCAGAGATCTTAAACGTGACCTGCAAATGTTAATTCCAATTTTGATAAACTTTGATTTTGTGTACTCAAAGCTCCAAATAATTCCTATAGAAGGGACACATAATAAGCATCTTTTAGAATACACTGGCCTTTTCTACTGCCAAATGAAGGCTTAGACAGCATTTCCCAGGAAAAGCTAACTTTGCCCCTCTTCTGTAGAAAGTTATGCATATGTGCTAAAACTCTTATTTATAGCCCCTGGTTATATACTTCTGTCCTGAGTCATTTCTAATATTTGGAGGTTAACTTTAATCCTAATACAGCACCTGAAGGATCCCAGAGACTTCTCAATTATATACAAAGAGCACCATTGAAATGCAGATGTTTCTGGATGGGTGGCAACAGCAGCTTGAATTTAGGACGTGTTGGTGAGAGAATTATTTTGGGCACCCCCAATTTAACTAATTCATTTTGGGCCACAATATGAAAAAAAGTGCTAAATTCTTACCTGAATGTTTGACTGCAACAGAAACACTGGCTCAGCTGGGATAGTTAGAGGTTCAGTCAAATACTCCCATTTGCATCCAAATTCATTTTGTGGGTGAAAACTGCACGTGCCCGACCTCAGCTCTTTTGAAGATTTGCACCTCATTTGTAAAGAAGGCTCTTTGAGTCACTGGCAGCCTCTTGAAGTTGAACTCAGCTGTCTGTCTGGTCTGTGCATCATTTCTAACACTTGCAAAAGGTTTCCAAGGGCAAATTGCAAATCTAAGCTGGGGGTTGTAGCCATTCTGCTGAAACGTAGCACCTATGAAGTACTTGAAAACAGTAAGTGATTATCACAGCCCCACTGGGAACTAGGTAAATCTAATAGTCAGTTTTACAGATGGGGAAACTCAGGGAGAAAGGTTGGAAAAGCCTTAGGTTACAGAGAGTCATTATCACAGGCAGGATTAGACTGTACGATTCCTGTGTGCCCACTCCCATGCTTGGCACACTACTCTGTACTCTCTCACATTGCTTGTCTCCCCACAGAAGTCACTTAGCAAAAGACCCAGCTCTGAGCAGTTAGCTTGGAGGTCCTTATACTGGCAAAGCCAGCTGGGGTACCATTGTCCCCCACAATTTTGAACTGAGTTTGGCTCTAGGGGCCTATAGAAAAGGGCGTTGTGACTCAAAGGTTGCTGGGTGGACAAAATGGGGACCATGAATAACCTAAAACCTTTAGGGAAAATGGTGACTGGTTGTGAACGCTCACAATTGGCATACACTTTTAAAGCTCATTTTGCAGTCTAAAGGATATTGAGATTGATTTTCAAAAGAGCCTAAGGAATTTAGGAGCATGTGTTCCATTAAAAGCCAATTGGAAGGCACTTTGAAAATCTTCTTTATTTAAATTAAAGCCCAGGCTAGCTTTGATATTTATAAGTCCCCACAATCAGGAATAAGCCTGTGACCAAATGTTTGTAGTGCTCCAAAATGCCCACTTTGGCAGCTGTCAGCACACTGCACAGTGGTGTGTGGGAAGGGGGTGGATGTTCAAGAGTCTTGGCTGGAAACACCACAGCAAATCTCGGCTCTTATGAAGTGAGCAAAATGATCTTTTAACCACTGTAGAACACACAGGACCTCTGTTTTTAAGGCTGCCATGAAAAGGAAGGTTGAATCATCCCTTAATTTGAACTTGTGCGTCCGGCTAGCATAGGCATTGCAGATCACTAACTTGTCACTTCAAGGAAAGTGAGTCTTTTTCCATAATAATAATATTGGAAGCCAGAGAAACATTCCTTTGCACAAAACAGTAATTGCCTACACTTCCATATGCTGCCTTGTAAGGAATATAGCTCTCGGGAGGTTCTAACTGTCTCCTCTTTCTTTCATGTCCAGGCTGCAGAAGAATGGAAGTTTGTTGCAATGGTAATTGATCATCTTCTCCTTGGTATTTTCATGCTGGTGTGCATTATTGGAACATTGGCTGTGTTTGCTGGTCGTCTTATTGAATTAAATCAAGAAGGATGAACATTAAATCTAAAACGTGTACTACCCCTGGCTGGGGTAGCACATCTTTATTCACTTTGTTGGTTTTTATTGAATACATTTCATGGTTCTCCCCATTGTATTCTTCCCAGCTGTCTGAAGGTTGCACAGCCAAGAATCACTTCCCCTCGAGAACAAATAAGGAAAAATTAAAATGATGTTTTCCACACTCGGCATTTCTGAGCCACTTCCTAGCGATGTCTCTTTTGTCAAAGGAAAAAGATCGGTGCCACTGACAATGTGAAAGGGCTATGGAAATGGCTCTACACCAAGTTCTGACCCATTTTAACAATCTTAGAAAACATTATTAACATATAAATAGAATGTTTAACTTTGAAATATATTAAAGGCCAGATTGTGCCCCAGCTGCAGCCCATGTCAGTAAGGTATAACTGAAGATAGCATTCTTCACTTCATGCTTTAGCAATGCTTTAAATCAGTGTCTAAACTTAGCTTTAAGTCTCTGATGTGTGGTTTCTATATTGGCCATGTCCCAAACAACCCTTCCCTTAGCAAGAGAGGGGCCAGCAGCAGTGGGCTCTAAAATTCCATCGTTAAGTGAGATCTTCAACTACAGTGACTTTGTGAAAAGTGCTTCTGCCCATGGAAACTCTGCTTGGCTCAGTAAGGAGGGGGAACTTTTCCATTCAGGTGTTGTAGGTGGAATCCAGCTCAGTACACATGATCTGCACAAGAACTTCTGGTTCCAAGTCCTCAAGGAGCCATGTGCAGGAAGTTTCACAGGTAGAGCAACTGTGCAGAGGGAATGTGCACCCTGTGTTCATAGAGCAGGGCTCTGTGCCTGGCCCAAACAGCCTGCACTAAGGGAAGCTGTTGGCAGCAGGCCAGGAGCATGGTCCGTGTTTAAAGTGGTGATTCTAAACCCCTCATGGGGTGGCAGCAGGCCATGGCCACTTTTGGCTGAAATAATGGGTGTGGAGAGGCTGCTCACAGGTGGTTTTCATGGATTCCTTCCCTTGCTCCGCCACAGAAGTCTCCTGAGAAACTAGGTGTAGTAAGACCTATTCCTTGGTCCCACATCTCCTGTCCCACTGCACGCTCATTCCCCTCTTCCAACCTGAGCCTTCTTTCTAAGGGCGTATCTCTGCTTCAAGCTGGGGGTGTGATTGCACTAGCTCTGACTGAGCAAATACATTAAAAATACAGTGTAGCTAGGGCAGTGGGAGGGAAGTATGTACCCATCAACAGGCATGTACTCAAGGTGGGTAGCTCCTCCTGCTGTATGCACTGCTACAGCTATGTGCTGGTTTTTGCACACTATCTCGATCAGAGCTAGCGTATATTTCCTCGAGCTGGGAATCCCTCTCCCTCTGTCAGCTTCAAGTGTCAACGTACTCCAAGATGTAGTCATGCTGAGGGGGTAACTTATGTGAATTTAGCCTCTTTGTGTCTGTGATTTCTCCAAGTAATTCTTGGCCTGTATTGCTCCCCAAATTCAAAATTCCGGCTGTGTTGATACATACACCAGTAACATGGAATTGTTTTTGTTCCTTTACTGGATGAGAGCCTTTCTTAGAAGCAGAATTTCTGAATCAATGTTTGCTCTATGAATATGCTATAATGTTGGCCTAAAATGTTGTACCATTCCAGCCCTCAGTCTGTTAACTGGGATATTCTCTGAAAACTAACACAAAAGGAGTGTGCTTGTAGGGGAAGGAAATCCAGTTTCTTTTTTGAGCAAATAGTCACAGCATGTGTTTTGACATTTTCACCCAGCTGTGTTACCGAAATCAGAACAATACTTCACTGCAGAAAATGGGAGCAGGTTAGGCCATGGCACAGGGCTACAGAACCTCTCAGCTTTAGGTCGCTGGTTGAAATCTAGACCAACTGAGTAGTGACTTATTCATTACCATATGGTGGCTGTTGTCTGGCCTATGTACAGGCCCAGCTTTGTAATTTTGGGGGTGACTATGCTACATGATTTTGTTTCCCCTTGTAGTCCTGGTGCTAAAAAAGGAGATAGGGCCAGCTAGTGAATTGCAGAGCTGTAGCAGGATGTCAAGGTGCCATGCAGCCTCCTCTTTTTATTCATGCTTAGGATGAGCATTGTATTTTTGTGACATGTTATGCTCCTTTAAATATGTTTTTTAAGGGAAAAACACTCAAGCTGGCAGTTTACAAAGTTATTGTTAAAGAAGCCAGGCATGGATGTGATGTACCATTAAAATCACCAATGCTGTCATTAGCTCATTTGTTCAAGGCTTGTGATGTGGGAAAACCCTTGGATCAAATTATCATTCTACCCCTGTTCCTACTAGGTCAGGAATAAGGCAGATTGGCATGAGAGCATGGGAACTTGCTTTGCCACTATACCGATTGTACTTAGTCTGTGGATAGACAGAGGACTCAGTCTCCGGTGCTCTCAGGCTCGCTTCAGTGAGGGGCATTAGTCACATTAGACTGCTCAATATCTCTATATAGAGCCTGAAGATGTTTCTTTGTAAACTATATCTCAGAGGAGACTTTAATAGATCATTAAGTGACAAAATAAAAATACACCATTTTGAATAACAATGATAAACCAGAGCAAATGTGCTACACTCAGATAAGTTAGACAGCAGCTCCGTCCTGTGGTAAGGCTGAGTACTGCTGCTTTTGTGAGTATGAGCCATTTCCGAAATAGTGTAGAGATTTTTTTAGTCAACATTGAACTAATGCAGGCAACAAGCATATGTTAATTAGTTTTGGTGATACAATATTAGGCTTGAAATTCTCCCTTTGCAGCCTATTTTTCCTGAATAATGAATAGAAATGAAAGGGAAAAGATTGAAATTAATTACTACTCATTCAAGATAGCAGCCCAGGCAAGTAGTATTGCTATCTTAATGGTGCTGAAGAATTTGCTGCAACTTTAACAAAACAACTTTTAATGTACTATTGTTCTGCAAGAATTATACTGTGTGTTTGCAAAGATTAGATGTTTGCAATATGCTATGGACTAAATTTATCCCTGTGTTAATATGTAAATCTCTGCCAAACAAGAGGTGGTGGAAGCTCAACTTGAATGGGAAGGGCAAGGTTTGGGGATAAGGATGTAAGCGGAGGAGACTGGTGTGCAGAGGGAACTCGGGCTATGGCAGTGGGGGTGAGGAAGGGAAGGCACTCACCTTGACCTTGGAGGTACATGGCGGACCTATGAAGCAGCACAGTCAGGACACCTGCAGGAGAATGGTGTCCACAGTCCCTGTCCCAGGCACCCAGAGTGACCACCCATCTAGCTCCCTGCTCCCCATGCTGGTGGCTTCTTTTGTACAACTTGCAGAGGCTTCTGCCCTGGAGACCCCTCTCCCCCCCCACACACACACCTCCATTCCCTAAATGACTCAGCTCAGCCTAGCTGTCCCTTCCCAGCCCAGCCCAGCCCAGCTGCACCCCCATCTCACTGTCAGAGAGAGGGACTACCTCTCTCTGGCAGTGAGCAGGCTGGGTCAGAGAAGGAGCAGGGCCCAGGCTGCCCTGTCTTGTTCCCTCCCAAATTCAGAGGAAATATTGCATGGGCAGAAACACAGATCACGCCCCACAATGTTTCCCTCACTAGCCTCCACTGTCCATTCAGTTCTGCTGCCCTAGTGCCAAACTATATGTTCAGCGTTTTCTGGCTGATTGTTGTTTTGGTGAGCTACAGCCCCAAAACACAACTAAATAAATAACTTTCTGTCTGGACTAGAGTCCTGCTATTTGCAATACTCCACCAAGAGTTTTCATTACCTGCTCTTCCCTATTGAAATTATTTGAGAAGGAAGGAAACTCCCAAGTCACAGCTGCCGTTCCCTGGTACCACTGAGGCACTTATCCCTTATCAACCACCAAGGAGAGTTAAGTGTCAAGGTGAGGTCTCCGGCGGTGTGATAATACGGCTAGCTGTACTTCTGACCTCTCAGTGGTCTCTGAGTGTGTCTTCACAGGTCTCAGACCTTGTGCCTTTATCTGTCCCCTCAGGCAAAATACACAGGGTACTGTAGTAGAGCAGCCAGTCTATCTAGTCCAGGGCTTATCCAGCAGGTCTGACTAGATTGGGTACCTGCAGCATTCTTCCCTTCAGGAGCTTATGATCAACAGTGAAAAGGGTGACCAGACAACCTTCTTAAAACACTATTTGTTCTTAGCAGTAGGAACAAAGCATTAAACCTAAAAAAAGGAGGGTTTGAAATAGCAAAAGCTCTACACATCTATCTGACCTTGAGTCAAGCCATCCTCTTGATGGGGACCCGACATGGCTATCTTCGCCCAGATTCTCCCACAGCAGGCTGTAGGTTCTCAGGCTTAAAAGGCTGGCTCTTGCTTTGAGGAAATGTGTGTCTCTTTAAACCCTCCTGAGTCTTTTGACCCCCTTCACAGAGACTGATTTATTGCTGGGGGAAACCTGTCTGGCAAACCAGCAGGAGGTTGCACGAGAGAATCAAAACAAATGACTCTTGCATTGTCTCACAAATGTGTACTGAGAAATGTACATCAGGGTCCACCTCCCTCTTCCTGGGTGCATTTCCTGACAATCTTGTTACTGAATTACCACAATACATGCATGCAGCGAACTTCACAAGGACCCCACACAATATTCATCAATTATGACCAGCAGTGCCAAATCATCACAGCTGGTATGAGTGATTCCACATCCTCCCTTGGTGGCTTGTACCACTGCCCAAGGGTTTGCTTCTGTTGGCAGATACAGGGCACAGCGTTCAGTTCAGAGTGACAGACTAACCCAGGATGGGGTGTGGCACTGCAAAGCTGCCACAGCCAGCTAGCCCTGTCTCCAAAGCAAGCAGTGCCAGCCATTGGATACATGCCTCTCGGGGGAATCTATTCTTTTTCCACTTTAGATTAAATACTTTCTCCTAACTCTAACCAAAGAAGGGGGCACCCCAATTCTCTTAAGATGTGCCTTGCTAGAAATGATGTATATTTCGTCCTCCCAAAAGTCTCCAGAGGATATTGAGGCTATAGGAAAGTGTCCAGTTTGTGCACCCAAAGAGGCAGACTGGGCTGGAGACCCTCTAACAATGGGTTTCCTCTCCAAGGAAATTGGTTTGAAAATATTTGGTGCAAGCTAGTCTATCCTAAAGGCATGATATTTACTCTTCTATTTTTAGGTCATCCTTGGCAGGGATGAGTTCGCTGTATCAAGAGAAGGAGTGACTCCAATCAGAGGCAGGGAAATCAACTGATCAGCCTTCCTGGCTAGCAGAATTTTAACACTGAATTCAAATTCTGACAGACAGCTCAGTTCTTCAGGGTGGATTTTACCCAGGCCTTTTTGTTTGAATATGCATCTAGATCTTCTATAATCTCACCCTTCCTGATTTACCTCAAGTACTATTATATCAAGCCCTTTGGCACTAGTGTCTGTAGACCAAAACAAAGAATTGTTAACTATATTCATCCTATCTGTGTCGTCTGTTACTTGCCCTCCCCATTCTCTTTGTTAAAGTCAGGTCTACTCTGAACCTCTGGGGAGGTTGAATATATTGTCTCAATTACTTCCAGATCTAACCTGCTCTGTTTACATGTAAGGAGAGGTCGACTGGTTATTTCTAACACCCAATGCTGCAAGCTCTGCCTGGAATCTTAACGCTTAACTCTCTTCTTGATAACTTGTGTGTCATCCTCAATAAGAGATGGTGCCCTGGGTTCTTCTACCTGTTCAACCCCATTTTCTTCAGATTCTGCCATCAAATGAATTGTGCAACTTTATGGCCTTCACTAGGCAGAGTTTGGCTCTGAACTTTAACAGACAACTTTAAATGTAATATTGTGCTATTGTTCTGCAAGAATTATATTATGTGTTTGCATGTTATAGATATTTGCAATATATTGTGGACTAAATTCATCCCTGCAAACATCACTGTTTCATCTGCATTAACGTCAAGAGTAAAAAGTTGTGAAAGCCTAACGTTGGTGTTAAAGTGAACAGTGGTTTGAATGATTGCACATTTCCCTCCACTGTAGGTGTATGCATGCCTCAGCAGTATCCATCAGGGCAGTGTGAGGACCTGCTGATGCCTTGTACCACTGCATGCAGATATGCACTGCTGCCAACCCCCCTCAGTTCCTTCCTCCTGCCTGTGATGGTTGTTTGAGCCCTGATCTTTGGATCTACAAATCTTCCGCCTTTTAGTGTATATAGTACCTGTGGTGTTCATTTTTAGTTCAGTGTGTTTGTACATATTTAAATATAAGAATAAGTTAAGGACAGTTATTTTCTAGAGTAGGGTTCCTGGTTCCCAGCTGGGTACCAGGCTCATTACTGGACCAATGCCTTCATGGCCTATCACTCCTGTAAAAGTATGCCAATAAGTGACCCACCCCCACCCCCAGCTATCATAAGTGTCTGGGAGAGGCCCAGATAAGTTGACAAGCATCACTTTTACCAAGCATTCAAACCCTGATCAAAAAAAAGGGACAGGCTGCCAGACTCAAGCACCTGCTTCTCTGCTATTGGCACCTTCCAGCTTGGAACGGGAACCAAGCACATCCGAAACAGTTAGGAGTGCTCCCCATGATCTGACTGAGGCAGATCCTCACCACCAGGACCTATGGAGAGACAACATAAATCTCCCACAGACTCGGTACTGGAGCCTTTGAAGACTACGATAAAGTTACGGAGCAGAGGCAAAGACTCAGAGGTGGACCAAAGAAAAGGCACCACCAGACATATTCCGTAAGCCAGCAAGGATTGCTGACTCTGGAGACCAGGTTCTACAAGTGGGCTCCTTTCCAGAGGATTCTATCTAGGGGAAAGCCAGTGATGATTTTGCTGGTACCCCATATCCAATCTGAGCCAGTCTTCCTGGTACAAAGGGGTCATCTCCACCGTGTTCTGAGGAGGCAGACTCCTCATCAGAAAGGATTTATACACCAGCGTCAAAAAGAAAACTGTTCCACCCACAGCAGTTTCAGCCCTTCTTGTTGCATACCCTAGACTTGTCCACAAAGAGGAGAAGAAGTTACAAGAGTGTCATCCTCCTCTCCTGCAACTGTCAGTTCTTCAAGGCAAACTGGTTCCTTCAAACTATTATTTTGACCTGTTGGTTGAGAGCAGTTTACCACTCACCAAGGTAGCATCTTTACCCAACTCCGATTTTTGCCAACTGCCTATACCGCTTCCTGAGTGCTTGGACTGCCATCACCATGGATCTGTGGGTCTTAAGCACAGTGGAGCTGGGACATACCCTTCAATTTACTTCAACGCCCTCATTACCCCATCCTTCTACAGAGACTCCTCTCTTGGGAGCATGCTACTTCAGGAGCTCCAGGCTCTTCTCCTTGTGGGGGCTTCACAGGAAGTTCCCATGTCATTCAGAGGGAAGGGATTTTATTCTCATTACTTTCTAATCCTAGTCCTGAATATAAAGGGCGAGTAGTGGTAAGTGAGGCACCTAAAGGTGCTCATGCTGCCCCAGTGGGTACTGCTGAGTGGAAACTCTCCAACAACTGTGCACAAGATGCACACACCCCTTCAGCGCAACACATCTCAAACAACAGGTAAAGAAAAGTCGGTAATTGTTTTATCTGACTCTCCAGACTAACAAGAGTGTGCCGATCTTCTGAGTAAGAAGGTACCATTTGCACAGTGAGGAGTACTGTAAGTAACTGACCTGCACTTTCCATTGTCATCCTTGTGCTTATTAAACTGTTATTGTTCCCTTTAATCCTTTGCTTGTACTACCCTTCACATGCTTTGACATTACCCTTCCATGTTGTCAAGGCTGAATTCCCACTCTGTCACTCCAAGTGCAGAAGGTAGGGGCCTGCAAGGATTCTAAAAATTAATACTGGCCACTCCAGGCTTGTATTAAACTCCCAAGGTTGCAGCTTTTCTCTGACCTTGGCTTGGTAAATGCTGCCACCACCCAAATGCAAAAAAACCCCAAATCTTTGAACCCAGGAAGGAGCACTTGGGAATTCCTCCATCTGAGGTACCCTCCAGCCCTTACACACAGACAGACACTTGGGAATTCCTCCATCTGAGGTACCCTCCAGCCCTTACACACACACACCCTCTCTGGGAAAGAGCTGAGAAAGAAAACAAAGGAAATCAGCTGTTGCCACCAGCTATTCAAACAGCATATGCACAAATCTTTTAAGACACCAAAAATCCAATCCTGTTCTCAAAAAAGGTAAATTTTATTAAAAACAAAAAGGAAAGAAAGTACATCTGGAACTTCCAAAAATCAGGCACCCAAAATAGCTTTCTTGGGGGTTCATCTTAAAGGTTACAAGCAAACAAAAGCATCTGGAGTTAGCACAGAAGAGTCCAGAAGCCAATAAGAAATAAAAGAAAGAACCCAAATCACATCTTTTTAGACACTCCCTAATTTTCCTTACATATCTTAAGGCTTCAGATGAGTAGGTTCAAGGTATGAATTGATAATCTCTAATCATATCTGGTTTAAGCCGCTTACAACATTGCTGCTCTGTGTCCCTGCAGCCCAGAGAACAACTGACAAAAGGAAAGTTTCTTTCCCAATTTTGAAAAGTTCTATCTTCCCACTGGCTCTTTTGGTCAGGTGCCCACTTTTTTTCCCCTTACCTGTGGCACTTTTTAACCATTTACAGGTAAAGCAAGTAAAGAACAGCTACCAAGAGGAGTTTTACAGCTAACTGGCTGGCTGGGTGTCCATCAAAGTGTGATAAATAAAGTGCGGGGGGGATAGCTCCAATGTCCTTACTTCAGCATTCCCCTATCACTTTTCTAGTCTACCTTATTTTGGGGATGATTCTTTTTCTACTTTCAAAGCTCTTTTAACCATATTGGCCACTAACTCTTTTCCTATGTTCTTAGGCCATGGTTACACTGGCACTTTATAGCGCTATAAAGCCCCCACGAGCACTATAACCTCCTCCCCGTCCACACTGGCAAGGCACATAGAGCGCTATAACTGCTGAGTTATAGCGCTATTGTTAATCCACCTCCGCATGGGGAATAAGGGCTGTAGCGCAGCTGCTGTAGCGCTACAGCAAAGATGTGGACACCCACTGCGCTACAAGTAATCTCTGGAGATGCCTAGAGCCATTTAAGGCAATTGACGTCTCTTCCCTTTGTTTTGAACTCGGCTGGAGGAATGCGGAAGTACCTCTTTAGAGTTTCTTTCTTAACTCGGCAGATAAGCAATGCAAATGTTTAAGGAGGGAGCCTGTGTGAAAACAAAGCCTTCTGTGAACGGAGGCTCACTGACAGGCTTTCAGAAAAACGGAAAAACCACTGTCTCTCTCCCTCCGCATACACACAACGCGTCCCCCCTCACCCCCCTCGTTTAAAAAGCACGTTGCACCCAGCTGAATGCTGGGATACCTGCCCTAATGCGCTGCTCTTAATGCCGCATTAAGTGCCCCAAATGTGGCCATGCTATACCGCAGGAGCATCTGAGTGTGGACATACAATAGCGCTATACATATTACTGTATAAGGGGACCGCTATAACCTATAGCGCTATAATCTTGTAAGTGTAACCATACCCTTAGATTGTTTTCTAATGGGTCTTGGATATTTCACTCTCAGAAATTTCCAGCCATCCTGAATCTGTCTTCTTCAGCAATTACTCTGTCCAAGGACTGGACCCATTAACTTGGTTGTGGTTTTTTTTAAGTCTGCATTTCAAAAAGGTCATTAAAGAGTTCCAGGGGACCATTTCCACTGCTCCATGTGCCTGGAAGCAGCAATCAGAATGGGCTGCTGCTCTTAATATTCGCAATGCAAAGAAGTTAAATTTGATGACCTTATTTAACTTCCTCAGCCAGTTGTACCTCAGCCATGTGACATGCAGCTGAGTTGAAGTGGATATGGCAGAATGAGCAGGAAAACGACAGCAGCCTACTCTAAAAGCCTGATTATGAGCTCAGATTTGCCAAAGGTTGGAAATATTTCCTTCTGATCACTCACCCGGGACCAGTGATTGGAAAAGCTTACTGGTCCTTAAAGCATTTGTCCAGGTCCTGCCAAAGTGGTTCTGGCTCTGTCAGGTCATGAGCTACTAAACATTAGACATTAAAAGACAGGTGTCACTTGATAATCTGAACACGTTGCACTATGTTGTTTTTCAATATTCGTATCACGAACATTCTCAGCATTGCCCCAAATCTTTAGATTCTATTTGTCCCTTTGCTGTGGTTGCCTCAGAGGCAATCTGAGCCTCATGATGCTGCTGACTAAGCAGTTCCTGTTTCCACATTAAGAGGAACCACAGAGGCATACTGAAATTCAGTGGAGAAAATACTGGTGTTAAGGATGGGGTGAGGATTGGAGAGAGATAATGACCCTTAAAAAGGGACCTAATGTGGTGCATAAGCATTGTGCTGGTTCTCTGCCTGGGGGAGGAATTTCACCACTAAAGAATTTGTTTTCAGATGTGGTGATCTTTACAATATCAGACTTCACAGCTGTCATTGGTTTCTCACATTAGCACTGCTTTCAATATTGGTGCAGAATTTAAGATAGCAAGGCCTAGGCCAGAGTAATTTTTGATCACAAGATAGTCACACAGGTATCATCAACACATAGATTTGTGTAGGAATCTGAGCAGTGCTCGGTAATTCACCGGGATCCTGACACCCTAAATATATGCTTTGAGATAGCTACGCATCCTCCACATTTGTGCCTAGTGTTACAATCCTGGAAGAGCTCCCCATGGTGGATACTCACCAGGTTGCTGTACTTGGATTCAGTCACTGGGCCCATGTGCTCTTAGGCAAGTTGGGGCTGGATAGAACCTAGGAACAATTTCTGGCTCTGGGCCTTTAGATACCATCTTGGGATGCAGATATTCTGGCTAGCACTCCTATCTGAGAGATAAGGACTCTATAGTCCAACTATCCAGACTCCATAAATAGAGCCAACTCTTCCAAGCCTTCCTACCAAAACTGTGGACCCTCTGGGTTATTGTTTCTCCCTTTGGGACTACATGACTGCGAGAGCAAGGAAGACATAGATTTTGCAAAGGAATTTCTAAACCAATCACACTTTACTCCTAGACAAAGCACAGGAGATATACAGATCTATGGCAAAATAACAAACACCTGCACACAAAACCCTCCAGTGTCTTCTCTGCTTCTAGAGCCCTTTGGGGTTTGGTACATTCAAGATTCCAGGTGCCTGCGCCGCCGCTGCTGCTGCTACTGCTCCTTGGCTTGCAGTTCTAGTCTCCTCTCAAAATAGCCACAGACAGAGCCTTCTTTTTATACATTTTCAGTCCCTTCCGGCTGCTCCCTCCGACACCACTCCAGATGACTCTACTCAGTGGCTTCAAGTCCCTCATTAGCTACTATACTGCTTCTTTATAAGTCTATCTGGGAGAACTCATTCCTTTGGGCAGCAGCTAGTTTATTGTCCTAGGGTGCCTTAATTTGAATGGGAGACCCTCCAGGTTAATGACGCTTGATGGCTCTGCTTTGTTAGTCACCTGCTAACTCCTCTTGGAATCCTAATCTAAAATGGAGGTAAAAAGGCAACAGTGAAGGCACAGAGCAGTGTACGCTCACAAGAGCATCCACAAAACAAAATGAAGTTTGTAGTTTGATATAGACATGAACACACATAATCCGTCACATGTCATGTGACTAAACTAAGGTCTGACACCCTTTATTCATGTAGCCTCCTTTCCTACCCCCCTGTCATGGGTATGGAGGCCACTGCATGCTTCAGAATCAGTGAAGATCTGCTGATGGTAGGGGGAGGATTTGTGGAGCCCACTTAGAGCAGGCGCACCATAGAGCTCAGCTTTGTGGGTGAGGCTATCTTCATAGGTACATGCAGTGTGTCTGAGGGGTGGGCATATGGTGAAATGGGGACAGGCAAATGAAATTTGCTGCTGTTTGGATGGACCAAACACTGACCATGCAGGGAAGTGCACAAGGGCTGTCTGTGTAGGCTACTCAAGCCTTGTGAAACTGGAATAGTGACTGCAGATCTGCATAAGAGGGAGAATTCTTCCTAGGGTGACCAGACAGCAAGTGTGAAAAATCAGGACAGGTGGTGGAGGGTAATAGGAGCCTTTATAAGACAAAGACCGCAAAATCAGGACTGTCCCTATAAAACCGGGACATCTGGTCACACTAATTCTTCACCATTCCCTCTCCCTGTGGAGATTCACATTTCCTCTAGCCCACATACTGAGGCTGGGTGCTGGGAACAAGATTTTCACCAGAGTCTCAAATGAGTTGATCTGAAACAAGGTATCTTGATGAAATTTACTCCGTACACATTGTGGAATAAACATCTCATGAGTTCCCTCCCAGGGACAGTCCACAGGGAGCAATTTACCTACATCAGTTTTAAACCGCTTTTAGCTAACTCAGTGACCCAAATGCAAAATCTGGTACTCAGGAGCCCCTTGTGGATTTGTGACCCTCTTTAGAGATCCTTGTGTTTGAGAACCCAGAATGGCTGTAAATACATATCTGCTTTTTCCACTTGTAAGCTTTTTAATAGCGATAATATTCTTCATGTGTGAACAAATCCAAATATAAATGGGGAAAATAGACTTTTCTCTGTTTGAATGTTGCAGGGCACTATGTGTAATGATACAACAGCATAGAAATGGCTTTTAAATATGTCTAGGGGCTTTGCAACATTATAGACTAAGCAATAGCATGCCACTCAATGAGGTGGTACTGCTTTGGTTTGATGGGAATGTAGCATACCACATGATAGTGCAGCCTTCAGTGCTGTCTTGGGTAACTACTAATCTCTTGGTGAAAGCATGAGAGTAAGACATAACTGGTTTCTTCAGCAGACAGAATACACAATCTTTGGCCTTATAGCGCTGTGAACTTTTGGGCTATGTAGTCCTGAGGAATCTAGAATGTATTCAGATTTCTGATTTTCCTGAATGTCTTTAGGCAGAAACCAGAGCTATGCCTTTGTGATAAGGAGCTTAGGTGGCTCGATGGGGACAATTAACTGCCCAGGCTGCACCTGGAGGAGGTCCCAGGGATTAATTAGAGAGGCAGCTCAGCTGGTCAGGAACAGAAGTGGCCTGTATGAAACCCAGGAGCTGAGAGCAGAAAGGAGACTATAGGGAATTAGTCTGCAGTTATTCCCTGGGTGAAGGGAAATGTTTTGGGGACTTTCGGGAGTAGTCTATATCTACAATTACTTCCTGGGAGGATGGAATTTAGGCTGACAAACCCAGGTCGGGAAAGAGCAGTTCTCTTACTAGCCACTGGGGAAGCAGCACAGACCAGGCAGTGGAGAGCAGACTGCCTGGGACAGTTTGCCCTGGAAGACATAGATAGCCTGAAAGAGGAGGACCATAGTGACCTGGCCAGAGGGCTAAGTCATGAAGAGGAAACTGTGTCCCTCCTGGAGCAAGAGAGGCTGCAGGGTGAGAGAGGATGGTGGGTAGAGAGACTGCCAGAGAAGGGCACAGCACCTGGAAGGAGCTAACCTGCACGGTGGTAGGGAGGAGGTGTTACTAGCTGTAAGTGGACCTGTGATAGTCTCACAAAATATCATTTGCAGTTGCTGAGATGTACAGGGAGCAAATGAGACAGGTCAGTTAGAAGAAAGGAAGACTGTGGCTTGTTATGCATGGCACATGCATAAATGGAACATCATTCTAGGAACAAAAGTGTTTAAGCTCACTGAAGATTTCTCTGTTAAGACAAGCTGCCATTTTTGCTATTCTTTCTGCACATTGGGATGGTTTGTTGCTGCACCCTCAGTAAGGCTTCTTTAAAATATCGCCAGCTCTGTTTTGGGCTCAGAGGGACAGTATTACACAATGGAGCATCCTCTTGCCCTTCACCCACAGCAGCTAAAAAGCAATGCTCAGGATAAACCCTGCTAAGATACCACATCATCAGCACTTTTGTTTTGAGCATTATTTTATTCAGGTGCTCAGTACTGGGCTATGAGGCATTAACAGAAGTTGCCTTTCTAGAAAACTAGAGGAAGCCAAGGTTAAAGGGAGAAGAATCTGTTACTTGCTTGTCAAAGCAATTTCTATATGAACAAGTTAATTGAGGTAAAGCAACAAATCCTGCTCAGAGGCCTCATGTGGAGAGGGATAATTGACCTCCTTCCCACTGTTTAAATATGTTTGTTTTTCTGCTGCCTGCCTCTATGCCTGCAACATCACTGTCCCCAGAGCTGCACTACTCTTCCCCCTGCTGCCTGGCCTCAAAGCTATCAGAGGCAGGCAAGGAAAATCTCAGTCTCAGCAGCAATGTGGACACAAACAGAATGTCTGGACTGAGCTTGAAAGACAGTTCGGTCTGGAGGGCTGGAACTATTTTTCAAACCTGATCAAGATATGCCATTATTCTACTGGAAAGTCAGGACAATGCTAAACTGGCTGAGATAGCATGCAGCACTTTCACTTAACCAGTGGAACTAATTGCCACAGCATTGAGGCCAAGAACCCAGCAGGATTCACAAATGATCATCCATTTGTCTGGCTAAGAAGTACTTCTTGAGCTTGAGGGGGGAATCTAAAAAAATAACAGAGATTTGGAAGGGATAGAAGACCTCATGCTTCAGGCCATAACCTCTCCCTAACAATTGGGGGTTAAGAATAAACTTTCTCTGGGAGCAGGCTACCCTGTAACCACTTATTGGGGAGTTTTTTGACCTGAAGTATCTTGTGTGTGCCACTCCTGGAGACAACTGGTTTGATACAGTCTGACAATTCCTATGAATATATGATGGCAGGAAATAAGTTGGTTTGTTTTTGTGACCTAGTTATAGCTGGCTTTCTTCTCTTGATTCTCATTCTCTATTTGACTTCCATGCATGGTGTTACTAGGGTGGAGTCATGAATGTTTCTGGAAGAGTGTGCCGAATGCTACTCTTCCCTTATAAGCTTCTTCATTCTTTTTTTATCTGCCTGCCCATTCTGTAGTTACTTCTAAGATATACCAGTTTTTCCCCAAAGTTTTCTCCCCCTATTGCTACCCAAATGCCCTATTTACCATGAAAGGACACTTTATAAACAGAGGATACACGATGATGTAGGTTGCCTCAAAATGGACCTGCTATTCCTCTTAACTTCTGATCATTAAATGTATGGCTGCAGGTTTTTATATACCTCAGAAAATGCCTTAATTATATAATGTGTGGCTGTAAAGTCTATGGGATTTTAATTAACCCCTGGAGTTTGTGGATGCTTACCCTTGTCCTATGAGGGGGTCATCACTTTTGAACACTGGCTGGATCATGTGATGGATCAGGAAGAAAGTTCACTTTTATATTGGCATCTGTCTGTGTCACACCTTTATTTAACAAGATCATTTAGCAAATGCCTACCCTCCTGTTTGCATCCCTGGTCTATGTGAGTGCACACTCTGAGATATATGCTAGGCATGTAATGCCTTTCCTTCAAATCTCTGTCCCTGATCCATTGCAGGACACAAGAGGTGCAATACAACCTACAGCAGGTGTCCAACCACCTGCCTTCATGCATGCTCAATAAGAGAACTCACTTGGTTAGGTGTTGATTGGTGGGTGTGGGTGTGTGTGTTCCCTCTTTGTGATGCCCCTGCCCTGCACAGACAGCTGGCATGGCAGACCTTGAGCAAAGCACACGTCTTAAGCTCTCTTCCTTCTTTTTCTAGAGAGGATGTTTACCCTTTGTCCTGGAAAAGTATAATGCATTGACTGAAGATGAATACTCTTCCAAAAATAAACTGCCTGCTTTTTTTCCTTGTCTATAGCAAGGGCACCCTCTTTCATCTGATTTCTTCTTTGTCCAGTGTTTAGACAATGTTTGGAATGAGAACAGCTACTCAGCTGCAAGCAGATTAAGAGTGAGGGGCAGGAAGTGTGAACTGCATCTATTTATTATCAAGGGGGATACCTTGTGATGGTGCATGGGTATGCCCCTGGATATCTCTGCCTCCACGGAGAGAGAGTTGCGTCCGTTTCACTAGGTGTCAGCTCCTGGCCACAGCAGCCTGTTAGAGGCTAGAGCCCAGAGAAGAGAGATGGGGTAACTACCTGATCTTATAATCGGCTGCCAGTTTAAATAAATCAGATATATCAATAACACATTGTGTGTTCACTGCTACCTCTAGGGAGTGGGGTTAGGCAAATTGAAATTCAGCGTTTCGTTTTAATTGCGGGGAAGGGGGATTTTGGGAGAAGTCTGTTTTTAATCACAGAGAACGGGCGTGTCTTGCCGCTGATACTGACGGCTGGAGGAGAGGAAATACAGCGCACGCTGTTTATGATCCAAAAGCTAAAGCTCTTCCTTGTGAGAAAGGGAGGGGACAGCAATTTTAAGACCGTAACTTTCCTTCAGCGGAGCCGAGGCTCGAACCCCTGTTGCTCGCCTGGTCCCCCGCTCCTGCCCTTGCAACAACGGAGCTTCCCGGGAAGCGGAGCCGCTCAGTGCCAAGGGCAGGCGATGGGCATCGGCCCCGCTCGAGCGTCACTTGGCTAGTGGGCATGTGCAGACACGTCGCACATGCTCATTCGGACCAGCTCCGGAGTCGGGACATGTGCAGAAGCGAAGCGGGCTCATTGGGCAGGTTCTGCTGCGGGAGCTTTTCCTGCTGCTGCTCAGCCGCTCACGGGCTCTATAAATAGTTTCCCATCCCAAAATGCTCCGGTCGCTCCAGGGGTTGGCTAAGAGGCGGGTGCTGCCTCCCTCGCCCGGGGCGTAGGGAGCCCGAGGGACCCAGGCGGAGTGCGGTAAGGGCACCGGGGTCCCCTCCCCGGGGGCCGACCCCCCCCGTGGGGGAGGGGAGCGTTGTCCCTGGGTGGGGCTGGCAGCGCGGGGCTGCTGGCCCCCTGCCCGGGCGGCAGATCCGCGCGCGGCGCTGCGGGTCTGCAGAGGCGGCGGGGGGCTCTGCTCTTCGTCCCCCGGGGAGGAAGCTGCCGCCTGGGTTCGGGGCTTGTTTACTGCGGCGAAGTCTCGGCGGTGCTCGGGGCGCTCAGAGCCGCGCTACGGGCCCTGTCAATCACCCGCTCGTCGCCACGGGCTGGGGGCAGAGCCTCGCGCCGCTTGCCCCTGGCTCCCTGCCAGGAGCCCGGCGCGCGCCCGTCGCCCCCGGGCTGGGCAGCCTGCAGGCTGGGGCCCGGAGGCGCAGCCTTTCAGGAAGCGCTGGAGCTGGGCTGCTCGCCCAAAGTTTGCGAGGTGGGGGAAAGGTCCCTGCCTGCCTGTCACCGCAGCACGCCGCCGAGCCGCGTCTGGCGGGGCAGCGGGAGGAGGCGGGCTGCGGAGACTTCCTCGTGAAAGGGGCGAGCGAGGGAAACCGCGCCTGTGTTTGTGCCGTGACACTGAAGCTGAATTCTTGCCTGTTTCTGTCTTCCAGACCTGTCTCTCTATCCCTGGGATAAGCTCCCTGCATTGTGAAGCAGCTCCCAGCCGTCTCCATAGACTGTGCCCTCTTATTACCGCCCTTTTCTGACCTTCCTTTCCTTGTGCTCTACCTTCTGGACTTCTGTTGTTGGGGTATTTTTGGAGGGGCGGTTGGATGGAGAATGATGGTTGCATTGTCTATCCCATTAATAAGCTGTGGGGCCAAATGCTGCTCTTCCTTAAATGCCATAATTCTTCCCTACCCTAAGTAGATGTGTCCCAGCGAACATCAAAATGCCTGTTTCTGCCCCTGTATGTCCCATGCAGCCAGGTCAAACTGGAGGAATGAGGGGAGGCCAGGAAGAACTAAGCTCCTTCGGCTTGTGACACCAAACTAAGATGTTGTCTCTGTAGATTGTGAAGATTGTAAGAAAAAAGAGGGATGCCCATTTTATGAAGTGCTTTGAACAGCAGTTAAATGGTATCTGCTGATGGTTTAAATTGTGTAAGTATGCTTCAGAGTTAACACCCCATGGAGATGAATGGAGCAGTTCATGAATCTCAGAGCTGTTATTTCAGGCTTGCTTCCTTTATTTGTTTTTGTAGACTCCAGCAGAAATCACTAAACCAGTTTACATTCACTTTGGAATCTGAAGTGTGCTTTTTGTCTTTTGTTTCTGCAATCAGTTGAGCCAAGGTTGGAGCAGAATTTGGCCCTGTGACTTTAGGTGAGAGATGCTTGTTCAGATTTCCAAAACATTGAACTTCTTATCACTTTTTTTTATTTTTTGTTTAATTTTTAAATCTTGCTTGAGAAGGGGGAATACATCTGGCTAGAGCCAGGCATACAGGAGTCATGTGCAAGATTCTCCCATAATGCTCTGCCAACCTGCCTCTCTCCTTACCTCTCATATCCACACCCTTTCCATACCTGTCCTCGGCAGAGTCTGAAGGTTTTAGAGATCAGACATTAACCAGGGAGCCAAAGTGACCATAAAATCCTTTCAGGTGTTACCTAGATAGGTTTTTTTGGATGCATCTTCTCTAGAAATGGAAGGCTATCGTTGAGCTGAAGTAAATGACAGCCTGCCTCAGGCCACAGCTTTGTTAAGCATAGCATATACCTTGGATTATAGTAGAAAGAACACAGATTCTCTGCGTTCTTAACGCACATGGGGAAGGAGTATGAAAAGTGGGAGAAACATGGCTGTTCTTATGTGCGCCCACCAGTCTGGTCAATGCAAACACATGAGAAGAGAGCAGGAACAGAAAGACTGAGCAAGTCAGAGGAAAGCTACACAGAATAAATAAAGTTTTTTACAGAAAACCCTCCGGCAGAAGCATGGTAGATATGTGCTTAACCTTGTAGGATGGCTGGCAATTTTTGACAGTCTCTGTGGTTATTCTTTTTCCATTTTGTCTCCCACTACTGTTGTGTTTTATCCTGCCAGTACTTTGGGTATATCTATGCTACAAGCACTAAGTAGCACCGCTGCAGTTATGTTGCTATCATCCTGTAGTATAGATGCTTGCTACAGCAAGGGAAGGGGTTGGTCTGTCACTGTAGTAAATCCAACCCTTTGAGAGTCAGTAGCTAGGTTAACAGGAGAATTATTCCATCAACGTAGCAGCGCATATACCAGAGCTTGGGTTAGCTTAACTACATCTCTTGGGTGTGAATTTACCCACATGGCTGAGGGATGTGAAAGACAGATCAACCTGTATCTTTAGATGTAAACCAGGCTTTTGGCTCTTCCACACTTCTCTCTTCTGCTGCTTTTCTGCTCCATGTTGTCTTCTTCCCATGGACTTAATCGGGATGTTGGCCGCTAATGTGTGTCTGTCACTTGCATAGGCCCTTGAGTTACCTTGACTTAAATCACTATGTTGCCCAGTCTCTCTTCCACAATCAGTGAAAACAAATGTACTAGGAAAATTATGTGACACACTTTAAAGAAACCCGTTTGGCTGTCTTTGGGGCAGGGATTGCTGTCTCTGTTCTATGTTTCATACAATGTCTAGCACACTGAGGGCCTCACTCTTGGATTCAGTTGGCAATTAGCCACGACCATAATGAATTGTTATACCTCAGTTATTCCTTTTCAGATGTGCACGCTCTGTATATCTAAGTTGAAACTAAATGTCATGAGAACCAACAGTTCTGCAGATTTTTGTTGTTTTGCAAATCTTTTCGTAATGCTCTGGATACAGCTTAACGTTTTTGTTCAATATTTACCATCCCATCTAGCTTGAAATGGGAACTACAAGCACTTAAGTTATCTTGTAGCACCCTAATATTTCTTTAACAACTTCAGTGTCCTCTACTGAAATGTAACTTGTAACTTTCTATAGTAACACACCACTCATTAAACGGCAGCAGATATCCTTATGTCTCCTGTAGGAATAAAACTCCAAGGGACTATTCTCCCTTTTTCACACCTGAAGTACACACACCAGGATCCTATAACTGCATCTGGACTTTAGTCATCTTACTTACATAATTGCTTCTGTGCTTAGTGTAGACCCAAAGAAAATCTGAACTGTATTGGAAGGAAGCCTTTATCTATGGCAGTTGCGTGCTCTTCCTTTTCCCACAGCCTCACGCAAGAGAAGAATAAGACCCCAGATGTAAGATACCAGAGGGGTCTATGACAGGTGTGTGCTATCCTAACGTCTTTGTGAAGGTGACACTCAGACTGCAACATCCCTCCTTTATTGTCTCTTACCAACATCTCACTGAAGTTCTTACAGCTACCACATTGTTACTCTACTTGTAAAAATTGTCATGCTTTCTTGGAAGCAAAATTTTGGCTGATTGGTATAGTAGCAGCCCAGAAACAATAATCCATAAGTCTCCCCAAAGAACAGAGCTCTTCCTTCAAGGAGCATACACTATCTCCAATTACATCATAGTGGTGCCCTTTCATTCCAACTAAAAATTCACTTAGGTCTTGACTAACTTGAATACATGGACTTTGGAGTTACTGTTTGGAAACAACGAGAAGATATTGGGGGGGGGGCCCCCCCTCCCAAAAGGGGGTGTGGGTGGGTGGCAGGGGAGCCTGTCTTAAAAATCTTGTGAAATGTGTAACACACGTATCGAAAGCCTAACAATGAGCTGCTGTGAAATGGTGTAAAACTTCCATTCTGATTAAAAGTGGGTGTTCTCACTGATTTCTCTTATTCTTCTTGATAACTTGACACCTCAGAGCTAATTTAGACTCTTTCTCCTTTGTGACTTCATTCCTGCATATGGTGTAGTTTTAATTTTTTTAAGCTCTGGATCTGGTGTAATATGTATTGGAAAGGGGGAGAATGATTGTGTCTTGGGTCACAACTGCTCAGTAAGTCTGTGCATTTGAGAGAAATTTTCAAATAAGCATTGCTGTTATAAGTTGCAAACAAGTCACCTATTTTGGGCAGGATAACTGTTATACTTGGCAATATTAAAGGGAGTATACTAGAATTGGCTTTAAATAATAGGTCTTGTACATCATATTGCATCAAGCACATAGCAAAGTGTTCACACTCTATCTGATGTTTCTTCTTTCAAAGATGATCATGAATGATCTGTCAGTTAATCAGCCATACAAGTTGCTAACAGTACCAGTTACCAAATTGCCAAGGGAAATACATTATAAAAAACCTAATTTAATGAAGTTGTCTAGAATGCTGCTTTGTACTACACATATTGTTGAATAAAATAATGAAATATTGATGATTTTTGCAGCAGCCATTCCTCTTGCAATCTCAGTTTGATGCTCTGAGCTGTAACAATTGACGTAGATTAAGGCTGAACATGAGATACGGTTTGGCCACTGGCATGCAGCATGATAGATACAGCATATGAAATCTGAAGAACTATTACAAGAAAGCAGCAATAAATATATATATTTTTTTCTGTGTGGAATTATTAGCAAAGTGCTGGATAGTTTTTGCATGTTGTCTTAAGAACATAAGAAAGGCCGTACTGGGTCAGACCAAAGTCCCTCTAGCCCAGTATCCTGTCTACCGACAGTGGCCAATACCAGGTGCCCTGGAGTGAGTGAACCTAACAGGTAAGGATCAAGTGATCTCTCTCTCCTGCCATCCATCACTCCCCTCTGACAAACAGAGGCTAGGGACACCATTTCTCACCCATCCTGGCTAATAGCCATTAATGGACTTAACCTCCATGAATTTATCCAGTTCTTTTTTTTAAATCCTGTTATAGTCCTAGCCTTCACAGCCTCCTCAGGCAAGGAGTTCCACAGGTTGACTGTGCGCTGTGTGAAGAACTTCCTTTTATTTGTTTTAAACCTGCTGCCCACTAATTTCAATGGGTGGCCCCTAGTTCTGCTATTATGGGAACAAGTAAATAACTTTTCCTTATTCACTTTCTCCACACCACTCATAATTTTATATACCTCTATCGTATCTCCCCTTAGCCTCCTCTTTTCCAAGCTAAAAAGTCCTAGCCTCTTTAATCTCTCCTCATATGGGACCCATTCCAAACCCCTAATCATTTTCATTGCCCTTCTCTGAACCTTTTCTAATGCCAGTATATCCTTTTTGAGAAGAGACCACAATTGTACGCAGTATTCAAGATGTGGGCGCACTATGAATTTGTATAAGGGCAATAAGAGATTCTTTATCCCTTTTTTTAGTGATTCCTAACATCCTGTTTGTTTTTCTGACTGCCACTGCACACTGCATGGATGTCTTCAGAGAACTATCCACGATGACTCTTTTTCCTGAGTAGTTGGGGGCTAATTTAGCTACATCATATTGTATGTATAGTTGGGGTTATTTTTTCCGATGTGCATTACTTTACATTTATCCACATTAAATTTCATTTGCCATTTTGTTGCCCAATCACTTAGTTTTGTGAGATCTTTTTGAAGTTCTTCACAGTCTCCTCTACATCTAGATACTCTTTTCCCAAGAAAACATACAATGAAATCAATGTCTGGACCACAGTACTCCAATGTTACGCGTTGGATAATTAAATAATAGAGAGGGTCTCAGCAGCATTTAAAGCTAAGAGAATAAAAACTGACTACCATTGAGTCTTAAGATTTGAACCTTTGAGAGATGCTACACAGCATTCAACAAGGGGCTTTTGCAAGACGAGGAGACTAAAGGCCTGTGGCTATAACGATATGGCACACATAGGCCTCAGAGAGTTGCTCTGTCAGGGCCCAATCCAACTCCCACTGAAGGCTGCCTGAAACTGACTTGGAGGGTGTCAGGTTATAACTGGTAAGAGAGAAGGTCGATACTGTGGGAGCAGGTTAAACCAAATCGTAATGAAGTTGAGAATAGTAGAAAGTTTTCCCAGCCATAGTAGGAGATAAATTGGAAACATCAAATAGCTTGACCTGCTTGTTTTGTAAAGTGGATTATTAATACTGTGTCAAGTTATGGTGCCTGTGTAGGATGTATTTCAGCATTTGGTTCTAATTACAGATAACTGAAATTTGGATTTAAAACTCCTAATTTTGTAGCTAATTTACTTTCCTGATATAAAAACAAAGATTCCTTTGGTTTATTTAAGCTGTTTATATAAGACTTGCCTTCTTGAATCTTTCCATAGCGCGTATACACTGTCCTCCTCCTCCTCTGAGGGCTTGTATCCTTTGAAGACTGCCCCCCCCCTCAACTCATTACATCTTTTTATTTTCATTTAGTGCAAACTTTTAACATACATCGAGAAAGTATGGGATGTTCTCTGTACTGTGGAAAAGAAAAGAGGCTAAATAAATAGCCAATTGCATATTAGACCTAGGTGCCTTAGCACTTTTTCTTCTGGCTTCAAATGTCTTGTTGCACATGCCACTCTACTTATGCTTTCTGGGGGAGTTGGGGTCTCTCTCTCCTTTCAAATATTTTTGGTGAATTTAATGGTGATTAAAGGTGTGAGATTAAGATCTCTATGGAGTGAGAAGTACTAACAGCAGTACAAGTATAATTTAGGAGCAGCAGAGCAGACTTTTCCACTAATATACTTCAGCTTTGACTTGGAGGGGAGCACTTTTAGTCTTGAGAGGGGAATAAAACTTGTGTCTATTCACTCTTTGGCCTCTCTTTGCTGGGCCTGCCAATAAGGGACCCAGCTGCCATGTGGAAAATGTCCACTAGTAACTGGACTGGTGGTAGACACTGTTACAGATTCCTAGAAAGACAATCCCTACCTCTAAATAGTTTAGACTCCTAAACAGAGAAGACTTCCAAAGAGAGTGGGTTTTTTTGGGCGGGGGGAGAGGAGAGGAGGATACAGAAGCACAGAGAGGTGAGGTGATTTTCCCAAGGTAACACAACAAGCTTTATGACAAAACTGGGAATGCAGCCTAGATCTTTGGACTCCCAGGCTAGTGCATTATTTACTAAACCACACTGCTTCTCAACATAAAGCTGTCGCCTCCCACTGCTGAACAATTATAAATCAGTGAACAACAGGGTTATTGGGGGAATAGCCTCTCAAATGTTTTTAAAAGTCATCCACCGAATCAGAATCTCAAATCTTTTTTGATGTAAAAATTGTTTAGAAGTAAACAGAGCAGCATATTCAAGGGAACCATTTGGGAATTGAGCCTGCAGAGTTAACTGTGTCTCTGTTTCAATTCCAAATGCTCTGAACAAGGGCCCATTCAGCTTTTTGGTTATAAGTTACACTGAATTGCATCAAGAAGAGAAAAAGTGAATCATAGAGAGAAGCTTCAATTCAGTGTTTTAAATCTGTTGCTTTTGTTTCAGTAGTTCATTTCTTGAGTGATGAGGCAGGACTCTTTCTTTGCTGATTCTTTGGCAAAATTATTTGCCTACTACTAGGTTATGTAAGCATAGCTAAAAAGTCAGTAAAACCTTGCATTGATCAGATATGTCCATTTTATATTCTATAACAAGAGATTGGCTTTGTGACTAACTTCCAATGGATGGAAAAATCTTAAGAGGGCAGAAGTATGAGCTGAAAGCTGTGAAATCCTTTGTCACAGAAATGTGTCATTTTATTGTCAATACAAGTGTTATAGAGATCAGACAATGTACTGTGGTGCTATATTGTAAGGAGTGTTCTGTCTCAAGAGTTACTCTGTAGCAGCTCTGTAAATAAAGCTGAATTGTCCTTAAGGCAGACTGCAGTGGTAGTGATAAACTGAAGGGTTTGATCTGAAATGTATCAGAAATTAGACACAGTCAGTGATAGAGCAAACTGAACTATTCAGTCTTTTAGAAAAGATGAGTCCTCAAATGGGACATGTGTACAGTAAAAGTAGTTGACTAGAGAAATATCCCTCCATGTGAGAGATTGTCCAGGGCTCACTGATCCACGTTGACTTAAAATCCTAATGTTTATAATGCTCAATATGTCTGAGACTTCTGTTTATCAACATCAGCCACTGATTACTGGTACCTAAGGGAACACGGTCAACTTTGACTCATTAGATTTCAAATGTAGTTGTAGATCATGTCCTCAGTCTCCCTGCTAATTGCATCATACAGTCTCATTTTCCAGCTTTGTGGTGTTTTTCCCTTTCGCTGGCTAACAGAGCAGAGCATGGAAATGACTGCATACAAAGTGCAGTCAGGTGTACAAAACAACCTGAAAAATATTTTGGCTTTTGTAACAGTGCACTTTAGGTATTAATTGTAACAAGTGAAGGGGAAAGGATTTCGAAGAAATGTGACTGTAGTTGGGTGTCCTGCACTAATAGCTTAGACTTGTGCCCTGGCTTCACACTCTGATCACTAAATCTTTAGCTCAGTTCAGCCCTATAAAGCCAGCAAATCCAGCCACCTGAGATTTTCCCTACTTAGGGGAATCCTCTGGGTAGCAGAGAGCCTTCCTAGTGGCTCCAACACTACTCCCCTGTATTCGCTGAAGAAGGGTGTGTGGCAAGGGGCCATCGCTGGGACATTCCTAGACCCTGGGGTAATCCCCAGCTCCTAGAATGGCCTTTGGAGCCATGGAAACTGGATGTAAATTACAGCAGCTTTCTGCCCCCTTCTGGTCTTGTACCAAGTGAAATGTGCCCAAGCTGAAGATCTGAGCCAGGGCCTTGGCATTTGTACCCTTTTATCATCTTGAATTCAGCTGATACTTTTTCAGCTCCCATTAGAGCAGAGAACAGTTTGTTCAAAGCCATAGATGTGCAGATTCTAATGAGAACTTCCCATGAGTGACGGAAGATCCTTCCTTTTTGTGGGTAACCCAACTTGAAATTTAGCAGGTTTCATATCTGGTGTCTGCTTTCTTTAATACTTGAGAGAGGTGGGAAGAGAATGACCCTCTCTTCTTCCTCCTTTTGCTAAAAAAAAGAGTCTCAACCCCCACCTAAGATACTTAGACTACTACTAACTTTTCTATCGTGAAAATGTATTTTCTGACCAAATTTACTGGACTGATCAGCAGTTGACCTTTATGGACAGGGTCAACAATTAAATATTAAGCTCTTGTCACTTTCAAATCACTTTACAAACATTAACTAATCCTCCCAACTTGAGCATTGTGATTGCTATCATCTTGGTATCCTGACAGTCACATTGCACAAGAACATTAATGTTGGTATTTCCTTACTTTTCTGAGTGCTTGACTTTGTGACCTGAATTTTCTTTTAATGTAGTTGTTTGTATCTAATTTCCTGCAGTGTTTGCCTTTTAAAAAAAAAAAAAAATCAGGAAAAAGGTTGTGTGGAACATATTGATTCTCATATGCTTCACCTTTAGATCCACCAACTTCTGCCACTTGAGTTATCATCCTCTTTGTGGGTAGCCACTTGAGGGAGATGATGCAGGCTACTCTTTTTCTCATTGGGTTTAACAGATCATTGCTTACATCAAATGGATGGTGGGACTCAGGAATCCTGGGTTCTATTTATGCTTCTGAGAGGGGAGTGTATCTAGTGGTTACTGCCCCTATTGTACCCCCTAGTCCTCCCTGACTCCAGTCCATGTTTCCCTTTCTCCTAATCCACCCCACCCATCCTTCTGCATTCCAGGTGCCCCCTCCTGTTCCACACTGCTTAGGCAACAGCAGGGAGAGCTCTTAGGCATAGAGCTAGTCTATAACTCCATGTTCTCATTGCTGTTACACTCCTCCTTCCTCTGTTTCTTACACTCACTTCTTTAAATCTAATTTAAGACAAGGTACAACCTCTGTGGGACAGGGGCTGTGTTTGTACTATGGGGCTCTGATCAAGAAGCATTGGAAGCTCCCTAAAAGTGTGGGGGAGGGTCCACCAGTGCCTGGATTGTGGCCCTGCACCCTGCTCTACCCCTTCCCCCGAGGCCCTGCTCACTCTTCTCTGCCCCACTCCCCTTGGTCATACACCCTTAAGGAAAGGGAAATGTGGGCCCCTGGTCATCCCCCACCCCTTGTTTGGGTGCCCCTGCTCTGATCCTAATTGGGCACTATGGTAATTGAAATAGTAACACCCTAGTGAGGTAGGTATAAAAGTATTCCTGTTCTGATCTTACAAATAGTGAAATCAAGAGAGAGAGGTGAGGTGATGTACCCCAAAGCCTGAGAGAGAGTGCACATCAGAACCTGGTCTAGAACTCTGTAGCTTCTAGTACTTTGCTCAGAACACCTGCGGCCCTTATTTGGCCTCAGTGTTAATATATTTGCTAAAACAAACATGCAGCTGTGCCAAACAATTGCTCAAATCGTATCTAACACATGATGCTTCAAAGGAAAATGGACTGCTCCCAGCATTTTGCTTCTTTAAGAAGAAGCAACAAACCATATTGCAATGGCCCTTCTGAGAACCCAGCTTCTGTGTTGTCAAATGCAAGCTCTGTGTTTGCTCTAAAGAGGTGAGTCTGGGTAGGGTGCAAAATAAAGGAGTTATTTTTGTTTCATAGCAAAACTCATTTTAGAAGTTTTTTGGATGGACTGGGCTGGCATTCTAGTGGCATCACAACATATTATCTTGTGGAGTGCCAAGTTCTGAGTCACTTTCATTTGGGGGAGCATATCAGGTCTCCAGGAGAAGCATGGATAGGCTCTGAAGAGAGCTGATTTAGTTCTTCTTTGCTACAAGTGGGACTCATATGATGGAAGTAACTCAAAGGAAGAAAATGAAGGGGTTCTTTGAGGTTTCAGGAATGGTTGAAGGAAACTCTAAAAGAGATAATTTGATTGAAACAGTGAGGGTAATTTTTTTAATGTTGTGTCTCTTTTGAAATGCACCATGCTGGGGAACTCAAAGTGAAGAATATAAGGCCACATGCTTCCTTGTACCCCCTGAGACACTTAAAGTAGATAAAATGGGGTCAGAGCAATAACTAGAAGTGTCCTGGTTAATAGGTAGAGCCCACCCACTAGTCCCAATCAGAGCCCTGCATAATCAGGCCATGTCAAATCTCAGCGGGCCTCTCTTTCATTAGCATGTCCTGAATGTGAGTGTGTATTCTGACTAAAGTGAAGAGGAAGACAAACTACCCCACTGTTATGGGGAACTAGAATGTGAAGTGTTCTATGACTGACAAACAGCACAAGATGACTGGAAAAGTTCCTTTTTTATTAATCTAAAATGAGAAATTGCATGGTAGAACATCTGCGCTCACAAGTGCATTGCAGGGTAAAAAGCTGATGATGTGTGTCAATGTGAAGGCATGTTAGAGCCCAGACTAGAATATTGTAGGCAATTCACAATATCTTGATAACAAATTCTCCTCTTATGAAAGACAATGGTGATTTGAATTGCTTACAGTAGGATTGTTGCAAGACAACTCCATTCTTAAACTTAAACTGATTTTTGGCTCCCTTCAGTGTTAAAGGTGTGGCCAATTAGACCACAAATTGTGGTAATGATATTCTGTACTTCTATAATATAGCAGCACCTTACAACTTCAGAGTGATACACAAACTTGCATCCATTTCAGACCCTCCACTGTGAGGCATGAAGGGAGGCAATTAAGTAAAATAGGGAGGGAAAGCCCTGAAAGGGGGGAGAGCAAAACCACAACCCCCTTGTGTGTTCCCCCCACCATGTACAATTTGTGGATGCCCCCAAATGCTCGTTGTGGGTGGTGCTGGCTCTTTGGCTTGGCAGGACCAAGGAGAAGCCATTCACTGCATCATAATCTCCTCTGTAACAGGCAGATGCACCTAGAGCAACACCAGCTGGAGTGAATACTGGTAGGTGTGGCACTAACTCCTGTTCCACTCTGTCCCCTACCCATGGAGAAACAGTATGGAAGAGGTGCTGTAGGGAGACAATGGCGGCAGGATAGGCCCAAGCAAGGCTTTCCCTGCCCCTGCAGATCCTTTGGATTTGGATACTTGCCTTTGAGGTGTTCTTCAATACGCAGATCCTCCCATGGGGGACCTGGGGAGCCTGATTACTACTATACCCCTTCAGTGGAAAGAGCATATTATTCCCTGTGTGCCTGGACAACTCTGCTGGTTGATGTATTGGGGGACCATGGCCCTACGTCCTTTAGGGAACCTGGTAGTGCAAGTGCAGGGCCAGGGACTGTACGCAGCTGCTGCACAGCGTGAAAGGGGAAGAGGCTTTGTGCTTTACCATACATGGGGCAAGCACAGTAAATCCTGTCCTATATGCTTTGCCATTAGTGGTTATGATTTGGTTCCATCCGTCTCTAGAAAATTCTTAGGGAATAAAAGAGCTTGTAATGATTTTGTGTTAAAAAAAAATCTCATTCCCTGAAGAGATGGGCAGGATGAGTTTGGTGGTTTTTTCTTCCCTAAAGCTCATGTGCACCTACGGTGACCAGATGTCCCAGTATTTTTTTTTATAGGGACAGTCCCAATTTTTGGGTCTCTTTTTCTTATATAGGCTCCTATTGCTTCTGACCCCCTGTCCCAATTTTTCATACTTGCTGTCTGTTCACTCTATGTGCACCAAGCAACCTTTATTGTAGAGTGTTTGGAATGTAGCTGTGATAAGGCTGTTCTGTTCTACTATGCTGGTGGGGTGGATAAACTAATTTTCCTTGTTTGATGCAGTAGCCCCTATGCTCCCAATCCTCTAATCCTTTTGCATTAAAATTCCCATGAAATTCCCTCTGACCTCTTTGCACACGATGTCTGGAGGGTCAGGTCCTGCATACTTCATTTCTTAAATGGTCCTCGACCCTTCATGCCACAGTAGCCTTAGACATAAAACATGTCAGTGCTGATTCCCAGAAGTTTGTGTTGCTAAGGGATTCTGTATGGCATAATGCCAGTTCTAAAATTAGAGGACTTTCGTTGTTGAAAGCATAGTTGTACAGTTGGCAATATTTGATTTGGGAGCATCAGACACAAATAGGCAATCAAAAAATCTTCTAAACTAGTATTCATAATGGAAATCCAATTTTAAAAAAACTTCTACATGGGACTTTTGCTTAAATGGGAGAATAACTTTGGACAAATACTAAACACATCAGAGTTAATGTAAATCTAAGTTATTAACATATCAGAAGTAAGCTTGGCAGAATTCAGTGTTATTTCTTTTTTGTGAATTCAGCAGTTAATATTGATGATTTTTATCAATTTTAACAATTTTTTCCTGCCAGGGCTGCCTGCTACTCTGTAGTGTCAGGGACATGGTCCTTGCAGGCCCAAAGTAGGGGGAAGGCTGTGGTCCTGGTGGGGCAGAGCAGAGACTCCTGGCTGGGACTGGGAGGATGATAAAGTCCTAGACATGGAGGAGACCATTCTGCTGCTGAATGGTTCCTGCCAGGGGACAGCTTGTGAGTGGCGACATGGCGGCAGCAGGGCTGCAAAGGGCTCCCTGCGTGGCCCCAGAGCTGAGGTACTGTATCCCTGTGGGCGTGGACTATACTCAAGGACTGCTATGAATGGATATTTGTTTTCATGTGTTTCTGTATGTCTGGTGAAATCAACATTGACTGACAACTACCAACTTAATCAAATGTGCCAAGCCTGCATTTAACTCTGTAGCTATAAACATACTAACTAACAGCTGGTTTAGCTCAGCCCTCTGGTAATAAGAGGGTAATGGATGAAGTAACATTGTGATCTCCTGTAGCATGTGGTAATGCTTGGAGGCATTCCCACAATACCTACAGCGTACCTGCCAGTCAGTCTAAAGAGCACCATACCCATGCCTCTTATGCCTTAAGGAATCTGACCCATAGACAGATGGGTCAGACAATGGGGGAGAGAGGGTTGGCACAGGAACAGTGCCCATCCCCCTCCTGGGGCACCCTAACTTGTAAAGGAGAGGGGAGGTTTAGCACTATCCCTTGGCTGATAGTCTATTCTCTGTGCTCTGGGTTTACTTCCTTCATGCTGTACTATACTTGTAATCTAACTTAGTTAAGCTGAGTTTGGGAAATTGAATTGTAGTATGTTTTTACTACAGAAGTAATCATCTAACAGAAGTCTTTGGGCAGCCTACCTTCAAAATATACCATGGTAAGGGTCCTCACTGCTCCAAGATAACATTCACAAATTCAGTATTTCCTTTCTCCACTGAGGACCCAATCTTCTACTGTTTATTTTTTCATCTTTGAATAATCAGATGCTTACTGCCTTTTCGCTTGGCTGCATTCTTCCATAAAACTCCTGCTGACTTGACACTGGTGCCAGATTGCTTGGGGCCAGAACACCAGATGGCTGCCTTATCTTTCACTCTTAGGCTGTATTTTCAAGGGCTCCTTCTGCTTGCCAAATTCAATATGAAGTCCAGTCTATCCAACCCACCATGGCCCCTGTCTGTTACAGGTAACTGTTTCATTCTAATGATTTGTTTCCTTCTATTTTTATATAATGGATACAATTCCACACGCTTCTCTGTTAAGACAGGGAGGTGGCCCCTTAAGACTTTTCAGGTCCAATTCACTAAAAATTGGTTGAAGGCGGGGATTTGGAGCCAAGCACTGATAATGGGCAATGAGCCTTTCACTTCTAGATCAGTAGTTTGACTCTCAGCCAGGTTGGTCATAACTGAACATCATTGCCATATAATGGCTTTTGGATGGTCTCTGAAATGAGGCACAAGGTGAGTGAGCTCATATCTCTTGTTGGACCAACTTCTGTTTGATGAGAGAATGAGTGAGTTGTCTCACACCTATTTCTAGTGGGACAGGTGTCTGCGTCAGAAGAGATGCTAGCTAGCTTTCATGTTGAAAGGCATGAGGTGGTCAAGGGATGAATCTGCATAAGCCTAAACTGCTCTCTGAGCCTAAGCAAGCATCCATTTCAGGACAGGACACATGCACACTGGGCATGGTGATCTGCATGCTGCCTGTGCTAGATCCCTAGGGCTTAAGTGGGATTTCAGTGGTGCGTAGGCCTAGAGCCTGCCCTCTGTATTTGCCCTCTCTGAATAAAATGGAGCACATCAATCTCCAAGGCTAATTAATAGGAATCATACTGAAAAGCTAGTGGAAACACTGATCTTGCATTCCTCACTCAGCCAAAGCTAAAGTTCATGGGAAATTGCTAGCAGTTTTACCTAAGAAAGTAGCAGAGGATACTATCCATAACTCATCAGAGGTGCCAGTCACTATTTATTAGCAGACTGTCACACTGAGACACATACTGCAATCTGAGGTGTGGTTTGCAGCTCAGGTAGACATATCCACAGCTGCAGATATTAGAAGAAATAGTGTGGTATGGGTTTAACACAGGCTGTACAAACATGCCAGGGACCCTGGGTACCAACTCACATTTTGTTGAAGCCTGCACTGCCACATGTACACAACAATTTTCAGCCATGTTAGTGTAGGTGTGTCTACAGTGTAGATGTCTTCTCTGGTTCCCACTGGTGATCGCACTGATAGGAATGAGTGTGTTTGTGTGTGTGTGACTCAGCCAGGGTCCAAATTCAGGTGGGGTTCAGATGGAAACAAATTCATAGGCTAGTGACTCTTCCTCCACCACTGTTACCACCTCCTCACTTCTCTTGAGGGGCATTGCAACTGCGTGAACCAGGTCGCAACAGCCAGAGTGGGCAACTAGGCCCATCCCAGTGGTAGAGAAGCTCCTGCTGCTGTGGGGTAAGCTTGCTCTCTACTGCTTCCTTCACCCCAGGCCAGAAACCCACCTAGAACCTTCCTGTGCCCCACTAGTGGATCACAATCCTTTTTTGGGGGAAACACTGTGCTAGATGATCAGTAATATCCCTTGTGGCCTTAAAAGCTCTGCCTCTGTGAAAGTTACAGTAGCTCACAAATTCTAAAGGCATGTGTGGGGGAGAATGTATACAACTTTGTTAATACATATTTTTAAAGTTTAAAAAAAAAAAAAAAAAACTGGACTAAAGTGACCATAGTATTTTGCAATTCAAGAATTTGGAAAAGAACTATGTTAAACTGTTCTAGCTGATTAGGTGGGTCTCAGCTGAGGTCAGTGGGAGTTCTGATTTTGTAAGGAATGCTGCACCCAAGTATGCAAGCTACAGAAACTCTTGAGATCACATCAGATGGTTTCTGGTATGAACAATCTTTAGAACTCATAATGTCTGCTAATGAGGAATTGCTGCTGCTGTACTAAACTACTTCCTTTTACCACCACCATTGCCACAATCTACAGGCAATGTGGTCAAAAGGATAAGTAGTTAGCAGACATGCAGCTAGCAACCCAATATTCTAGAAGAATGTTTGAGGGATTCCATTCTAATACTTCCCCGAAGGTGAGAATGGGACAAATTTTGATTTCATTTTGAAAGGTTTTATACCAGTAACTACAATGAAGTCAATGTAGTTAGACCCCTGATTTGCTTTGGAATAAATAAGAGAAGTGTAAGGCTCTATATTTCTATATATATTTTACTACATATAGGGTATATATATGTAGTAAAAATGGCCAATTGGGGGTGGGTGGGAGAAAATGATTGAAAATAATGAGAAATATATATATATTTTAATGCTGCTGGGTCACTAACTCCCAGTCTTTTGGATCATATCTTACTTTCTATTCAAATGGAGAGTACTGTATTTAGAAATGCTGCAGACTTAGAAATAAAATACTATGTGGATATGAACAGATACCAATTCAGTTAATCATAATAGAAGTCCTTTGTCAGATTCTTGAGATTAGACTAAAATTCTGGGTCATCTAATCCAACACAGGATTTTCACAGCTATCTAGATCTTTTGGCAGCAGTAGGTAATGTGATTACTGGATCATACCAAAAAAATTTACAAAACTTCTTCAGGAGTTTACTGATATTTGTGATATTTCCTTTTTTTTCTAAGCCAAACGAATAGCATTTCCAGAGCACTATTTGTCAGTTTAGCAACTATAACTCACTTAAAGTATGTGGGAAAGCTTACAAGTTTCTCCATCTCTTCGTGGTACCAAACAAAGATTTAGCTATATGACTGGGCATCCTGTAGCTAAAACAGTGGGCGGAAACTAGAAAATGTAGTCTCCTCTTTGCATACGCCTCTTAGTTGTTATAACTTTAGATGCAAACCTCTAAAGAGCTTGAAGTTTACGTTGGAAAAACATTCAAAATTCACTTATCTGAACTTTTTATGAGCTCTGCACATTAGGTTTGCAAGACTCCTGGTTTCACACAAGTTAGAAATGACATGAGAACAATGTGTGTTTGTTTTTGTGGTGTCTCAGTTCTTCCAAGTTATATCAGCAGAAATGAGTGAAAACTTTTTCTAAAGGAAGTTACCTAAAAATTTTTGTCCCTCAAAGGTTCAGTTCAAGTTCTTTTTGACTCAGTTTCACTCATCATCCTACCATATAAGGAATGGGAAAATGTGCTTAATTTGATATTTGTGAAGGAGCTTCTTGGGCATCCATTAAATATTTAAATGTCACTACAATCTATTGATGCCATCGGGATACCTTGCCCTATATCGCACATGCTCTAGTTCATCCCAATGCCAGACTCCCACTGTTTACTAATCTACAGCCCCCATCTGTGCTGATAAGAGGAGGAAATGGAAACAGCAGGGATTATAAACTATCAAAGTCCCAATTTCCATGCCTGAACATAACTCTCTCAGTATATATTGCCTACCATACACCTTCTTTGAAGTAGGAACACCTCTCTATTAGTATCTCTATTAGTGATTATTTGTTTTTTAATAATCAACATTAAGAGAACCTATCCTTAAAATATCTGTGTATATGTTGGCCTTTGAGTGTTAAAGCAAAGCAGTATGTTAAGTTGTTGCTATTTAAGAATGGAAGTAGGTGGTTGTTTAGCCCCTAATATGAAAATACTGTCCTTTTAACAAACTGATCACAGGATCATTGTAAAAAAATGTATATGGAAAAAATTTTTAAAAATGAAATAGCTTTTAAGATATAGATATGGCTTTCCAAGCACTTAAGAATTTTCTGTCCATGATTCCAACATAAGTCCCAAATTGCTTAAGACGAGAGGATGAGATGAAACACATGGAAATAAGATCTAACACTTACTATATTCTGAAGTTCCTCAGAAATATCCATTCACGTGTCTCTATATGCTTCTTTACTTAATTGTTAGCAGTTCCACATGCTGTAGTGTTCCTGCATTCACATATGTCTTGCTTGTTAAAGTTCAGGACCAGTTATGGCTGTGATGTGAGAAATATTTTCTATTTCTAATGTTCCCAATAGTTCACTAATCCATGTGTATGCAGACTGTCATATTAGTTAAGAAGTTGTGAATTTCCACAGAACAGATATGCACGGTCCAGTTCACTGAGGCAGGCACTAGATCTGGCTTATATATCACAAGTAAACTCTGGGGCTAGGTATCCCCCATTTGTGTATATTGCATTGTCCAATGTCCTTTCAAGTATTTTCATAAACTAGTTGTAGACTTGTTTTCAAGTCAGAAACCTCAAGCATCCTATGATTTTCATTCTACACACTCAGCCCATCTCGGACAACAAACATGGGTATGAATTGTCACTACGGGCACCGGTACTAGCATCTTACAATAGCATATCTGCTTGTGTTAATAGATGGTACACTGTACTGGTACATATGCTAATAAGCTGCACAGTGACCTTTGGCCCAAAGGTTCAGTCAGCCTGTTAAGTGTGCTGGTGTAGCAAAGCATCATAATATGACATTGCAATCACAGTTCTCAGTGGTGTGTATTACAGTCCTCTTTGCTATATCCATGATTCACTCCTAATAAGGGTGGTCTTTTTTTCAGTTGTAAGTTACTGTTGCATCATGTAGTATTAGTGAGAGAAATATCAGGACCAATTGTAAAAATCTGTCCTTTCCTGTAACTTACTGTCTTGTTACTGTATATACCACCCCTTCATTGGTTGTATGGGTGCATACCAGAGAAACTTAGGTATGGACTGCCCTCAAAAGAGGAAGGGATGACTTTGTTTCACAGTGTATAGGACACATTGCATTAGTTACAAATGATTGGCTCACCTCATAATGTGCTGGGTAATCATAGGGAATCCCTGCGAGGGATAGCAGACATGACAGACAACAGATAGAGCCTTAGGCTACAGTGGTGCCTCAGAGCACCCAGAAAGCAGCAGATCCAGCAGGAACATTAGGAGACGGTCCGGGGGGCTGGCTAGCCTCCCTAGCTGGGAGCTCAAGGGCCAGGCAGGATGTCCTGCAGGCCGGATGTAGTCTGCGGGCTGAAGTTTGCCCACCTCTGCTTTAAGTTATGCTGAGGACAACCTGTTCCTCAGGAGATGGGAGTACAGACCTATGTATGTTCCCTCCTCCCCCCGCCCCCCCCCCCCCCCCGGCTGAACCAAGCAGAGCTCTGGCATAACTGAGGATCTAACTTTCTGTCTCTAACTAGGAGTTCCCATGTTGAATGTGCCATTATAAATGTAGCCTTTTTTTCATGTGATTTAAAAAAAAAAAATCACCACTTGTCAGCAGTGACTGTTACTCTTGAAAAACTTCTAAAGGATCAGTTTAAGCTGAAGAGGAGTACAATGGAGCAGTGTGTTGTAAACAAACATACAGCAAGTTCATGAACTCTTCAATTTCCCCTTACTCCTCTGATGCTGAGGCATACAGAGCAGAATGTCTCTGCATGCTCACAGAGAGAGATTATTCTAACTGAAGGCATTTCACAGTGTGCTAAATCATCTTCCAATATAAGTAATATTGGGCCGTTTATTTGGTCATTTGGGCCCAAATTTTCAATGGTGGGTGCGGCCAGGGCGTCTGCAAGCATAGATAGGGTTGTGCCTGCATGCGTGCAGTGCAACCACAGGAACTTGCAGGTGCATGCACAAACAGGCACTTGTGGACCCAAAATGGGAATTTCATGCACAGGTACCCATTTTGCATGCAGGTGCCTATTTTCCAGTCACACATACACTCACTTTTGTGAGTGTAGTTGTGCCCTGTTCTTGAAAAAATATTATTCTCTCTCTGCTTTCATGGAGGATTGCTTACATAACATCTTAAGATTTGTCAAGAATCAGAGGGGTAGCCATATTAGTCTGGAATTGCAGAAGTGACAGTCCTGTGGCACCTTAAAGACTAACTAAAGTTTTAGTTTTTAGTTAGTCTTTAAGGTGCCACAGGACTCTTTGTCTCAAGGTTTGATTTGGCGTTGCTTTCCTAGTTAGAATGGATCTGTTTTCTTTCTGAACTCCTCCTTTTACAATTTATAACCAGTTTGGGGCAATTTTCGTAGTGATAAGAGCACAGGGCTATAAGGCAGATCTGTTTGTCATTCACTCACTTTGTGACATGAGGCAAGTAGTCTTTACCTAATTTTTTTCCCATCTGTAAAATGAGTTTCATACTTGCTCATTTGAGGTAAAGTGTTTTGAAGCCTTTAGATGAAAGGCTTATTATATAAGTATGTGCACACAGCATCCACTCATAAGGACAGACTGTACAAAGAGGGAGTAGAAATAGACCTCCTCCCCATTTCCTGAAAAAGCTATCATCTCTTTTAGATGAATGATTCCACGTTTCCGAGATCTTTGGGCAGACAGAATAGATCTATCAAGAAATAACTCTACATTGTTGCTCCTTTTAGCCTGAGAAGTTAGCAAATATTTGGAGCCTTGTCAGATTGTTTCTGTTAGGAGGAGAAATTGATGCAATGAGTCAGCTATTTCCATTCTTGTTAATTAACAAAAAAAAATGTGCAAAAAGTCTGGTTTCCCTGAACATAGTAGAAACAAACAGGAAACAGTTTCCTCATCCAGAAATCCAAGTTTGCCTTCTCTGCAAGTACTGTGCTCAAAGCTCACTCTCTGGGCTTCCTCCCAGGCTGTGCTCCCATTGCTTCTCTCTCTGTTTGCACACTTTTTCTCCTTTGTTTTCTGGTTTCTTTTGCATACATAGATACATGCAGCTGCAAACCAATGCCCTGGCCTAACCCCTGCATTTGCAGTGAGGCTTTAGGGGAAACCCCTCAGTCTGTATGGCATAGTTTCCACTCAGGCCTTGCCGTGCTGGCACTTGCCTTCAGCTGTGGCTTCTGTTGTTTCAGTTATCGCAAAACAAAGAGGCATTTAATTATTTCTTAGCCTAAATGAAGGATGCTTAGGACACCTGTCTCTTCTTACCAGACCAGTGATTGATGGCCACCTTTAACACCTTCCAGCATAACAGTATTTTGTTTCTCCTCTTTCCATGCCTTCTCTGCTCCATTTATGATTGAAAGAGTATCAAAAACTGCAAAAACATCTGTCTCCTTCCGTTGTGCCACTTAGGACTGAAATGCTCTTCCAAAATCCACTTCTCAGGTGTCCATTTTTTATTTCAAATCACTGCTGAGAACACACTTCAAAAACACTAACTACTGAGTAACCATGTAATCCTATCCAGGACTTTAACCCTCTCTCCCCTACCAGGCGTATGCTCTATCCCAGCTTGTTTGTCAAGTCCGTCATTAGGTGGAGTTACTTTGGATGTACATGGCTGTAAATGAGAGGAGAGTTTGGCCCTATATTTTCAAAGCACTTTAAGCATTAAATAATTACTCCTACAGCAGCCCTGTGAAATAAGTAAATTATGTCGCTGGAATGATGTGTATGTCTTAGTCTGTACTGAAGACAATAATCCCCCCCCCCCCAAAAAAAAAACAAAACAAAACCCAAAACAAATTTCTACTACATACTGCTTCTATGCAAAACAAATACTTCAAGCCTAAATACTACCACTCTGAAAAGCCCATGAGCAAATATATTCAGATGGAAATTTCCCATACTCATGTTCTATTGCATCAGTGCAAATCTACCTAATTACTGCCTGATGAGGCCATTCATGCTTCCTTTAAGAAAAAAAAGCCAATGATATTGTAACAGCACCATAATATTCAAAGTTGCAGCATTAATATAAATGAGCAGCATACAGTGATCCATTCAGTCCCTTGGGATCAGCCCCCAAAAGAAATGTACTAGGTGTCTTTCTGGCTATGCAGAAATGTATGAATTGTTCATCTTGACACTGTGGTTACAGTAAGTTTGTAGTTCTTCATATGCTTCTGACCAGTAAGTGAGGCAAGTTGAACAAGGTGCGGTGAGGAAGTGTGATGTCACATGTAGCTTTACAGGAAACAAGCTAGAAGATATTTAGGGGAACTTCAGAATTTGGTGATTTCCAACGGATTAAACATCACAGGTTAGTCTTTCTGAAATGGCTGTTTCTACCCGGTCTAAAGATGTTACATGCATTTTTTTAAGGTCCCTTTTAACAGTTGACTAGGAGGACTTTAGCAGAACACTTCTGTTGGTAGCTGGCTGTAAGCGTGAGTTATTACAGGAACAAACATGGAGGGATTATTATGAGCATGAAAAAGTAGCATTTAGCATGGCTTGCTGCACTGGGGTGGTTTAGACTTGAATTGTTTAAAAAAGTATGAATTTATTAAATAAGATTTACACTGGAAACACTCCTGTTGTCTGGTTTTTTGGGAGTTTTTTTTGCCATGGAGGGGTCCCTTTAGATTCTTTAGTTTTATAAAATTGATTCCTTTGTAAAGTTCAGGTGGTAATAAATACAGTAAAGTGCTTTTGAAAAGGTAGGTAGAAGTTGTCAGCTAGTGTAAGAAATTTTGATATTAAGTGAAGAAAATCTAGAATTCATTTTCTTTTAACTTACATAAATTCTTTTGTTCACTTAGTATAGGATTCTTATTTTCCCTTCTTCCATTCTGCTCTTTTCCCACACTCACGCTAGATTCCCTATGGAGATTCTGTCTCAGTCTTTCCTCCGCTTTGTTTCCCATGCTTGGAAATTTGTAAGTGTCTGTCTGAAATGAAACTGAACCAATGTCTTTCATGTTCCACCTTGAATACACAGGGAAATAAGGAGACAGAATGAGATCTTCATTTAAAATTTCCAGATTTAATTTTTCTGTTTAAGGGGTCAAAAGATGTCTAAAATTTTAAACATTACTAGAGCATTGTAATTTGAAAACCAACAAGTTTGAAAGTCAGAACTCAACATGAAAGTTACAAATTAAAATAAACCTCTGAAAGGCAGGAAATAGAATGTTGTACTCAGGGCCGGCTCTACGTTCCGTGCCACCCCAAGCAGCTCAAGAGGGTAGACGCTTTTCCTGCAGCAACTCAACTCTTTTTCCCTCTTCGGCGGAGCTGTCACAGCCATGCCACTGAAAGCCACCTGAGTGCCACCCTGACAGCGTGTGACATGCTGCCTCCCATCCTTTGCCGCCCCAGGCACCTGTTTGCTATGCTGGTCCCTGGAGCTGGCCCTGGTTGTACAAGTACTTCTGAAAATCTAAGCAGAGATCCTGGAAATCAAGGTAGTGACATATCCTTAATTGAGTAACTGTATTCTTACCCTAATTTATCCTCCACTTAGTAATAGGACAATTCTGGTAATGTGTCATGAAAGAAATGTGTCTGTCTTTTTGTGCATATGAATTTCGAAAGTATGGTCTCTTATGTACAATGAAACTAGCCCTGTATCTGGGTCTGTGTGGAAAAGTTGTAGCCCACGCCCTGTTCAGAGAAGCTAATGGAAGGTCTGTTTCCAGTCTTGCGCTGGCGGGTGTTTTTTCTCTGTGATAACAGGAGTTTGTATTAGTTGTGGGGCATGATGGTTTGGGGCTGAAGGAGAAGTGTGAGAGTAAAGGTTGGAACTTTAACTAACTAAGTGTTTCTTCCCAGCACCTTTCAGTAGTGATTTTTTTGAAAAAATTATTTTTGTTTATTCCTTTTAAAAAGAAAAATACCAAAACCCTATTTCCTTATGTACTTCCATCTGAGCGGTGTGCCCCCTCTCTTGCCTCAGTCCTAAGGTAAGTGTAAAAGCCATGACTATGAAATCATTGAGCAGCATGTCAAGGACCACACTGTCCCTTGCCAGGCCGTGCAAGGCTGTTCTTCCCACTTGCCCTTGGATAGCAACACAACGTCCTCCCACAATGGCTGTTCCTGTGCTGCTGCTCCTCCTCTCCTCATCTTAGCAACACATGGGAGATCCTTGTATAGGTCCTACATGGAGCTTTGAAACTCAGCAAGGCAGAAGTCAAGCTTCTGCCAGCCCTTACCTGGGCAACTCTCAAGTTCTGCAGAATTTATGAACCCAGGAGGCTGCAAGAAAAGCCGTCCGATTCAGGTCTGAGACATTTTTAAGCTTTGTTAAAAGGGCTCTTACCCCTAGCTTAGTTTCCCTGATCCTGCAGACTCCAAGTTTTGCAAGCTCCGAAACTCATTGAGAATCTCTGCTCCAATAGAGTATGTAGTCTTTACCAGGACTCTGCAGACTCTCTTAAAACCCACGCACTTCTCAGAGGCTCACCAATAAAATGAGCACCCCTACTCTTGCAAAAATAAAGTCATCACTCTTCATTGAGGATGGCAGAATAATCTGAATTATGACATTTATTTGAATTATAACATACCCCAAAAAGATAGGAAACCTCTCCTTTTAAGAAATAAAAATCTTTGATTATTTTTCAAATGCCTTGTCATGTTACGGACTAGACTTTCAAAAATCACCACCTCTGACACAGGATTAAATAAGAGACATTGACGGTAGAAAGAGGATGGGTAAAAATTGGACATATAATGGAAACTTAGTATAAACTATAAAGAAGTTACCATCTCTCCATGATAGCTAATGAGTGAGTTTCATGGGATTGTCCTATTCCTAATTGTTTTGATATTGCATTGTGAAGGGAAATACTAAACACAAGCAAAGCATAAGAACAGCCATATTGGGTCAGACCAAAGGTCCATCTACCCCAGTATCCTGTCTTCTGACAGTGGCCAATGCCAGGTGCCCCAGGTGGAATGAACAGAACAGGTAATCATCAAGTGATCCATCTACTGTCGCTCATCCCCAACTTCTGGCAAACAGAGAGTAGGAACACCATCCAATTTCCATCTTCAGACTGTGGTGTTTAAGTTATAATCCGAGCTCTCGAAGCATATACATACTGAGAATTTCAGCTTTCAGTGGAAGAATGGGGGGAAAAAAAAAAAAATTCTACCCATCATGGTCACAGAAACATGAAGCCTAAAGGTTCAAAATCAAAAGGCAAATAAAAGACCCAGAAAGCTAGCGTGTAAGACAATCTCTTGACTTTTGAATGCATGGACTTTGCAATACTGGAAAATGTTCAAAATAAAACTTTTGGTCCATAGGAACAGTGACATTTGCATGGTGTGTGTGTTCTGTTAGAGATCGTAGGCTTGACTCCATGAGCTGGGACTCTTATTACTCTTGGTAGTGGGCACATCAGTGCTGGCAGCTTATTTGTTAAATATATGACTGTGATTAAATCATGAGTTCTTCCTAAGTGCCCCCTCCCTCCACAGCCCCTTCACACCCTCCCCTCTGCCACCATGCTCCTTTTTATGCTCAGTGTGAGGCTTGGGCTTTGTCTACATGGAGAGGTGCACCAGTTTAACTAAAGGTGTGATTCTAAAATGGTTTTGTTAAAACAGTGCAAACCTCTGGGTGGACACGATTTCAGTTTAATAGTGGTTTAGCATAAATCCAATTAGGAATTAATGTAAACTAAATCAAAATATGCTACTCCTAAACCAAAATAAGTATGTCCACGCTGGAGTTTGCAGCTGGTAGGTAAATTGGTTTAAAAATGAATTTTGTTGAGTGGCTGCTACTTTCTCATGTAGTCATGGCCTAAGTTTCATTCTGCCACCAAGAGTGAAGGCAAATGACCAGAACAATGGAAGAAGTACAAAAGAAGGGGAGCTAGGAGAATCAGAACAGTGGAGCAAGAGCAAATAATGGAGTGGAGAAACTTTTTCTATAAAATGAGCTACTGTGCCAGTCTGTTATATAAAAAAGGGGAAAATTATTTATTTTTCAGGCATTAAAAAGGAGGGCTGCAAAAAGAGAATAGAATAAAAAACGGATCTGGCGGGAGAGAGAAACTAAAACAAAATATAAAAATAGAATCAGATGGGGACAAATTCTATGCTAAATAAATAGGCATCTTCCACTGAAGTTGATGAAAGGGGGCTACAGGTATTCTTACATCTGTGTTAAGGGTATTTGATCCTTAGCTTGTAAAGCAGAGAATTTGATTTGTGTTTCTTGCTATATTCTGTATCGGGGGTAGCCGTGTTAGACTGTATCCACAAAAACAACAAGGAGCCTGGTAGCACCTTAAATACTAACAGATTTATTTGAGCATTTACCCACGAAAGCTTATGCCCAAATAAATGTTAGTTTTTAAGGTGCCACCGTACTCCTTGTTGTTTTTATCTACGTTCTAGTTGTAATTTCCAGGGAAGAAAGCACACAACTCTGTGAGTTTGTGACAGTTTAGAAGTGACCTGCAAATAATAATTAGTGCTATCGAGCAATAAAAAATCTAATCATTTGATTAATCGCACTGTTAAACAACAATAGAATACCACCTATTTTTGGATGTTTTCTACTTTTTCTAATACATTGATTTCAGTTACAACACAGAATACAAAGTGTATAGTTCTCACTTTTTATTTGTTTGGTTACAAGTATTTGCACCGTAAAAAACCAAAAGAAATAGTATTTTTCAATTCACCTAATACAAGTACTGTAGTGTAATCTCTTTGTCATGAAAGTTTAACTTACAAATGTATAATTGTCTAAAAGAACAGTTTTTTATTTTTGAATGCGATGTAAAGTGTTAGAGCCTTCAAGTTCACTCAGTCCTACTTCTTGTTCAGCCAATCACTCAGACAAAAAAGAAGAAGGTACCAATGTGAGAAACAAACAAAAGTTTGTTTATATTTTCAGGAGATAATGCTGCCCGTTTCTTGTTTACAATGTCACCTGAAAGTGAGAACAGGTGTTCTTATGGCATTGTTGTAACTGGCGTTGCAAGATAGTTACGTGCCAGATGTGCTAAAGATTCGTATGTTCCTTGATGCTTCAACCACCATTCCGGAGGACATGCTTCCTTACTGATGACAGATTCTGCTTGCTAACAATGCAAAGTAGTGCAGACTGATGCATGTTCATTTTCATTTTCTGAGACAGATGCCACCAGCAGAAAGTTGATTTTTCTTTTTTGGTGGTTTTGGGTTCTGTAGTTTCTGCATCAGTGTTGCTCTTTTAAGATTTCAGAAAGCATGCTCCACACTGCGTCCCTCTCAGGTTTTGGAAGGCTCTTCAGATTCTTAAACCTTGGGTTGAATGCTGTAGATATCTTTTGAAATCTCACATTGGTACCTTCTTTGCGTTTTGTCAAATCTGCTATGAAAATGTTCTTAAAACGATATGTGCTGGGTCATCATCTGAGACTGCTACAACATGAAATATATGGCAGAATGTGGGTAAAACAGAGCAGGGAACATGCAGTTCTCCCCCAAGGAGTTCAGTCACAAATTTAATTAACACACTATTTTTTTAACAAGCATCATCAGCATGGAAGCACGTCCTCTGGAATGGTGGCCGAAGCATGAAGGAGCATATGAATGTTTAGCATATCTGGCATGTAAATACCTTGCAATGCCAGCTACAGAAGTGCCATGTGAATGCCTGTTCTCACTTTCTTGTAACGTTGTAAAAAAGAAGAGGACAGCATTCTCTCCCGTAAATGTACACAAACTTATTTGTCTTAGCAATTCGCTGCATAGAAAGTAGGACTGAGTGGACTTGTAGGCTCTAAAGTTTTACATTGTTTTGTTTTTCAGTGCAGTTATGTAACCAAAAAAAAAATCTAAATTTTTGTAAGTGGTACTTTCATGACAGAGAGATTGTACTACAATACTTATAAGGTGAATTGAAAAATAGTATTCCTTTTCTTTATCAGTTTTACAATGCAAATATTTGTATGCTTTGATTTCAGTTACAACACAGAATACAGTATATATGAAAATGTAGAAAAACATCCAAAATATTTAATACATTTCAATTGGTGTTCTATTTAACAATATGATTAAAATCTATTAATTGTGATTCCTTTTTAACAAAAAAATTAATCACGATTTAATTGTGTGTTAACTGTGATTAATCAACTGCCCTAAAAATGTGTAAGAAATTCGTGATTTAGAAATGTACTGAATTCCCCCCACAAAAAGAACAGGAGTGTTCAATACAGCAGTTGTTCACTCACCAGTTCCTGCTGTACAGTGTATGAATCCTGCTTGCATTGTGCTGGTGATTTTCATACCTGTCACAGAACAAACTGCCATGGCATGAAGCTGTCCCATCCTGCAGGGTCTGATGAGTGAACAAAAAGTTACAGTGCTACGCATAATGTGTATCTGAACCCAATAGGCTAGAGTCAGAGATTAGAGCAAGTTTCCACTGTGCATTTCACTTGAATAGTGTAGTTTGCCCAGGCGCATCGTATGGAGCAGGAGTCAGTCTGGGATGTTTGACCCAAAAAAATATAGGTAAGTTTTGTAAGTTGTTAACCTGCTGAGTGATCCCCTTATCCTATCCAGAAGGGCATTCACTACACTATTCCAGAATCGCTGGATTTTTAAAAATACTATTTTCAGGTCCTTTTTTCCCCCCCCCCTTTCTTTCTTTCTTTCTTTCTTGTTTTAAAGCCATTTCATTGCCTATAGTAATATGCCCCATCTGCTGAGTTGGCCAACAGTATCTTTTGCCTGTTGTGGTATTTGCAGTACTTCCCTCACATGCCGTGGCCCCTTCCCCCATTTGAATTCAATTTCTGCAAATCATTTCTGTAAGCGGCCGTTCAGTGCAGCTGGAGAGCGTAGGGTTGGTTTCAGCTTTTGCAGGCATTTTTTTTAGTATTGAACTTCAAAAAAAAAAAAAAAAAAAAAAAAAAAAAAGCCTGTTTATTATGAAGCTATTGACTGAATCTTAGTTGCCTCCCTGAAAGAACCACAGATGCACCATTCAGTCTCTTCAGAACATAACCACCCCCACATGCTTACTGGGTCTGATTCTGCTTTCATTTATGTTGGTTTTTACACTGATGCAAGTCCATTGACAGACTTACATTCATGTGGGACTAAAATCAAGCAAGTGTTGTCTCTGGGTACTGGGTGCACGCACAGCATCTTTGTGCCTTCACCAATTTGCTCAAAGAAAAGGAGACAGCATCCCATTGGCACAACTGCCAGATTTTCCTGTACAAATTCTCGCTCCCATGAGCAAATGCATTTTCCTCCCTGTGGCACAAATAGATACGCTGTATAAAGTTCAGGGGTTTCTGACAATTTGGCCCTCTAGAGACCAATTCCATGATTTTGTCCTGTTAAAGCACTCAACTTTGGAAATATCATCGTTCTCTTTAATACTGAGCCCCTGGTATGTGTGGGGGACTAGGGAGCTGTGGCATGGGGGTACATAGAGCCCGAGGTGGTGGGAAGAGTTGCAGCAAGTCCTTGAAAAATAGCAGGGTATGGTAGGGTGGGGGGAGAGTAGAGGGAAAGTTCAGATACAGAAACAACAAAGTGTGTGTGACCTACTAGTAATTACTTTTTAGAAGGTTTCTTATTGCACCAAAAAATTTTTGAAGTATTTTCCTGGGGAAGAATTAATGGTGATGTTGGCAGGTTGTTGGAAATCCTTCTGATGTGGCAGTTTTCTTTTCTGGTGCCACAGGAATGATTTCAATTCTGGCTGTTCCTAGGTTAAGTCTATCAGACTCTGAGCCAGACCCACAAGCAAATTGGCATGCACAGTGTGTTTTTCCAAAGTTAACTGCATCTTGGAGCTGTAAGATTGTATCAGGAGCTCACAGAAGGGTTTGCTTTGATCAAGCATCATGAATTTCTAATTATCCTAACTCCTGAATTTGTATAAAGAATTATTTTGCAAGTTTGCATATTTGGATCCATAACTATAGCTGTACTGTGAAGCTAAATCTTAAGATTGGGCTGGGCTTTTTTAACCAGAGAAAAACCACCTTCTCCAGTGTAGTGCCTCTGTGGGTGAAATTTAAGGGACTGTGATAGGCAGGAAGCCAGAGGACTAATGATCTAATTGTGCCTTGTGTCTATAAACTATAAAGATTCACAGCTGGTGGGCTAGCTTAGCTTGGTGTAAGGGAGATGTATTCTTTCCATGGGTCTTTACCAGTAAATACAACGATCAGTAAGTGTCTGTTTTCAAATTCATTTTGACTGTGCTAGTGGGAGCGTGGCATTATTCCAGGGATCCACAAATTTGTGTAAATGTGGAATGTTAGGTATTTCCTCCTTTTGTGTCACCAGTGATCGCATTTACCCTTTTGCTGAAAAAGTGGCAGGGATTTAGTACGATTGAGCCAAGCTGCTATCAAAAGAGTACCGTGCCCCACTCTAGTGGTGCTCTTTTCCTTGATTTGTGATGCCTTCATAATTTCCAAGGCCAGAAGGTACCATGGTGATCACCTAGTCTGACCTCCTCTGAAGGATAGGTCAGAGGACATCCCCAAAATAATTCCTAGAGCAGATCTCTTAGAAAAATATCCAATGGCAAAGACTTAAGATTTTGTCAGTGATTGGGATTTTTATTCTCCATGGTCATGTTGCATGCCTGTGTTTTATAAGACCCACCAAACACAGGCCTTTAGCAGACTTTTTGCTTTACCTTGGCAGGAAAGTCACTGTCTCAAGGGCAGAGAGGATGAACAAATTCTTGGAAAGAGCTAGAAAAGAGAGCACATCTGTAAGTTTGTATGGCTGCAGCTGTTCATTGTGAAATACCAGGTCAATACTGTCAATATGTCCAAACTCATGCATTCAGGAAACTGAATGTGTTTTTAAACTAACACTTGCATTTCTCCAGAATTTTTGGCAATGTGTTCTGTAATGGAAAGTTTTTAATGCAATACGGAAGGAAGAGTAACACTGATGCATTGTCTTACCCTGGTCCTAACTCCAACTTCACAGTATATGATTAATTTTGGAGTCTCAGTATTGACAGCTTACTTTGACATTGCTCCAGCTACTAATGAAAGCTGATGGATTTATTTTTAAAGTGTGGGAAGCAGCAAGATTTATATTACTAGAAAGGCAATCAGAACTTTCAAATGTATGGTGCAATAGTATATGCAATACTAAAACATTTCAGTAAGTGTAACTGACGTGTTATTGTAGGTTCCTCCTGAAGATTTGACTCTCTTAGTTTGAAGTCATCAGATGCATTGGGTTTGTGTGATGCACTGTGACACAGTATGGAGGTACCATCACCAGCACCCAAAGGGTTAACTCTAGGTTTCTGCTATACACAGATGTTCATAGGAAGGTAACCAGGCAGGCCTAGAAATTGCAAGACAGAGGGCACCAGAGGCAGCAGTTAATTCTATGACCTAAGCCAGGACCCAGACACTAAGGGTATGTCTACACTACCCACCAGATCAGCGGATAGTGATCGATCTATCGGATTGATTTATTGCATCTAGTGTAGACGTGACAAATCGATCCCTGAGCGCACTCCCCGTCGACTTCTGTACTCCACCTCCGCGAGAGCTGGAAGCAGAGTCGACGGGGAAGCGGCAGCGGTCAACTCACTGTCGGGTGGATGGACAAATAAATCGTAATTTAGGTTCACCTCCTCTGTCCCCCCACAGTGTAGACAAGGCCTAAGAACTAAGATCTACACTGAATTTCTGGCTGTGTAAATCCAGTTTTTGTTGTAAACAGAGCTTCCCAAAGAATGACAAGTTAATGGGAAACATAGGTGGCATGAAATGCTATGGTGTAAGTGAATGGGATCTTTTCACCTTCCACTGGCTTTGCCCATAGTAGTCATTTTCCCCTCTATAATTTCTCACCATTGCTACTATTGCTGGTCTAAGCAGGAAGATGAACAGCACCTTGCCTACATTATATTAATAAAGCTATACTAGTGGTATCAATATCAGGAAATCTGAAGGAGCAAGAAAAGCTAATGTAGACACAGCCTGTGAGTCGCTCTGGTTGATTTAAAAGCACCTTGACAAATTCAATAATCACAAAGTCCAAATCTTGCAAGATCTTGCTGTCTCTTGCAAGATCGCCATCTTGGGCTGCAGTGTTAGGGTAACATTTGCTCTTGTGAGAATGCTTGTTTGGGTCATGACTGAACAAAGGACTGCAAAACAACCCCACCCCTTCTCCTGCTTTTTCACACTTGCTGTCTGGTCACTCTACTGAAGACAGACCTTTGAAAGTGGTGCCTTTTAGCTGTCTATTCTAAATTTCACATTCTCTTTACATGGGCAGTGTCTTCTTGGCCCCAGAGTGACACAGATTGAGGTTACCTCTTCCAAAAAAGTAAATAAGTGAGGAAGTGTAATGGGGTGATACTCCCACACTCACTTGGCAAGGTTTAATGAAGGCCATATGAGCCAATTAACCCGTTAGGCAGCTGATTAAGGAGGCTCAGCTGGGCAGGAATAGGTGGGGCTGGTAAAGTCCAGGAACTGAAAGCAGAAGGGGCTGCTGGGAAAAGGCAGACCCTCCCAGGAGAGAGGGAGGAATGAGTGGAGACTGCAGTCACTCTCGAGGGGGGAGGCTTTGGGAACTGGCAGGCCCAGGAAGAAAAGGGGAACTAGTGGTAGAAAGAAACCCAGTGAGGCCAGAGGAAGAAGGCCCAGACTGCTGAGCTGAGGGTTCCTGGGCTGGAACCTGGAGAACAGGGTGGGCTCAGGTTCCCCTACCAGCCACTGGGCAAGTAGCACTGAGGTAGCAAGCGAGAGGACTGCCTAGGACTATTGAGGCGCTAAACTCCCTCCGAAGGGGGGAACATGGTCAGTGATACAACCGGAGGGCTGAGCTACAAAGAGGACGCTGTGGTTCCTGGGGCTGCAGAAGAAGCTTCAGATGGACAGAGTGATGGTGTGTGAACCATAGACCAGGGAAGGAGGGGGCTGGCCTCAAGCTAATCCCCAGAGTACAGGAGAAGGTGCCAGTCCAGTGGTGAATGGCATGCTCCGTGACATGAAATAGAAGAAGTCTAGCCAAGTGCATGAATCAAGTTAAGATCAACTTTAACTGACTTGCTGTCTGGAGTAGATGGAGCTCCCTCTCCATTGTACAACCACTACCTATGAATTTCACTGATGTTTAGCAAATATTTTTATTTTTTAAACCCAATTTCTCAACTGGAAGTTTTACTGAGCTTCTCTTCAGGCTCTGAGAACAAGCATGCGATACTTCAGCTCAAAGGAGGACTTCCTTCTGCTATTCTGCATGCCTCAGTACATGTGAATTCATGTGTGCCATGGTTCTGTGTCTTTCACAGTGTGCAAAATTAGAGTGAATCTGTAATGAAAGATTTAACATTAGCAGCCATATTAGTATGTATCCGTAAATAAGACGAGGAAGACTTTGTAGCACCTTAGAGACTAACCATAAATAAACTGGTTAGTCTCTAAGGTGCTACAAAGTCTTCCTCATCTCATTCTGTAAGGAAAGTGTCTTCTCAACCATGCAGAAATTAGTGGTGCTACAAGAGCACTATATGAATTTTCACATATTCCATTTTATTTCTCATGCAGCTTGTGAAATTGACTTTGATTTAGAGATCCTTTTAGAGTCTGCGCTGCAGCTGGGAGTGAGTCTCCTAGTCTGGGTAGACAGACTTGTGCTAGCAGGGCTCAAGCTAGCATGCCAAAAATAGCAACATGTATGTTCCAGCTCAGACAAAGCTTGGGCTGTGAAATCCACCTGACCCCAGCTTGGGCTCCTAAACCTAAGAGATGTCCACATCACTATTTTTAACGTGCTAGCTCAAACACTGTTAGCACAGGTTGTATTGGTCTAGGCTAGGATGCTTGCTCCGAGCTGCAGCATAAACATACCCTTGTAGTTGGGTCTTGCATTTGTGAGAGACCACCTCTTTCCATGCTTTTATACCAGCAGCTGAGATCATGTGGGATGCTCAAGCTGATAAACCCAAACTTTACACACCTGGTGAGCCTTGATGCTGGATCTTGTTTCCTCCTTTGGTCTGGCAGAACCTGTGTGTCAACCATCCCCTCCTAGCATGTTGTAGAGCTACCTATACATGAAGGTCTATAATTCATCATTCTCTGCAGCTTCCAACAATCTTCATTCACTAGTCAAATACTTAGTTTTCTGCAACTGCATAAAACCTTCCTGAAATGAACCGTGCTATGAACTGGAGCAATAAGTGTGCACTTCTGTAACCTCAGCATGGGGAAGTCTCTCTTGAAGTTCTTGCTGTGTCTTAAGTAGTACATTTGATGCCCCAACATGTGGGCCTCTGGTTGCCTATGCTCATGTTTGTTAATGGCACCCAACTCATCTAATTTAAAACTGGCTGACCACCTTATATCAAAAGGTTCAGATAGGCAGGCTGGCTAATGCTGCAAGTGTTCTAGGTTCTGTAATAAATCCCACTATTGGGCCAGCAATGCTGTATTATATGACAGAAGAGAACTGTACTGAAGTGCCCTCCGTGAAGACAGACCTTTGAAAGTGATGCCTTTAAAACTGAGTTTGGGGGCTTAAAATTAGGTGCCAAGTTCAAAAAATTTGGTGTGGATCTATAGGTAAATGCGCTAAGAGTTTCTGGAGGAAAATCATGGAATTCTGTAGACTTCAGACACACAGCAGGAATAGAATATGGTTCCTCTTCATATGTAGAATGGGGGCTTTAATCTGGCAAATGAAGTTGACAGTATGACTTAATTTTCATCTAATGTTAGCACTGTTATGAACTGAAAAGGAATTACTTGTTTAATGAAAAATTAAAAAGTACCGCATAAAACTGATGGAAAACAAAGACTCTCTTTGGTTATCTGCTGCAGCAACAAGGGGAGGAACATATTTCTGGTGTCGTTTTTATTTCATAAATGGACTGTTTAAAAACCTACTTTAATTATGGGATTTTTAACAGGACAATAAAATTGTTAATTTAAATGCTGGTGACTTAATAGCATGTCCAAATTTTGGGTGTTTATGCATCTGCAGTAATTGTCACATTTAAAGTGAGCATTTCTATGTGGATTTCATCATCCAAACACCAACTTTAGCCATCCCATTAAGGTGCCCACGTTTAAAAACTGGGCTCAGTATTTGAATCTTTTCTCATCTCTCTTGGGGCCACATTCAGTAAATATAGTGCTCCGCCCACTTAAATTTTTTAGCAAGACCCAGAAAATACATAATTATGGGCTTGCCCAGCCTTGCCAAGTTGTTGAATCTGAACTTCCGTGAGTGAAAAAATATATTTTGATCATATTTACACCATTAATAGCTATTCTTCACTGGCTTAATTTCCACTTAAAGTATATTTGCATTAATGAGACTTTACTGTATGAATCAATTTATAAAACACTTGTGAAAAAATGTTTAAAACGAAAGGTGAACTTTTTAAAGTGCTTTATGATGTGATATTTCTTTTTTTTCCAATGAGCAGCACTGGAAATACTACATACAAGACTGAATGTTTTCTATTACTCAGGGTTATTTTCCAGAATGGCCTGAAAGGAAATAGTGGGTGATAGGAACAGCAAATGTGCACTGATGGCTGAACTGCCTGCATAAGGATAAAATATCAAATGCAAGTGCTGAAGGCTAAAACAGTGGTTCTCAGTCAGAGGTTCGGGGTCCCTTGGAGGGCCATGAACAGATTGCAAGGGGGCTGCCAAGCAAGGCCAGCATTAGACTCATTGGGGCCCAGGGCACAAAGCTGAAGTCCCAGCTCATGAGTCTGAAGTCCTGGGCTCTGAGCCCTTCCACCCAGGGCTGAAGCTAAAGCCTCAACAGTATAACTTTAGGGGGACCCCTGTGGCATGGAGTCCCAGGCAGTTGCCCTGCATGCTACCCCCTAACTCCAGCCCTGGCTTTTATATGCAGAAAACCAGTTATTGTGGCACAGATGAGTCATAGAGTTTTTATAGCAAGTTGCGGGAGGGGCTCAGAAAGAAAACGGTTGAGAAACCCCTGGGCTATAGGGTCCTCTATTGAATGCATTAGAGGTGAATCCTTGGGCTTCCAGCTGCTATTCCATCAGTTAGGCTAGGATAGCAGTCACTTACTCTTCTGAGTCTCCTGTGTAGGAGTTTCTGGATCTATGTAATCACAAATCCAGGGGTCTCATCCCTAATCTGTTCCTGTGGCTTGTGGCTGGTGTGGCACAGGGTGTGGAGGAACCCCCCATTCAGCCATTCCCCTTGCACTAGTGCCTGGTTTTATAGAGCTACCACTGGCGCTTCTGCAGGCCCTCCACAAAGCCGTTCATTTTACTTGGAGTGCATTGCTCGTAGAACAACATGTAGAGCGCACCCATGCTTCCTGGGCTTATGGACTGGGGCCTAGATCCACAAAGGGACTTGGCTATTGTGATGCTGAGCATTGCAGGGCCTACCTTTTTAGGTGCCTAGAAACTCATGAAACAACACTGTGATTGACAGAGGCAGAGTTAGGTGCTTAGGCTCCTATTCAATGAATGGGGGGAGAGAGGCACTTTAATCGACAAAGCCAGGATGCTAGGTGGAGAGCCACCTAAGCTAATCAATGAGAGAGGGCATGTGAGCTGAGCCCTGTCCCCTCCAAGATAGGCACCTTCCTGCAGCCCAGTTTAGGCATCTGTCTCTGCTTGCAGTCCATGAACTGTGAAAAGCTACGTGTTCATGCATTAGGCTATAGAGTCATTCTAACTCTCTCTGGCCCAATTAATATTTAATTTCCTAAATGAAGGAGAGACAGAGACACACATTAAACTGGCCTAGTGGTCAGGGCACTCACATGCAACATGGCAGATTCCTGTTCGAATCTCCTCTTCCCCTCGGAAGGATGGGGAAGTTGAACCAATGGCCTCCCACATCCTAGCTGAGTACCTTATTTGTGAAGTTTAAAGCAGCTTATCTGCATCCTCTGGCTGTTTTTGTGGGAACTCTCCTGAGGGGGCCCAATCCAGTAGGCAGCCTCTAAGCACACATGCCAAACTGGACCCTGTGACTGACAGTGCAGGGAGGGAACCAGTAAGCCTGCACTCTGATCACTTAAATGTTAATCAGTCCCTCTTGGGAAAACTGACAAGGGTGATTAGACAATTACTTCAAGAGCCCCAGGTTGATAAAGAGGCAGGAGGGAAGCGCCAAGAGAGGAGGGAGAGGGGAACAGGGCCGGTTGAGCTCAGTAACATGGAAGCCTCAAGGGAGGCAGAATGCTGTTTCCTTCAGGTCCTGAGGAGAGGGCCAAAAAGTGCTGCTGTTGCTGTAAATAGACCATTGCACAGGGATTGTTGTGGAAATGGTGGAGGGAACTTAAAATAAAAATCATAGGGTGAAGGCACAACTCCTCGAGTCCATGCAGTTTCTGCGGGAAAGAAAGCGGGTGAGGAGCCATACCCTGTGACACACCCACATATGCAGTCGAGGCAGCCAAACACTTATCTTTCCTGCTTTGTGAATCGCTGTGGGGCTTAGGAAGGACACAGGCATTCAGTCATAGAGGGACACAGAATGTGCATGCTCAAGGGCAGAAACGCGGGCACGAAGAAGGGTCACTGCACAAATGTAGGCACCGAGCACCTTTAGACACCTACCGGGTTAGATGGCAGCCGAGTGGGAATTTTGTGGCTCACAGTGGTACCTAAAAACAGGATTTGGCTACCTAAGTATGCTTGTGGATTGCACCCTATATAAATATTCCTTGTAAAATGTTGCCACTCTAGAATAGTCTTTCTTCTCCAGAATCCTATCTCTGACAGTGGCAAGTGCCAGATATTCAGAACAAGGCATAAAAACCTATAATGCATTCAGCTGTTCAGTGTTATACCATGGAGAGAGAATTTCTCCAGACCCCAGCTAATAATCTACTTGTCCCCTGAACCTTAAACTGATAGCCCTTGTAATTTTATTGTAGCTTCTATAACTGCAGAATTTGGACCAGATCCTGAGGTAGTGTAAATCTGTAAGTCCATTGACTTTGATGGAGCTATGCCAATTGAAATCAGCTGAGGATCTGGTCTTCTATTTTTATTCATTCATCATCAGCATATTGCTTCCTTTACCATTTTCTCCAAAAAAGCTTGCAGGGGACATGCCTGACATTTGTCCAGTAGGAAAGCCAGCTGATGGTGAAGGAATATAGATGGTAAACTCTTGATTTATTTTTTTTGTATCTAGGTCAGGATATTTAGAGTTGAGATTAAACCCTTGCATTTGAGTCACTCTGAGGCTGTTTGGGGTGGGAGTTTTTAGTATTGTAGTTCATATTATATGTGCGATCATCCTGCAACCACAATACCTAAGAATTGCAGGGTCAGCTGTGGACAGTTTGAGACTTAATTCTGCTTTAGTTGATTAAAGCATATCCTCAATTTATTTTAGATGCCTTTTCTGTGGGAACTTCCTCCTTTTTTCTTTAAACAAATTTTCAGAAGCAGTTTTAAACCTAAAATTAAATTGTTGGAAGTTCTAAAATATTTTCTGAAACTATAGCAGCATCTCCAAATTTAAAAATGTAAAATCCAGACAAGGCTAAACTTCAAAGGGCAGAGACTTAGTAAGCAGGCAAAAATGTGTAAGCAAAATTACTTTAACTGCTTGTGCACAGGGATATATTGTCTCTCATCTCTGTGCACATACAGTTGTGTATGTAGATTGAATATTTGCACAAGCATCCATGGCGTACAAATCTATGACTCCTTCTATAAAAATAAATATGGGCTAAAGAATTATCCACGGGCATGCTTTATTTTTTAGAGGCTCCTTTTGGAAAGAGGGCACTTGATCATAAAATGCCATTTCAAAAAAACCCCAAAAAACAAATCTTCCAGCATGCAAACATTAATGTTGTAATTTGCACTTCAATAGGTAAAGCTTTACTTTTAACTGAAATTTTGCATTGTTTATAAACATTGTTTAGAAACATTTTGGTTTCTATCCTTTATTTATATTTAGTAGTTTTTGCCTTTTGAAGTCTGTGGATATCTGGGAGCGTGAGAGATGCAGGTGTATGCCCAAAACATGTCTTCACTTAGTATGAGATCAGTTTATAAGCCCAAATCATCACTGCTTGTGTGCAGGAGCACAGAGGGAAAGTCACAGGGAGTTCTCCCAGCCCTTCCATCCAACTGGCAGCACGTGTTGCAGGTTGCTCTCCCCAACCCCAAGAGGCGGGGTGCCAGCTGCCCTGATGGCCACAGAGATTGTATTTGAGCAGATTGTGGGTGTGGCCCCCAGCCATCACCTTTCCTCACCAGCAAGACAATTAGCACCGAGGGAGCACAAGACAAACCTTTACTAATAAAGAGTAGCAGTGGATGCTGGTTAGTACATTCCCCTTGTTTAGTGTGTTGATTGTGCATGCAGATGTATATCTTGATTCCTCATCAACAATCTGTGTGCACAGTCACAGTTTAGTGACCCAGCACACTTATCTTTGTGCACCTGATCCCAAAAGTTTTGAGCCCCAGCTTCAAGATCCTAAGCATGCCATGAGCCTGAGCAAACTGTCACTAAAGTCAATGGGAGTCTATCCATCACCTCTGAGAGTTGGATCAGACACTACGTCACTGATTTCAGGGACTTATGGGTGCTTACCACTTTGCAGGATCAGGCCTTATGTATATCTCTTTACTTTAGAACATGAAATATAATTTTATTTACATATCAATTCATTGTCTGCCCATACTCCAGAAAATTGACTGATACGGACTTCCACATCACAGACTTGTAAAGTAGTTGGATTATAATATTCTGGCACCATGGTAATTTTACTTAGCTGGAATTTTCCACATACAGAACTCTGCTGGATTTCCCCAGTGGAATTCTTGGTTGCCTCAGGCTGGTGTGGACCAATAAAATGTTACTGTGCTGGTGACCGCTGATGCTTTTTGCACATATCTGCTCTTATACTGGTTCTTTGCATGCAATTTTGTTTTGCCTTTACTTTATTCTGAACTAATGTACTTTGGATCTGTCCTGGGGTCCTGTGGTGAGTTGTTACTCAGTACATTGAAATTTTTGAGAGATTTGGAGTAAGGATTTTTTCAGCAGCATAATTAGGGTTAGTGATACCAGAAAGAGTTCACTGGGTTCTTCTGGCTCAACGGTTATAAAGGAAACTGGTCTGATTCTCTAGGAGAAGATCTGAGAGGAGTCTTAAGAGCAACCGTGCATAGGGGCCAGTATGAGCTGAACTTTATCTTATTGTTGGGTTTTTATTAGAGGATAAACATCCAGGAAGCGTGAGCTTGAACTCCAGACCAGGCCTACATTGTTTGAACAGATCTAACCTACCTTGCCCTACACGATAGGATGTGTCTACATTCATACCATTCTTGCATTTTTTTTTTTTCAAGAACAAAAGATTTGTTTTATTTCCTATTGTGTTTTTTTATGCTTCTCCATGAACTATCAAATACCTGTGGTTTCTGTGTGTCTCAGTTCATGTTGCTGTTTGCAAGAAGAAAAGGATTAAAATGTTGTCGTGTTGTTCACAATTTAAACTGTGACTCTGAAAGAAATGAAATGTCTCTCGGCAGTCTAACTGGGTCTGGAAAAACACTTACCCTGACATCAGTTTTGCATTCACATATTTCCAAAGACTTCCCCACACACTGCTGTTAGATTTCTAGTAGCCTGCTTTCCTACTTCCTGCTTTTGGACACCTGTAAAAGCACCAGTGTTGTGTGAAATGGGCTACCCTGGTCAGTACTGAATTGTTCTGCTTTGTAAGGGTGAAATTCACTCCCATGCAAAAGGGCTACACAAGACCTGTGTGCCATTTAAATCTCATTAAGTCCTGTTTTGAGGCCTTAAATGTATAGGTGTATAGGCCTCGTTTGGTTCTCTGCACAGGGGTGAGAGAAGGGGAGTTCTGAGTTGGATCCCGGAAATGGAAGCAGATGCTCAGTATGAGTGTCAATCCCTCTCTTACTTTGTTGGCTCAGGCTACTTCCTTAGCCTTTCAGTGATACTGGAATTTTACACAGGCGATGGCGTGTTCGGGATCAGGTCTCCAGCCAGACAATACCACTAGTTTTTTGGGAGCTGCCTCTGCTTTCAAATAAAGCCCAAAAGTCCCAGAATAAATGAGCTTCCCCTTTCTGGAATTGTCTTCTCCCTAGAATTTCCCTACATCTCTTGTGTCCATGGTAACTTCCCTTTCTGTAGCTATCCAGTTCTTTACAAGACCTTTTTAAAGGCAAAATATCTGCATCTTCTTCCTTCCCCAGCTTTCCCTGTAGTGCAGGTTAGTAGTATTTTTCCCTCTGTTCTCTTTTCCAGCATATTTTCCTGTGACAGCCTTTAGTACTCCAGTGTTCTTCTGGACTACGAGTCTGGTATGCCTTGCTGCAGGAGTGGGACAGAGTAATGCTAGACCACATGCCTTCCTTTTAAGGTACATAAACTTTGTTAATATGCACAAAGTTATTGAGGGTAAACTATCACTTTCCCTTTACAGAGTTACCACGATTTCCATGGAAGATTATTTTATATTGTCCCCAAACCAATTTTTTTAGCCTGAAGGCTGACATATTTCAATTTGGATATGCTGCCCTCATGCCTCATGGGAGCTGTGTCCCTAGACTCCTCTGTATGCCAGGCTCCCTGACCAGACTGCATCTTCTAAGATGCACTTTTATGATGTAGCTCTCTCACCGTGAAGGACCACTGATGCATTGTGCGGGAGATGTAGATTGACCAGGATCTCTGGTCAGTGGTGGAGAATGAGGACATGAAGCACCTGAACTTTCATTACGCACCACAGCAGCCTTTCTGTATTTGAATTTTTGCTGAAAAAAATCTGTTTTCTGTGGAAAATTGAGACAAAAATGAATCCTTTTTTCCATGTGCATTTACATTGTCTGTGTGTGAAGAAAGACCATTTTCTGATCAACTCTAGTTCTGAGTTGTTGTTGTTTTTTAACTGTGATGTTGTAACTCTTAGGCTTGTTCTGCCTGAAGGTACAACATTACCAAAGTTGTGGCTCGCGTTACCCAATTTCCTCTAATGCAGCACTTTTTTATTTTCCTTTCTTTGTCATTAGCCAAAACAGTTGGGGATTTTAACAGTCCCAAATCAGTGCTACTTTGGAAAATAGGCTCTTTTTCACAGAATAAGGAAAGTCTTGAGAGGGACAACCAACAGTTCTGACTGGTGACTTCATTTTTTTCCCCCCCTTAAGTGCCATATTTTCTACAGTTTGTTGTTTGTTCCTTCCTCTTTCTCTCTTTGGAAATTAATCATGCAGGAAATGATTAACCGCAGTTAGCTCTCTGTCTGCCTCTTTGACTTAATGTGTCATGTTGAGAGAGGCCTGAAAATGAGTTAAAATGGCAGGCTAGATGCACACAACATGCTTTTGTACAGACTTACAATCCAATTGTTCACTTTGGCCATCCCACACAACTAGTCATCCTTTTACTTTTTGCAGAATAAGATATTTGTTAAAAATAACTTTAGAACTACAAAGTTAGAATCTGAAATCCCCAAAGTTTGGGGATCCAAGGTCTCAGCAGGCCCATTTCTACTTGATTCCCTTGCAGCTTTCCTTTGAAGAGTGTGATTTCTAAGAGAGAAGTTTGTCTTCTACATTTAGATTTTTAAATGAGATTTTTTTTTTGACATGCTGCATATCATGACTGTTTTTATTCTGTTATTGGAAATGACATGATGGCTGTCTAACCAATAGCAGGTGGACTTAATTAGCACAACATTCATGCACATTTAGTTACTCCTGGGGGAATTCTGCGACTTGGCACATGAGCAGAATTTATGGCCCTTGCAAATTTTGGTTTCCCTGCAGAAAAATGACTTTCTGATGGGGAAGCAAAGAGAAGCCACAAACAGCTCTTCCCAGCAGTATGTTTCAGGTGCCCAGGGCAGCCGGCAGAGAGGTAAATCACTCTGGGGTGGGCAGGGGTAGGGGCTGGGGAAGAGAAGACCCAGCTGGTGGCTCCTACCCTCCACCTGCCTCTGCTGCTATTCACAGGTGGGCTGGAAAGAATGGAACTTCCTCTTCACCTGGATGGCATCCAGTGCCTGTTCAGACCCATGCCAAGATTTCTCCCCCAGCTCCAGGAAGCTCTGCAAACTCCCACCCCCTTCCTGCACCCATCACTCCTCTGTACAGGAAGCTGCTCCCCCGCCAAGCCAAATCCCTGCCCATGAGCCCTACTTCCCCTACACCCTGGACTACCCCACTGAACCTCAACCAGTTGCACCTGGATCCCCACCCCATGCCTCCAACATGTAGACCCTGCTGAGCCCCATCTGGATCCCCCTGAAGAATCCCATTACTGTTGCACCCAGAACCTGCAACAAGCCTGTTTGCATCCAGATCCCCCTGCACCGAGCTGCCCATACCCAGATTGCCCCAAATAGAACTCTCTCAATCCACACCTGGATCCCCCATGTTAAGCCCCTCCACACTTGGATCCTGCCTGTGATAGGTTTGGTCAGAGAAACCACCTTGGGACTGTTACCTGACATGCTGGAATTACCTCTGAGCCCGTTTTCCACTGCCAGCTTGGGACACTAGAACCCTGCCTTGTTGAGCCAGACACGCTAGTCTGCAGCAACACAGACCCAGGTCTGGTCCTTTCACCAAAAACTGCTCAGCAAGTTGCCTATTTCCAGCACCCAGACACTGAGCTCCAATGGGATTCAAACCCCAAATAAATTAATTTTACTCAGTATAAAGCTTATACCATGTAAACTCCTAAATTGTCCTCCTGCTATAACACTAATAAATATGTACAGCTGTTTGCTCTCCCAGGTATGAATCACTTACTTTGGGTTAATTAATAAACTAAAGTGATTTTATTAAGTATTACTTGGAACCACTTAAATCCTACTTTTTATAACAGACAGAACAAAGTAAGTTACCAAGCAAAATTAAACAAAACATGCAAGTCTAAGCCTAATACATTAAGAACTTGAATAGAGGTAAATCTTGCCCTCCAAGATGTTCAAATAAACTTCTTTCACAGACTAGAGTCCTTCTTAATCTGGGCCCAGTCTCTTCCCTTGGTACAGTTCTTATTAGTTCTAGCTCAGGTGGTAACTAGGAGATTTCCCATGACTGGCAGCACCCTTTCTTCTGTTCCATCCCCTTTTATATCTTTGACACACAGTGGGAATAATTTCTCTCTCTGGGTTCTGACCCTTCCTTCTAAATGGAAAAGCACCAGGTTTAAGATGGATTCCAGTGCCAGATGACATGGTCACATGTCCTGTGAGACCCCCAAGCCTCCATTCTTTTCAGCCTGAATTACAAGTAAACAGAGCCATTTATAACCGGTTGTTCTAGTTAATGGTAGCCATCAAGATCCTAAGCCACCATTAATAGCCCACACTTTGCATAATTACAATAGGACCTTGGACGTGCAACCTTCACACCTGGCAGGCAATTCACCATGCGGTTCTCTTGGTCATCACAAACCCCATTACCTGTATTTCTAATAATTGAATTCCCCATTACTCTTACCTCTGTTTTCCTGCTAACTTGGTTTCCTTCCCCTACCCCAGAGATATCCTCGGTTCAGGAGGATACCATGAATCATCAGGAAGGAGGATCCCAACTATGGGATCATTTCCCCTCTACGCCAGCTTAATGATCTTCCTCAACAGCACAGAACCCATCACAGGGGGGTGGGATTACTCTGTTGTGTCCAAAAAAGTCTTGGTTTTGTACCTTTCTGGCTTCCTCTGGTCTCCACAGCCCAAACTCTGAGAATAGTGTGCTGCTTACACCAAATGTGCACACACATGCTATCTGCCCACAAGGCAGGTAATCATACATATTGCATGCAATGGAATAAATGGGATAGCCCCCTTCTCTGCTGCTGGACTTCTGCCTGCATTGTTTTTACTCCTGTAGGGGTGGGTTGGTTGTATGTTGTTCTTGTGTGTGGATGAGTGATTGTTTTTCTTCTTTGTGGGGTGGTAGTGGCGGCAGGGGTTCATTGGCCTAAGTTTAGAGAATGTTTAAGTGTATCTGGCTCTCTTACTCCCTCACAGAACTGCCGTTTGCTGCTCCTGTTCACTAGCTCCTCTGGTTGCTTACAAGCTGGCTCTTTATACCCCTGTTCTCCCTGCATTAGCCCCACCACCTAGTCAAGGGCTCCTAAAGGGATTACGAATCAACGGATGGCACGATAGAGCCTCATTAGGAAGCTCTCAGCCTAGCCTAGGAGGCCACGAGGTTCAGCCTGCAGCCCCCCATACAACCCTCACTATAACCATCAATGCAGCAGGCATGTGGTAAGTAAGCACACAGCAAACAACCAGACAACAAACTCACCTCAAGGTTCATGTGATCACACCTCCTTCACCTGGGGAACTCCCTCACAAAACTCCCCTTTATTCCTATTGCTTCTATTCACTAGCTCTGCTGGACCAATAAATTGGTCCAATAAAAGCTGGTCCAAAGTTAGTTTAATAAAAGATATTACCTCACCCACCTTTTCTCTCTACTATCCGGGGACCAACACAGCTGCAATAACATTGAATGGGTCAGTTACAAATGCAGACTATTTAAATGGTAATTGTCAGCCATTGACTATACCTCCTATTTGTTACAAGTGGAATCTTTCCCACTGATCATGTACAAATTATACACTGCACATCTTCAATCTGTTGAATGTTGAGAGAGTCAATATGTTTGCCAAACACAACACAATTATTAAAGCTTTCATTGGACGACTATAATTAACATCTTAGAACTATTATTCATTTTCAGTACATTGTTCTTCCTACACACTCATAGTGATAGAACATTACAGGCATGTCGCGACTTAGGCATATTTAACATACACAATTTCTGCTTTATGTAGTTCGCAAAAACAAAAAAAAGAGAGGGGGGGGAAAATTTAAAACTTCCTGCAGGGGGCGCAGTTTCGCCTCCCATTGAAGTCAATGGGTTCCGCTTTATGCGGTAACCACGGAACAGAACCCTCGCGCAAGATGCAACATGCCTTTATAGATCAACTATGTTGATATTTGCTCAAAAAAAAGGAAGAAAAGAGACTGGACTGCACAAAATTTCATGGACACAGGACAGTGCTGAATCAGGGTTGCAAGGATGGGAAGTTGTACCAAAAAACAAAATTTCAGTTTGAGTTGCAGACAGAAAAAATACCGTAGGACTACTTCAACTAGTTTCAAAAGTAAAGTTGGAATAATATCATAACTCCCTCTGTTTTGAATCTTAAACAGGTATGTTACACAGGTTACTGTATATACATATCACATTCCTTTTTTGGCTGATTATCTGACCAAAGCCATGTGCATCATTTCTAGTAGCTGCTAAATGAAATAGAAGCACCTGAATAAAGCACAGAAAAAGAACTGTGATTTGTAGTTCATACCAGAGTATTGGAAAGTCGTCCTTTCAGTGGAATGGAATACATTGGACCAAACTTTGAAGTGACTTACTCCCACTGCAACCCTATTGACTTCAATTGGGCTGTATTAGGAAGAAAATTGGCCCTCTGTATTGATCTAATAGCATTTTGAAGGCCTCAGTACAGTTTTATTATTTCATATTTAGTCTCTGTGTTTAATTTATTTGAGCCTTAAAAAATGTTTATAAACATATTAGCTTGCTTACTGTATAATTATTTACTTGGCCTGCAGAAAACAAAACCAGACAAGCCAAACAGTAGTATAATGTGAGTAGAGCTGTGCAAAATTTTTGCATCAAGCTTCCAACCCACTCTGCCTAAGCTGGGCTCGTTGAATCTCAGCCCATGCTCTCAGAGCTTCATAAGAGGCTCCCTAGCAACTGAAATAGGCAGAATAAGGGGCTTGCTTAGCTCTAGCTCATTTCCCACCATGCTGTTTGGTGCAGGAGTGCACTTCCTGTTTCCACTCCCACCGGTCCCAGAAGACTCACCTCACCCAGGCCTTAGAAACAACTTCTAGCCTTCTACCTGCAGGTCACTGAAGACACATGGCAGTTTTGACCATTTACTACTGGGGAAGCAGGATAGAAAGGCAGGCTAGTGCCTGTTTTCCTCCTTCTCTTTTCTAAAGAGCGGGGAATTAGGAAGATGAGAGAGGTCTGTTTTAGGGTAAGGGTCTCCTTAGAGCTGTGAGTTTGTTAAACTTCCAGGCCTAGATGCAGCCTTAGTTCACTTCCTCCCCATTGAGCTTCTTAAGAAGCCAGTTTCTGCTGGTCTAAAATGACCCATTAAAAAGGAAGGGTAACTAAATAGTACAGGTTTAAGATTAGCAGCCGTGTTAGTCTGTATCCATAAATAAGATGAGGAAGACTGTGTGTGCTAAAAAGTCTTCCTCGTCTTAAATAGTACAGTTATGCCAAACTTTATAGTTGAAATAAGTAACTGGTAAACAGCTAGTCTTCAATTGAAACATGAATAGATTAGTCCAGTTACTCACTGATTTATCTTGGAGCTGCCTACATGCAGGCATTTTTATATATGAAGTGTACATTTCAGACCACATATTTTTCTCCTTCTGCTAAGATGGAGATGATTTTTTTCTGGGCATTTGCAATGGTGTCATTAATTTGCAATGACTTACCCAAACTGCCTTTGTTAGCTTTTTGCCATAGCATTTAAATGAAGAAAACAAATTATTTCCCATTTCACACAGCTAAAGGAGTTAAGATTTTCTTATAAGTGAAACACATGACTATTCCCCCCGCCCCCTTTGGTATAATGGCACAGTAATTGGGCAGGCAACTGCAGCTATGAAAAGACTGTATTAAGAAACAGGATGATTGTGGTTTGCTTTAAGAACTAATTTTCCTGTTGACTTTTTTTAGAGAGGAAGTTGAAGAACAAAGCTGCATATGTCTTAATTGGCTCGTCTGTTAGATTTCATATTTTAAATATTGAATTTTGGTATAAGAAGATTGGGAATGGATAATATTTTGTTCACAGTTTTATTTGATGAGCATAAAAGTTGGAAACAGGCAAAACTCTGAAAAGAAATGTTCAGAAACTTACTGGGATACTGTCAATTAATGCCTACTCTTTCTGGAGATATTTCACCTGATAATATTAGAGGTAACTCCTACCACGACAAAGATCAAAGAGAATTTCTATCAGTTTGGTTTTGTGTATTTGACAGTGCTGTGTGTAGAGTTAGTCAGCATCTCCTTTCATTTGCATTGGTGTCTCACAGAGTAACAGGAGAGAGATTTTTTTTAAAAGGAAAATATAAACCTACAAACATTGGGAGAGACACTCCAAGGCAGAAGTAGTGCCTGAAACCATTTTAAATTCCATTTTCTGTCCCAGTTAGTTAGATTTCAAGCTGGTGGTCTGTTCTCCCCATTTCTTTCCCCTGTTGAAGACTTTAAGCAGTATTGATTATGGTCCCAATTCAGGAAAGCACATATGCACATGAGACTAAAGCACATATTTAAAGTTAAGCACATTCTTAAGTGCTTTCTTGAACTGCAGCCTATGTAAATTCCTCCTCTCCTCTCCTTTGTATAGCATGGATTTTGTTTTAAGTGTATTTGCAAATCTTTCTTTGACTTTACAAATAACTAGGAAAATAAATTGTTTCTCCTCTTTGAAACACACTAGCATCTTAACATATAAATCTCTGTTTCTAAGCATGTTTTTCCCCTAACATACCTAGGGGAAAAGAATGTGCTCCCCAGTCCCTTAGGGTAAATAAGGAGCAGGGAAGAAACACAATTATTTCTTGGAGTTCATGGCAAAGTTAAACATTCCCTTTAGTCAGGGATGGGTATGAACCTAGTGTTTCACTGTAGCCCTTGATAAAATACAAGCTGTAGATGTAGCAGTACTTGCAAACTCCATCATTTAAATGGCTCTTAGGGAACTGTATCCTTTTTAAAGTATCCTGTATCCTTTTTAAAGTACAAATTTCAAATAGACAGGGTTGTGTTTTCAAAGTGATGCTGGGAGATTTAGCTGCATGACAATCACGGAGATTTATCTGGCAGTCCTTGCTCAGGAGAAAATCTCATGGGATTCTATGGGAATTTTGCCTGAGTGTTATTTATTGCATGTTCTAAAGTGCCTTCCACCAGAGCGAGTAGTGCAGAATAAGGGCCATCAACAGGAAGTGTACAACTGAATCCCCACACGTTGCATATGCATTGTGGTGGTATTGCCCGGTAACTAGACATCTTTACCTGATCTCACCTGGAATTATCATAGTTGCAAGCCACTGAAATCTTGTGGGGACTCCAGTTTATGTATGTCATTATTGCTAATACTTGTAGGTATTTCTTGTCAAAGTTTAAAATACTAAATATTCTCCTAACACTGATTTATGCTCAGAAAATGTAGCTGCTAAATCTGTTGGCTAAGCAGGAGGTTCAGCAATCAGGATAAAGTGTGAATACAAAGGTTATAGATTTGTTGCTTTATTGTGTCTCGTTGTTTGACAGGTTTCATAGCGATATTGGGAAAAGTTCTACTGTAGACCATGCCTGTCCCTCCCCCTCCAGCTCCTCCACCTCCCCCAACTCTAGCACTGGTAAGTTTCAACTTGAAATATAAATGTAAAATATATTTGTTTAAATATGGTCCTACATGGTACATTGTAAGGGGCAAATACTGGACCTTTGTGCGCAATCATGTATTTGGGACTCGGGCAAGGGATTCTCTCAGTGGTTGGAGAATGTACTCCTTGCAAGTATACAAGTGCTGCTACTCCTTCCCACTGATTGACTGCGCTACTATCCCCACCTGCTCTGCATCCTCTTGCTCCCTCCATACAGATGAATACACGGTTTCTCAATCTGGGGATCCTGGTCATGTTTCAGAAGGTTGTGACTACCTTCTCTGTCATTACGGCTACAAGGGAGGAGGTTCGTGAGACTTTCTCTGTTGTACCATGAGGCCACCCTATGGAGAAGGTTGAGAACCATTAGGCTAATGGATCTTCCTATTTGATGAGCCAGTGGCTTTGATTCGTCCCTGCACCCTTTCTCCTTTGTGCTGCCACTGAAAGCTATGCCAGGGTGCTGAGGCGTTCTACAGGTTCTCTCTGGCTGCTGGCCCCACTTTCTGGGAAACATCCGTATTACTGAGCTAGCAAACCAGAAAACCCTTTCAGTGGTCATTAAATGATCTCAAAACAAAGTAGTTTTGGGATCTTTTCTCAGCTGCAGTTTTGCAAGGAAATGGATGAAAGAAGGGAAGAAATCTAATGCAACGAATTCAGTCTGAATAAGTAATATGTTTTCCTTCAATCATGAGAGGCATTAGAAATGTCTGGGAAAATTAGAACTCTTATTTTGTATAACACAAAACATTTCCTCTCTTTTTCTAAACTTGTTGTTACCTTTTCTGAATGCTGAGATAATTCAAAAAGTACGCTCTGAAAAGACAAAGCAGATGCAACTGAGGTTGGGAATCTTAAACCCTTGACTGGAAATCAGAAAGGCCTGTGATGTTTGAAGAGAAGGATCACTATTTTCCAGATAGATTTAATGAAGAGAAAACAGTAGCCAAATGCTGAATTTGTATCTGAAGCTACCAGTGTTTGGATATGATGTACTTCAGTGTGATTTTTTTTTTTTTTCCCCCCCCAAAAAACTAATCTTTCTGTGCAAGTCAGCAGTATATATGGTTTGCTCTTGTTCATTCTCCAAAGTAGCAACCTTTTTTTTTTTTCTTCTGTCTTTTCAATTATATTTTTAAATTGAGATTTCTAAAAAAGACACTTTATCTTGGCTTCATGTGTATCAAATATAGACTCTGAATGCTGGGTGGAAGAGAGGACTGTTTCAAATTAGACGCTTGGTGTGGCAATGGATCCTGAATGTTGAAACGGATGTAGATTTTTGGGGATCAGAATCTTTGTTTGCAAGGCCAACTGCTTTTAGTGCCACATGTGCAAAAGGGAGACTGACATGAAATGAATTATAACTGCTTTGGGGTTAAAAATGGAGGTATCCATTACACACCTTGCTTAAGCAGGATGCTGCAGTTTGTTTTGTATTTTTATTTATTGTTTCATTTTGCAGGCAAATACAGAAAAGCCTTCCTTAAACCGGTCTGAACAAGCAGGGCGAAATGCTCTCTTATCTGATATTACCAAAGGAAAAAGGCTAAAGAAGGCTGTTACTAATGATAGAAGTGCCCCTGTCCTAGACAGTAAGTACAGTTCTGTTTATTTTAATGTAGTTAATGAAGAGTTAATATGCAGAATTAGAGTAGTTTTTATAATCAGCATGTGAAGAGATGCAGGATGGTCAGGCAAAATTATTGTAAAGTGGTCAAATAATTTGCTATATTAATGCATGTTTTGAATCAGTTAAGATATCCATTACTATTTATAAAATGTGTATATTAATTTGTGTGCTAACTCTGGCAAGTCAATAGCAAAATGTAATTGGTACAAAGTGTAATGGTGGGGAATGGGAAAAAAGTGTAGTGCTTTCAAGTTTTGCGGTACATGCTTATTTTCAAGGCAGACTGTAGTGATTTTTTTTAAGTATTACTTTAGATGGCTATAGAAAAATATTCTTTAATTTCAAAGCAGTATATAAAAAATATCTGCACCCACCACTGATATGAAATGGCCAGCTGTTTCAATAATTACAAAAGGAAATGTATCTTGATATCAGGACAGGAGGATGAGAGCTGCTGGTATATGCCCAGGATGGGTGGTAGAGGCAATCTGCATTCCACAGGTACCACTGGCCCTTTGGTTCTGACTAGGTGTCCATATTATATGAATGGAAATGCTAAACCAAAGAGAAGATCCAGAAAAATATTTAATTTGCCTAAAAATATCTGGTAAAAGCATGTACTGTTCCCTGAATCTCTGATTTTCCTGTTACAATGCTTGAAAATCGAATCAGTCTGATAAATATGTAATTGTTTCATATTAAATGTTATTTACAAGTTATTTTAAAAATATCTCCTGAATTATTTAGTAACGTTCCAGTTTTGATTAAGTGCATGGAAACGCTCTTAAATCCCATTACAGGCTTTCGGTAATGCACTAAAAGTCTCTGCACAACAAGAAGGGGTGAAAGTGGGCTGGTACGGCGTACCGGTAAGAACCCAAACCGGCCCGTATTCAACCCACATTAAAACACTGCCATGGCAGTGCTTTAAAGTCCCTTCCCCTCACCTTCCTCCCTTCCCCTCCTCCCTTCCCCCAGTCGGCTGGACTGGGCTCCTGTAAGGGTAGGCAAAAGGGGCAGGGACATTAAAGTGTTGCCACGGCAGCACTTGGATGGTCCTTTGCCGCAGCAGTGCTTTAATGTTGATGTGCCCCTCTCATTGGGGTACACCCCTGCTGGTAGAGGGGTGCAGCCAGGGTAAAGTGCTACTGCGGCAGAAGACCCTTAAAGCACTGCTGTGGCAGCGTTTTAATGTCCCAGTCCCTTTTGCCCCCCGCCACCAATGGCTACAGGCACTTACTGGTATGGGGTGGGCCGGGGCTGGCTCTGACCTCTCAGCCCTGTCCCCTCCACCCAAGGCCCCACCCCTTCTGAGGCCAGAGCTGACCCCAGCTCAGCCCCGTACTGGTAAGACAGCAAGAGAAAAGTATGTGCAGCGTTGGGATAGTGCCCGGGTTGAGTCCTTATTTATGGATTGACTCCCGTATTTCTAAGCAAAATCTTAGCCAAAACGCCGAACCTCTGCTACACCTGGGAGGTCTCTCTCTAATGTGTGCAGTCGCACCATGCTGGGGGTGACTCCTCTAGAGTTACCTAGCTAGACATTTTTGTTCTGTACATGCAGAGGTGCTAACAGGCCACTTAACCTTGAATAAATATGTGCTAACAATATGTGTTAGCATCTGTTCCACCTTGTATTCAGTTGTGATGCTCTGAGTATCTGAAGAAGAGCTCTGTGTAGCTTGGAAGCTTGTCTCTCTCACCAATAGAAGTTGGTCCAATGAAAGACATTATTACTTTCCAGTCTGGGGACAGAAATGCTGTGTGGCTCAACCTGCCAGATAGTGTTCTGGTGCACTATAGCAACTAATTGCATGATGGGCTACCAGTGCTGGGGGAGACTCTCCATGCAGTTGAACTGCTACAGTGCATGAGAACTTCACTTGGCATATGCAGAGGAGACTGGAAAAGCATCATTCCCAAGAACTCTGGGAAGGTAGGAGAGAAACAGGAAAGAGGATCAAGAAAATAAAAGCCCACCCCTTTAGTAGGTAATGGGGCCGCTGTCTGGTGACAGAAGGAATTTCAAAACCAGATTAGCTGATGGGAAGCACATTGACAGACATTCAATCTAGACTTCCAAGGAAGGTGTGTAGAGAAATACAGCCTGGTCTAGCCCAGTATGTTTTAACCCTGGATTTTAATGAGAAGATGACTGAAGAACACCAAAGCACTGAAAGGAATGAGATCTCTTAAAAGTACACCAGAAAAAACAAGCAAAATACGGTCGCATTCAGCAAGGTGTCTAATCTTAAACATGTGATATTCACATTATAAGCTAGGCACGTTTCACTACTCTGCTGAATTGGAGCTATCATGGCAAGGCAATCAGTGGAGACTAAAGGTATCTTAAATAGTAACATTAAAGATGATGGGATTTATTTTCTTGTTGTATGAGTTAGTAAATGATGAAAGACTAAAGTCTCATAGAAGGAACTCTCCAGAGGTTTACATCCCAAGCGAGTCAGAGCTGAATTTGGCCCAATGTGCCTAACAAAAGGGAAGGTGCAATTGAACATTTCCCTATAAATACATCTTTTCTCTCTAAGGGAGAGACTACTGAATAGTGCTTCTCGTCCACAGACCTGAAGACCCTTTACAGAGGATGGAAAATACCATTCTCTCCATTTAAAAATACCATTTTTAAACAATGTGGAAACTGCGGTGCAGAGAAATGACTTGCTCAAGTTCACATGGTATCTATGACAGAGCAGAGAACAGAACCTAGGTCTTCTGATTCCCCATCCTGTGCCTTGCTCATTGCACCCTGCTGCTCTAAAGTCCCTTGCCTTTATTTAGAACCAAGAAAATACTTTCACATGCCATATCAGTTATGGTGTCAATAATTGTCATAGTCAGAGGAGAGAGAAGCATATTTATATTATGACCAATTTTGCCTGTTGGAAAAGAAGCTAAAATACATTCCTAGGCCCTTCCAAAACTATCCAAGAACAAATCACTGATCTCGAGGGCCTTTGTTCAATATGTATTTGTGGCACCAACCCCGTTGGTGACTGAGGTTTGTACACGTTCCAAGCCCTGAAACTGGACAGACCATTACCAGGAAGGACCGCTGGTCCCAGATTTATAGGCTTGGTTATAGGTGAAGAAGGCGTGGGGAAAAAATGGAAGCCCAACATGAGTGTGGCTGAATACCACATGAAATTCTCATCGTCCCAACCTATTCTAGTCCCAACTTCTGCTGTGTGCCTGCTTTGTAATGCTGTAGTCCAAAACCGCTACAAGGAGGAGAGGCTGTGAAAAATACTGGCTATGTTTTAAAACTGCTGATTTTTGTTTCAACAGAACCCAAAGGATCTGGTGGCGGCGGCGGCAGCAGTGGTGGAGGTGGTGGCGGAGGAGGTGGTGGCGGTGGTGGCTATGGCGGAGGTGGACCGCCTGGCTTAGGAGGCCTGTTTCAGTCAGGAATGCCAAAGCTCAGATCTGCAAATCGAGATACAGGTAAAGAGGATTTCCCAGATTTGTGAATTCAGTCAAGAATGTGAAAAGCTTTCTGAATGACACATTTACAAAAACATTCATGCAAGAGTAATAAAATAATGTAAGAGTTCTTTGGCTTAGGGAATGCCTCCAAACAAAATACAACTAAAATATCATTAAGGGGTTAACTTTAAACTCTTGCACACAGGAAACTCAGAAGAAAACCAGCATTCACTCTTGTGCCTCAGTATTTCAGTCTCTATAGCGGGTACGGTGATCCCTTGAGTAACTAGACACAGGAAGGGAGTTAAAAAGAAACAGTTTCAGACATAAATTTGGCTTTGTGTGTTTCATTCTTAGTGTTGTTTTATGTAGGGATATTTGGGGGGGAGAAGTTAAATTCCTTCCTTCCCCTGACTCCTGACGGTATTCCTGATAAATAAAAATATTGGGGATTGAGACCTCATCTGTGGTGTACAGTAATAAGGGTCAGATCCAGTCCATTGCTCTGTTTGTGTGTGTGCACCCTCAAAGTGTGGCATCCAGAGGATCCCATGCTAGAACTCCCTTAAGCTTTAGGGAAACTGATCTCCTCTTAAACTGGAGGCCCATTTCAACCCCACGAGGGGCATAATTTACCTATTAAGGTATGTGCCAAACATCCCATCTGGCTGCTATGTAAGCTGTCGTCAGCAACATGTATTAGCTAGCCATACACACTTTTTTGCATTTCACAGGTTTTCAAAGGAGCTGCCCCATGGAACAAAGCAGATTCTGCAGTAGGCAAGACTTATAAAATTGGGGATTTGCCACTTGTTGAGGAAGGGTGGGCCCTGATGATTATTGACATGAGAGGATGTAGTGGCTCCACCTAACTGTATACTCAGGATGCTATTAATGGCCTATGATCATTATAGAGCTAACATAATCTTTCAGTACATGTTGACATAACACAGACTTTCAGAGATACCTTTATCTGTGTTAGCCTGTGCTGGGAACAATTCTTAATCCAAAGGTTCCCAGCATAATAGGCCAATGTTCTTTCAATTGTAGAACTGCCTCTTCCAGAGAAATGCAAGCAAATCCATAAAAAATGGATATTGGAAGAGGGGAGATTTATTTATGGTAAAAAAATGAGAAAGTAAGCAATTTTTCAGTAATAGTGTGCTGAGACACTTTTGAATTTTTATCTGATTTTGTAAGCAAGTAGTTTTTAAGGTGCAACTTAGGGGTACACAAGACAAATCAGACTCCTGAAAGGGGAACAGTAGTTTGGAAATGATGAGAGCCTCTGCTCTAGTCTATCGAAGTATCCTTTGTATGCCATCCTGCTGTGATAGAACATAATGGCTACTTTGGAGCCATTGCTACAAATGCATTTAAATTACCTATTGAATAGTCTTATAGGGACAAATCGTGAACACTTTGGTCAGTCCTTACAACCAGTGCAAAACTCCCAGTGCAGTAAAGACTTGAAAATTTGGCCCATTTTCACAGCGTGTTTTACCTTCTCTTGTCTATTGCCCAGCCCTTTACTCTGATGTGAGTAGCATTTACTTCTCTGTTTCCAGATTCTGGAGGAAACAGACCTCCCATGCTGCCACCAGGAGGAAGAACAACATCTGCCAAGCCTTTTTCACCTCCCGGTGCCATAGGGAGATTTCCAGGACCTTCTTTGGGGCAAAGAAGTACCGCTCCCGAACCACAGAGAAACCGAATGCCACCTCCAAGACCTGATTTTGGTTCCAAACCAGATACAGGACCTCCTCCAGTGCCAAATACGCCAAGACCCATTCCATCAAGTTTACACAACAGAGTATCCCCCCCTGTGCCAGGAGTAAACAGGCCAACCAGCACAGGGCCTGTCCCTCCATCTTTCCCAGGAAACAGAAATACTGGATTCGGAGGATCTATTCGCCAGTCGACTCCAAGTTCCTCACCATCTTTTTCTAACAGACCTCCCCTTCCTCCTGCCCCTGGCAAGTCAATGGATGACAAGCCGCCGCCGCCACCACCTCCATCAGGAAACAGGGCACCCGTCAGCCGAGAACCTTCCTTTCCACCTCCACCGCCTCAGAACAACAAACCTCCCGTTCCTTCCACGCCTCGGCCATCCACTGTCTCTCAGGCTCCACCCTTGCCTCCAGGCAGGCCAGGCCCACCTCCAGTTCCACCCATTTCCAGTGGGAATGATGACATGCCACGTCTTCCACAAAGGAATCTCTCTCTAGGTTCTCTTGCTCCTCCCAGCTTGCCTGGGACAGGTCGATCTGGCCCTCTTCCTCCCCCTCCAAATGAGCGGCCTCCTCCTCCAGTAAGAGATCCACCTAGCAGATCAGGTAGGGCCGTGTGCATTTTTTCAGCTCTCCAGACCACCCTTGTAATGACTAAACTAATTGTTATTTACCTGGTTTCAGTGAAGTAGCTGAATCTACCTCCAACACCAATTTCCTTCATGCTTTTCAGAATGTAACACGAGCTGTAGCTTTAAATCCATTGACATGCTGTGCTGTTTATTTGCCATATCAATTGAAGCTGTAGACCAAAATGCCAATCCGTTTTTGAAATGAAGTCCTCCTTTCACTGAAAGAGTGTGACTGACTGGTTTAACCAGTTACATCTTTAAAAATCACTATTCAGACTTGAATTAACTGCCATGACCTGAGTTTAATTTGCAAGTTATTTTTGCGAAAACATGGGTCATGTTTGCCACTTCATGTAATACAACCTCTCTTTGGTTGGGCTAATTAGAAGCACCATTCCACTCAAGTCATTTTTAGTAGTAGTAATTATGCTGTAGTATTTACACATTCATTATTACTATCATAGTTAATAGGAACTACAAACAGTATGTTTGATCATTATGTTTTTTGGTGCAACAAACTTTTTATCTCTGGGTCCAATTAGATGAGTAATCTTTACTTCTGTGAGTAGTACAGTTTGTCAGTGGCAATGTTCACAAGTAAAGGTTTGCGGAAACAGGCCCTGTGCATGTAAAACACCATGTATACTTATGGTAGTATTTAACTTATTTTAATAATTGATGTATACAATAGTAGTTAGCATAACAAATGTCTTCATGTTTGAGTCAACTTTTGTCATTTATCATATGCAGATTTCTAACAAGACAGAAAATGATATTGTTTCCATGGTGATATTTCATAATATACTTTGCCCTGTGCCTTTTAATGTTCAGGAACATAGATTATACCCTCATTGTTAATGACAATCTCCTTGATAATATAGTAAATAGAAGGAGACCTTGTGTTTGCTTTTTAATCCATATCCCTCCAATATTTATGCTGTTTTTAGCTGGAATAATTTCTCTCATTATCTTAAAGTTACTAAAATGAATTAACGCTCACTAATGGAGCACCATTCCAGGATTGCAGGCTGTACTAACATATAAATGTAAACCACAAAGTACGTAGGATTTCTTGTGACACATTTTTGCTTTTGGATAGTGGCACAATATCTGCTGATTTATTTTTAATAGCTGTATCTGTAATACATCTTTGAGATGTAACTAGATTTCTTTGAGCGGAGAGAATGTATGTAATAAAAAAATGACTTAATCAACACAATTAAATTCTCCTAATTGCCCCACATTATGTGCGATATTTTTCATGCTGGCTCTGGGCATGTTACCACTACAGTTGTTCCAATATACTGACATTGGAAATGTTAAAATCTGTATGTGAGGTCTGTTTCTAATTTAGAGACAGATTGATGTACTGCAGCCATAGCAAAGCTTGGCATGCAGCAGATATTTGTGTTGAGAGAGAATTGATCCCACACTGCTTAACACTGCCATTATGGAGCTGAATTCTCCTTTACACTATTCCATTGGCAGAATCTGGTCCTAACACCCAGCATGGAATGGGAAAGAAAGTGATGAGTTAAGTGCCAAAAGTTTGCTAACAATACAAAATTTATTCAAGATAGTTCAGTCCAAAGTTGTCTGTGAAGAGTTACAAAGGGATTTCACAAACTGGGTGACTGAGCAACAAAGGGGCAGATGAAACCCAACATTGATAACTGCAAAGTAATGTACATTGGAAAAAATAATCTCAACTATACATATATAATGATGGATTCTAAATTAGCTGTTTCCACCCAGGAAGGAGATTTGGGAGTCCCCATAGATTGTTCTATGGAAACTTCTGCTCAGCAGTCAAAAAGGCTAACAATGTTAGGAACTATTAGGAAGGAGATAGAAAAATATAATGCTATTATATAAATCCATGGTGCACCCACACCTTCAATACAGTGTCCTGTTCCTGTTGCCCTATCTCAAAAAGGATATAGTAGAACTAGAAAAGGTTCAGGAAAAGGCAACAAAAATGATCAAGGGCATAGAATGGCTTCCATATGAGGAGAGACTAAAAAGATTAGGGCTGTTCAGTTTAGAAAATAAATGACTATGGGGAGATCTGATAGAAGTTTATAAAATCAAGAATGGTGTGGAAAAATGTGAATAGAGAAGTGTGCATTTTACCCCTTTCCCACAATACAAATATCAGATATCACCTGACTGAAATTAATGGTCCATTGGCTTAACAGAAATAAGAGGAAGTACTTTTTCACATAATACATAATTAACCTGTGGAACCCGTTGCCATGGGATTTTGTGATGGCCAAACATATAACTGGATTTGAAAAAGAACTAGATAAAGTTTATGGAGGATAAGTCCATCAATGGCTATTAGCCAAGATGATCAGGGTGACTCTAAACCTCTGACATAAGACAGGAGTGGAAGCCAGAGGTAGGTCACTCCAAAATTGCCCTGTTCTGTAGACTCTCCCTGGAGCTGTGGAATAGGCCATGGTTGGAGGCAGGATCCTGGGCTAGATGGATCATTGGTCTCACCTGGTATGGCCGCTCTTATATTCTCTTGGTTCAGAGAGCTCTTACACAACTTCCCATCCTGTTACCTTTAAAAGAAAGTGTGGCTGAAGGAAATGGGAAATGGCCGGAACCCTCTGTGCTGCCCTGATGCTCCATTATGGTTTCAGTCCTTTGTGACTATTCACAGCCTGCATAAATTAGAGTAGCTTTAGGGCTATATTAACATGGAATGAAGAACCAGCTGCACAGAGGCTATATGAGCGGAAAGGTGACATTTAAGTCTCCTTTCTGTATAAACATGACCCTTGAACCTGCACTTGTGTGCAGATCAGCCACACCCAGGGGAGGGTGAATCAGGAAAGAGATGTCTAACACTGTATTACTATGATTCTTCCCTCTGGTTGAAGGAAGAAGACAACTCTCCCCATTGCTTTTGGAGCTCTTCAAAGCCCGTATCATATCTGACACTCTTCAGAGCAATGCAAGACAATAATGCTTAGAGCTGATAGAATAACGGTAGGTTTTATGGTACACTAGATTGATTTGTTTCTCTGTCTTGATTCAGGACCCCTTCCACCTCCTCCCCCTGTCAACAGAAATGGCAGCATTTCACGGGCATTGCCTGCTACTCCACAGCTGCCTTCCAGGACAGGATTAGAAAACCAGAGAGGTGGACCAAGACCTCCACTTCCTCCTGACAGACCTGGTTCCGGAGCTCCTCTGCCACCACCTCCTGCACCATCATCAGCAATCAGAAATGGCTTCCAGGACTCATCATGTGAAGGTGAGCTGTGTTCTCAGACATACTTAACATATCACTCTCTCCTCACTCAGAAGCTTTGCCTAAGTAAAGCGATCAACGTTTGCCCTACTCCCTCCAAACGCTAAATGAGATACTTGACAATGCTTTGGGACTGATTCTGAGCTCTCACCAGTTTTACACAGGAGTTATTCCTGACTGACCAGATGTAACTTGGGTCTAAAAAGGCCTGTCAAATGGAGTTATCTAAATATTGTAATGCAGAAAACAGAAGTCCAAAGTTAACAGTACTGACATGAACATACTAGCATGCCAGGGGGACTTCAGCAAACATGGGTCCTCAGAAATAACTGTTCAAAGGTAACCTAAAAAGAGGAAGTGTGTGTGTGCGTGCGCCGTTCTTTGCTTCTTTATGCTGTATAAAGAAGGTCTGAAAGATTTTTTTCTTCCATGTTAATTCAAGTCTCCTCTGCCCAGAAACTTTTTGGATGACTGAAGTAATGGGATTATGACATCACAGAAGACAAAGTAAAAGCTGAGCAGTATAGAAGGAAAGGAATCTTTAGTAAAACTGTTTAAAACTTTGGGTTTTTCCATTTTGGCTACTAAACACTGGGGATAAAGGAGATGTGCATTAAAGATGAATCAGTCCTTTCCTTTCATTTAAGGCATGAGCTCACAATATACATTTGCGTCTTCCAGCAAAATCAGGAAAGACCAGACTTGACATTCCTGATATTCCTAAGGTAAAAAGCAAGCAGAAAATAAGACTATACAATAATCCTTCTGAAATTTCTTGATACATCATAAGAGGCAAAACTGGATGCAACCTTTTTTTCTATGCAAATCACTTTTAAGGGTCAGAACCTACGTATTTCCTACACAAGCAGAATTTGAATTGGAAATCAAGGTGAGTCTTGCTTGCCACAGGAATGCAAATCTGGGCCCCAAAATAATCAATCCTGTGGTCAATTTTTGGTAAAGTTCACTTGGGTCGTAGCTGGATGACATCATACAAAAACCTACATTACAAGAGTGTTACAGTTGCAGAGTGCTAGAAATGACAAAAAAAATAAAGTTGCCTGTGTACCCTTACTCTGTCCCTTGAGCATCTGCATTCAGATAGAGGACAGTGTAATATGAGCACAGACTATTTTTTCTAGGATTTTGATTTACTATTAATATGTCATTGGAATCTGACCCCTCTTTTGTTGGACAGGGAAACATGGGTCTTTAGTGGTTGAAGAAATACTGATACCTTTAGCTTTATCTTCACACTTTTTACAAAAGATGCACATTTCTCCTTGACTATGCATTTTCTCACAGTGCTACTAATTTTTGTTTTTTTCTTTGAACATTGAATTTTATTGGGTGCTGTAGTTCTAGTTTTTTGGATGCTTTGTACATCGATAAAGTCTAAATACCTGTAATGCAAATTCAGCACACTGAATCATACTACACATTTCTATACTAGGGGATAAGATTAATTTAGTATAGAATATGAAGGGCCAAATTTATTTTATGCCTAAATTGGTGCAATACTGATGTCACCAGCAGGTGATCTAGAACCAGGAAACCACCTAGAGTGAGATCCTCCCACCAACTCCAGGCCCTTTACCGGAGTAATGTAAAAATACTCTCTAAAAGCTTCATAGCTGACTATGGGAGCATCCCCGCAGCGCAGGTACTATGGAAAAAACAATCATAAGGCTGCCCTCCAAGGACTACACCTTACAAGCATTGACTGGGTGGGGCAAAGGGCAGGAGGAGCCCCAGCACACAGCACTGCAGAGATTCAAGGCAGCGCTGTGGCCTGTAGGGCAGCCCAGGGAAACTACCATAACTTAGCTTAGGCAACCCTTGGAGTCCTGTCTATGCCAAGACTTGAAGCCACCATCCCCTTGGGCGTTGAATCTCAACCCTGAAGGCTAAGTTCTTCTGCAAAGAAGGTAAGGTGGGTGGAAGAGACTGAGTCTTCAAATAACATGCTGAGTCTCGTTATTAGGACTCCAGTGAATTTCAGTGGACTCCTGTTTGGATTATTTTTCTTAGTTTGTTTTTTAAGGAGCATTGTAAACAATAAGACATGGCCGGTGCAATGACAAATGATTAATGAATGATAAAGTGATTTCAGGCTAATTTGGGCCAGCTTTTTGCTCTGTGTTGGTACAGCATCTAGCACAGTGCGGTTCTGGTTTATGACTTGGGCTTCTAGGAGGTACTGCAATACAGAATGTATAATATCAATACTATGCAACACTGCTATTAAGGATTGTTACTTTTAACATTTTCCTGAAATGGTTTATTTTTCCCCAGATGAGTGGGAAAGTAGATTTTCCTTCCATCCGATATCTGACCTGCCACCTCCAGAGCCATATGTACCAATGAACAAAAGTTACCCCAGTAAACTAGCAAGGAATGAAAGCAGAGGTAAGTTGTTTTTTTGTTGGGTATTTTTTTGGTTTGTTTTGGGCGTTTTGCCAAATATTAATTTTGAAAGATAATAGTCAGGCCTTCAGATGGCCTACTAATGGATGTGGTGAAAGAACCTATACAGAGTATTGGGGGATAGGAATATTTATAACTGGGAACAATTTGTATCTGCTTCCCCTTAGTACAGTGGTCTTCAAAGTGGGGTTCGCAAGACTCCAGCGCCGCTGCCGATCCCATCTGATAGACCGCCGAACTCAGTCTATTTTTGTTCTGCTGAAATGCTGCCGCAGAAAGCGGAAGCTTTCTATTCAGCAGCATTTCGGTGGACATAACCCCGCAGACCACAAGTAGAGGCAGGAGATTAAAAAGGGGCTGCGGCAGGAAAAATCACTGCCTTAGTAGACTGAGTTTACTCATTTCTCTGCTAATTACCATTACCCCTTTTCTGTTAGCTACTGGCCACACACACCATCCAACTTAAAAACTTATGATTCTGCCTTTAGACATGCAAACACAACTGCCTTTGGGATTGTAAAGGATTTAGAGGGAAGAATAGGGCCTAATAGGTGTACCAATTTTTTTTATTATTGGCTTGAAGAAATTTAATGGTTGAGTTCTCATGTATACAAATAATGTAGTTGTTCCCTTTGAAAGTCCCTCTTCTGTTGTTGAGAATAGACTCTCTAGACATGAAAATATGTAAAATCTCTTTGGGGAAAAACCAACATCCTCTTAATAAGTTAAGATTTATACGTCTAAGGGCCTGATCTTGCACCCTATCCATGCAGGAAACTCTGAAAGATTGTTTGCAGGATCAAGTCCTATGAAATGTGCTACTTTTTTTTTTTAAAGTGCGGGAGGGGAACTGTATACACTTCTCAAATTTAATTTGCTTAGTTTTTGGATGAAAATTTTCTTGTGGAGAAAAGGTGCTTTGAGATTTTATCACACTGTAGAACTTCAGTGTTTTTATTACAATTTGCATTTATTTTAAAGTCATAGTAAGACTTAATGCTCTTGTAGAACTGGTAACTCCTATTAATGCTAACGAGTTATAGATGTGCCTCAAGAGGAGGAAAGGGCCCAAAGGCAGAAAAAAACACATGCCATCCAGGCATTTGGGGCATTAAATAGTTACTTAACAGGAACTATGCTATACAGCATTTATATTTCTTATCTTGGTAAATAAATCATCGAATAAACTACACAAAACTGCTCATAATGCCTAATATTGGTACTTAAAATGAGTAGTTCTTCACAAATTGGTTCATGAGGAGCTTTGGCATGTGCTTTTGTGTTCAAGAAATATATTATGATGAACACAGCCATCTCTTTCTTTTCTTTCTAGATGGGTCTGGCCGAAGGGAAAGAGGTGTCCCACCGCTACCACCTATACCAAGGTGAAGTGCCAGCCCTTCTCAGAGTGACTGCTGTTTTCAAATTTCTCTTGAATTACTTCTCACGCCCATGTCATTGGAAAGTTGCCTCTTCTTCTTTATTTCCACTTTTGGCTTGTGATTAGGGGTAATTTGAGTATCTATTCAAGAAGTAAGGTACAGTTTATGAACCGTAGTTGCTTAAAACTATAGATTTTACTTATCTAGCAGGCTGTCATGAAAGGCATTTGGGGGACCATATATAGCAATATACATATTCTTACTGGGTCCCATCCTGTTCCCAGTGATCTTGGTGGGAGTTTTGCCATTGAATTCAAAAAGAGCAGGCGCAAGCCCACTGTCTAGTTTTGGATGAAGTAGTTTTAACATTTGAACTACAAAGTCCAATCATTTACTGCTGTCTGCCTGGAAACTAATCACATGGGGACAGCACACAGATGAGATTCCCTTGGATCTTTTTTTGCATGCTTCAACACCCTATCCTGCTTCTGCAAGCTACTGCCCAACTTTGTGAGTCTGCAAGTTAATAGTTCAACCCAAATTCTTTTGACCATGGTTTAGCCAGTCAGAAGCGTGTGTTTGTTACAGATTGCCTTCCCCTGAGGGGACAACTAAATGGCATCATTTTCTGAGGCCCCACAAGCACTGAGCTCCACCAGAGATTATCTCCAGCCTTCATTCTCCAGGGGAAAGGTTGCCATGATATGAAGGAGAATCCTCAAAAGAAAAGAGAAAATTGAGAATTCAGTAGTGCAATAGTGTCCTGTGTGGCCCTGATACCTTGTTTTGTAATAGTTTTATGCTGTTAATCTTTGCTGATCCTTTCCATTTGGATGTGGATCACGCCGCAGTTATCCATGCCCTCAAAATTGGATTACTGTAATGCTCTTTGTCAGGCTACACCTGAAGACTACTCAAACTACGGCTAGTACAAAATGCAGCAGCCCCTTTTAATTATATACTCCTTCTGTGAAGCCTGCCAACACTTGTGCTCCACAAATTGCATTGGTTTCCTGTTTGTTTCTGGGTATACTTCAAAAAGTGTTTTGATTAATGAAGCTCTGTGTGGTTTGGCTTCTTGAGAAAATGCTTCTCCCTTGTGTTGCATGGCAATTGATCAACTGAGTGCTTGACTATACGGCCCTCACATTTAAATAGGAGGGATCTGGTGGAAGGGCATTTTCTAGTGAAAGTCATAAACTCCAGAACTTGTGTCCATGCTGGTTCAATGCGGGCGGAGTGTATTGACCTTCTGAGCTTGCTCCATGACCTACCTGGGTCCAAACTTTTGATTGCCAGGGTATCAGGAGGGAGCTGACGGAAATTCCCTTATTAGGAGAAAGACACTTTTTTAGGCATTGTTAGGGTGACTAGACAGCAAGTGTGAAAAATTGGGATGTGGGGGAGGGTGAGGGTAATAGGAGCCTATATAAGAAAAAGATCCAAAAATTGGGACTGTCCTTATAAAATCAGGACATCTGGTCACCCTAGGCATTGTGGTGGTTGGTGAAATAGCAGAACTGCTTTTAAATATTGTACATGAGCAAAGAGTGTTTGTTTAGTGCATTTTATAAACTGATGTAAACAAATGGAAGACATTGGAAATCATAGGAGGACTTTGATTCTGGATTGGAACATGGCTAATGAATGTATCTCTGTCAGCTGGACTTCTGAAAGTTAGCTTTGAAGAATGACTCTGACACCTCCCCACCAATCTCTGGCTCTCTGTGTGCTCATTGGAGTCCCCTGGAAGCCCTCACTGGTGGATGGACATGTTTCATAGTGTGTTGCTCATTAAATCAGAGGAGGAAGCCATGCAGGTTAGAAATATATTGGGCAAAATGCCACCTCTTCCACCCACTCCTCCCAGCAGTGGAAAACATAATTCCTGATTCAGCTCTGCGGGTTTTGTTACAGTATGATACTTTTGAGCCCAGCACTTGAACATCTGGGCAGGTTGGCAGAAGAGACTCTTCAAAATGAACATTGAACTCTAGGGAAACGTGTCCAGTGAGACCACCTCCATTATGTGACTATATATTGGCAGATGCCACCCTGTCTTACAATCTGTGCAACCCCACTGATGACAGGGTAGGATTTGAACATGATGAATACGGCTTTGCCTTTCCAGGATGTATGTTTACAAAGTCACGTTTGGATTTTTTACCTATGATAGTATTTGATAAAATACATATTTTTACTTTTGATATCTCTGGGCCTGATTCTGAGATGTTCCACAGACCTGATCCTACGTCGAAATCCATCCACCAGCACGCACGGGCACACACAGCTGAAGGATCAGAGCCATGTAAGTTTCTTGCACAGATTTCAGAAGAAGCTCCACCTGTGAAATTTATCTTTGGATCAAAAGCCCATGTGATCTGTAAATGTACCAACATCACTTGTAAGACTGGCACTTAAAAAAAAAATAAAAAAAAAAAATCGAAAAACATACGGGCTATGACTATTGAAAGTCTATATGTGGCACAGTATTGTGTGAGTCTAAAGTCCAAAGAAGATTTAAAACACCTACTGATAGTTATAGGATAAATTATTGTATTCATGCTGTTACACCAAAGCACTTATGGCTTTCTGAGGAGTGACATCATGGACTTGAGAATACAATATTTTAATGCATCACCCTGCCAAAGTCTTAATAAAATATGAATAGTTATGGAGTGTAACAACTGAGAACCACTCCAGATGTTATACATTTTTGTTACTTATCTGCGTAAAGCAAGACAGTTTTACTTTGGATGTGTCAAAGAAATGCTGTATTTCATTCCTGCAGTGACTGTACCATCCAAAATACTCTACAGTTTGCTTCCTGAGCAGAATTTCTCTATAATCATAACCAAAGCCATAACAAATTGCGTAAGTCCAATTAATTTTAAATGGTGATGTGGGCTTCAACGAGGGAAGCAAAGAAATCTAATCTGTTTGGAACTGTCTGATTCTTAGCACTTTCTTTACAAGTAGAAATACTGTATCTTCAATATGTATATGCTAAGCATCCATAAAACAACTTTGAGAAATTAAAGTAGTTATTTTTCCCTCAGATAGTAATAAATGTATATCTTTTGATTGTAAAATTCACCAAATATATTAAAAAAAGTGCATCATTTTAACATTCAGTATATCATTTTGTATACAAGTAGATATTTACAGTAAGATCAGTATTACAATATTTATTTCACTATGCATAGTGTTTCAAAAAGATAAGCATGAAACAAAACTGGTTAATCCAATGGTGCCTTACTATATTTTAACAAACTTTTGCTGTCAAAATAGCAATTACTGCCTTTTTATAAAAATTTTAGATGTTATGCTTTGATGTCTAATGTAAAATGTAAAACAATGCTTATAGAGTGATAATATACCAGACCTTTGCTATAGCCCAGGGTTCGAGATCTATGCGTGGTCCCACGCTACCGCGGGGGATGCATTGCCCAGGATCCCTGTTTAAATTTGGGATCCATGGCAACCACCAGCTGTATGCAAACCCGCGCCATAGCCATACGGGCTATAGCAAGGGTCCGGTGTACAATGTTTGAGCTAAGTGTTTGCATTTGTAACATGCTTGATCCACTAATTTCAAAGGGAGTCATATGTCTGAAAAGATTGCTGGATCAAGCCTTTAATTGGGGTATGAATAGAAGTTAGCTTAATTCCAAATCATTTTCCAGTGCTAATGTATGTTTACAGTCATTGGACCAATGTATCTCTTCTGTTATACCTGTACGATCCAATTAACTTCAGTGGGGCTGTGCAAGTGTATTAGAGGACCACTGACTGACTGTGTTTAGAATTTAGTATGTTTATTTTGATGGAATGGCATTTTAAACATGCACTCCTTAAACTATCTGTATGTCATCATCTGAGACTCAAATTGTGACAAAGATGACCACTGAAATGAATTTCTATGCAAATCAACCAGATAAATAAAATCAGAGCTTTGTGTGAAATGGCCATTTTTATTTATATCTTCTATTCAGTATTTTTGGATGAAGAGCACATGCTATATCTGTTGGAGTGACTTTCTTGATGCTTTATATAACTATCTTAGCCACTCTGTTTAGAGATAAGAATTGTTACAGGAAACTAAATGTGACGCAGGAATCAGAAATTTTTGGAAATTAACTAAATAGCCTTGCCTTAACTTTCTTTGGAAAACATGATTCCCAGCACTAAAAGGTTCAGAAGATGGTTCCATCTTCTGGGATGGAACAAGATATGTTTCTTACAGTCTAAAAAAAATAGACAGTAGCTTCTATTCACATACATGTCTGTGGTGCAGTTTGCATTCTGTTTATGAGGAAGGTGTGATGAACTAATTTCCACGTGAGTTTGGGTATCTTGGTACTATAATAATTTTGCTATGCAAAAAAATGCAATTAAAAACTACACTTTCCTCCTTTTAGAGTCAAGAATTCTGTCTCTTATGAGCAAACTTCAGTTGTAATTCACACAAAATAGAATGTGATGAGACACCTTGACAGTCTTTATGGCAACAGAATCTTAAAAAAAAAAAAAAAAAAAAGGAAGCATTTGTGTGCATGAGATTACATAAAAAATGGACTGAATATTGATATAACAGTTCAAAACAGGACCTATATGTGCTTTTGCAATGTCACATTGTAGTATTGTGAATGTTGATGTCTTACTGTCCAGTAGGAACAAAATCTATTCTGGCATTATATTAGGTGTATAGTTTTCCAAACTGTACTCAACCAGGAAATAGAGAATACCTTGCATGAAATATTCATTAAAAGAAACTGCTGCGAGGAAAATGTCTCTTCAAGTGAAAAGAGAGGAGGTGAGGAAGCCCTTTAGGCTCCAAAGCATCTAAAGTGAAATCTTCTGAGCTGTTGAATTTAGTGTCTAGACTTGCACTATTGATGACAAAGGGGAGGTTTTGCAGGTGTTCAGTGGGAGCAGCTCACACTTACCTAGATTTTTAGTTCCCACGTGTGTGCCATGGCTATGCAAATCAAAGAGGAAGAAATGAAGACTAGGTTCATTATTCTTTTTTCTCTGGACACACAATCAAGTATGTCTGAAATACAGTTTAACTTGGTGCATTGATGACAGGCCTGTAATGTAAAGTAATATAAAATGTGCTAAAGGCAACACTTAACATCTGGACTTGCGAAGCCACCCAAGACTTAAAGGAAGAAAGAGTTCAGAATGGTTCCTGAAGAACAAATGAAGCATTTCTCTGAAAGAAATATGTCATGTCCAGCTGACAGCCTGCTGTGCTGAGAGGAGATTCTGGTAAGTTATGTGAAGTTTTTAGAAAGCTTAACCAGAACTACCCAGAGCTGAGCTTGGAGCTAAACTTGCTGGGCTTTTCAGAAAATGTTAGTCATTGAGCAGAACAAAAATAACATTTATTTGGTTTGTGATTCTTGTTCTTTATTTTCTGCCCTGTGCTAAATACATTTTTGCTTTTGTTTAAGATAATGAATTGACTGTGGATACTTACACTAATTTAGGAACAAACACCATTGGGTCCTTCAGGAGAGAGGAAACTGACTACTGGCCTTAAAGGGAAGCAGAGGTGTAATAATTAACCTGGACACTTGCTCAAGACTTGCAAAATTTCTTCCCAAATTGGTATATGCCACTTCCCTGCAGAACAGTGTAGGACTAAAAGGATATCAAGCTTGGTTACAATGATTTTTATATACACTAATTTAATACTTAAATTAGCCTGTGTGACAAAGCTCTGTCCTTATCTTCGTGGATTCTGCGTTTCCTGGCAGATTTCACTAGCCTCAGAGACTCACTGTGACCTTCCACATGGCCCTTCTCTCTCTAGAGACAAGGTCACAGTCTACTGAGCCATTTTCATCATAAGCCAGTGAGGAGAAGCTATCCTTCCTGGCACAGTCTCGGTTGTCTCCCAATCTCAGTGATTAGGGGAGGTAGAAAGGGAGGAGCCCAGGCCCACCCAGCCCAGGGACCCTAATAGTATCAGCTAAGATGGCTGACCTTTTAGCCACAAAACATAGTACAATTCCCTGGGCTACTTCCCCACAGCAGTCCCCACTTCTTCAAACTCCACTTCACCCTTACCTCAGGGCTTTCTTCCTTGCGTATGATATGTCTATCACTCAGTCTCACCAACAGCACAACTTCTTCCCACAGCTCCTGACATCCACACTCACCCTACTAACTGGAAAGCTTTTATCTGGTTTCAGCCAGTCCCTGATTGGCTTCAGGTGTCCCAATCAGGCTAGCTGTTTCTACTGATCTCTAGAAGGTTCCAGTGGTACCAGGGATTTGCTTAGCCTGAGACTCGCATATCTGTTCTTCAGCACTTTCCTATAGCCATCTAGCCTTGCCCCATCACACCTGTTAATTTTGGTTAATGAATGTTACAAATTTACATTGTTGCTTGTGATATTATACTTATAGGTAGGTATTATTTTAGATCTTACAGTCATGGCTGAATAAAGACTTAAGGATTTGGTTCTAAGAAAGACACACACAAATTTTAAGGTAAGATGTAATGCCAAACAAAAATGTATATGCAAGGAAAGTGTTATGCACCAAATGTCTCCACTAAACAGGGAGAAGCAAATATTTTGCCTTGTGGAATGCAAAATATCAGGCACTTCCGCATTTCCCCAAAGAAGTGTCCTTTCATTCCTCACAAGTCTGCTATCACTCCTGGTCTTTAGCCTTTTCTTATACTTTAGGCCAATTGGAGCCAGTGTACAAGGTTAGAACCGCCTAGACAATGTCTGAAAATACATGCTGGGCTTCAAGTTATGATCGTCCTTCAACCTCTCCTCAGAAGTAGAAGGATTATTTAACCCGCAGTAGGATTGTTCACAGTAATAGCCCTAAAGCAGCCAATAAGTAAAACCACAAAAATTGGCAGGTGTCTGAATGCCTGAAACTAATTTTAACTCTGTTCTTAAGTGACAGGATTTCAAGTTAATGGTGTTCCCCTATCATAGTTTATTATTTGTATTCTAGTAGGTCTTAGAGCTCCCACCAGAAAATGAAGCCCAATTGTGCTACACAGCAAACACCTAGTGCGAGAGAGCTCTGACCCCAAGAGTTTGCGCTGTAAGAAGGGAGAAAGAAAGGAAATAACATTGACCATGATGATGTCTGTGACATATCTTCTTTTGATGATCAGATCTTTTTGTGAAAGAAGTCCATATAGTACTGCATCTCAATTTACCATCTTAAAAATCCAGTGGGCTCACCTATTATTCTTTCACAGCTGGTGATATTGATGTAATCAGTATAATGGTGCATTCTGAGATGACTGTTGAACTCAGGGTACTTGCAGGGAATTGTAATTAGAATATGGTCTTTAAAAACACCCATTTTGGTAATGGGCAGTTCTCTGGGTTTTCTATTTGCAATTAGTTAAAAGTTGTGTAAGTTAAGCTTCTAGAGCAAGTCAGGCACAGAATAGCCTTGGAAAGGAAGCCACAAAAGATAACTTTGTAAATGTTTAAAATACAAAGGGTAAATTTCATTGCATTTCCATAGGAAGATGCTGCTAATGTTCTCCTTGACTTGTATACCTTCAATAGTATGTATGTGTTAGATCAAAATCTTTGCACCTATTTACCAAGGGACTGAGACGAAACAAAATTGCAGTTCTTGTTTATATAAGGAAATAGTTCCAGACCAAAGGACATGCTACTAAACTCCTCCCTGGAAACTTGGAATACTTGAAGGGATTCTGATTTCAAAACGGAAATCAAGTGAAGAATTTTAAATAAAATATTATAAAGGGAGATTGGCTAGAAGTAGAGGAGCTGGGGCCTTGTGTTTGTTAAACTACATTGTCACTGAAAGGAACTAATTATATCAGATGAGTTCATATTAATATTACAGCTCACATCCATGGTGCACAGAGTCTGGTTGACTCTCATACTTTTCAGCTGTAAAGTCCTTGGATAAGAGCTTTAAATAAGGGAGGCCAGAAAACTAGGTCAGCAACCATTTTCTTTATTCAGCTGCAACCCAGCATCTGCCTGCCAGCTCCTAAACTTCTTAGTCAGTGAGATGGGGCTAAAACTAACACAGTCACTCCTACTAATGCTCTTTTCCCAGTATGTAATCATTTCCAGATCATGTGGATAGTCATGACATTTGCACCACAGCTCTGACAGCAAGGAAGCCAGATCTTCAACTTCTAAGGCAGTTTATTCAGTGGATTTGGAGCCTAGAAGAAGCTTCCTCACAAATTAAGGGACCAAGCCTGCAGGAATGAGGTGTGGCTGTAACCTGGCTGGCTGTGAGCACAAAAAGGACAAGAGGAGGACGCCTTGATGTGAGAACCAGTGAAAGGTTGTAATAATGGTTACCGTTATTATTTGTATTCCAGTAGCACCAGGGGCCCCAGCTGAGAGAGGGAGTCTATTGTGCGATGCAGTGAACTGAAATATCGTCTTTTTCCCCCAAGGTGGATAATTTAAAAAGAGAGGATAAAAGGTGGGAGAATTTTTTTAAGTTCTTCTGCAGATGCCAACTTAACAATAAAGAATAGTGAATATTGCCTGTAATCACCGCATGTGATGGATTGATTAAATGATGTATACAGAGTATAACATAATATGAGTGAGTTCTACAGAACCGGCCTGCTTGGCCCTTATATTGTTTTGGTTTTATCATTGCCTTTTTTTTAAACCACTTATTTTCCTTTAAATACCCCTGTCTATCTTTACATCATTTTTTTTTCTTCCTCAGCTGAAACAAGTAACATTTTTATTTCAGAAGTGCTGATACTAGTTCCTGTGAGTGCCTTCCTCATTTTGAATCTTAAACTACTTCTCATTATTTTTCCCCGTATTAGTTATTTCTGTTGGCACTCATGAGGTGATCTGCAAAAAGAAGGCATCGTCCCTGCCCAAGAAGCTTGTCATCTAAAGAAAGACAAATTAACAGACACAGGGTTTGGGAAAGGGGCCCAACGTGCATGCAACTGAATTATATTTTAAGTAGGGCATCGCTTTTCAGGGCTAACTTGTGCTCAAAAATCAGAACGTCTGATAGCAGTAGTTTTACAAAAGAACATTTTAAGCCAGTGGGACTCCGTTTTCAAAAACAGCCCCTAATAACACAAGCGCAACTCTGTCAACCTATGTTTTTGTGTATGAAATTAGTCAAAGCAAGTGTGTGTGCACAGAAACATTCAAATTTTTGTGCAAACTAGGGTGACCAGATGTCCTGATTTTTATAGGGACAGCCCCAATTTTTGAGTCTTTTTCTTGTATAGGCTCCTATTACCCGCTACCCCCTGTCCTGATTTTTCACACTTGCTGTCTGGTCACCCTAGTGCAAAGCATACTGGCACATACACACACACACCAGGTAATTAGCTAGCTATCAAGCAGATTTTCTTATGGAAATCTGTTTTTGTATGCATCATTTTGATTTGAAAATGTGAGCCTTTATACATACATAGCACTGTGCAAATGATACGGTTCCCCATTTGCACCAATATTTTGCCATTTACTGCAGAGGGCAGATTTTGATAAACACAAAAACAGTTACTGTTAATCTGGCAAACACGATGCATTCCTTGTACTTTCCAATGTGTTGCAGTTTTACTCTTTGGTCAGTAGAGGGCCAAAGGCATTGCATGCAATTAAAAAATCAATGTATGTAAGCCATTTCCTAAGAAGGGAAGAGTGCATGTGGATGAGGAAGAGGTAGCTGAAGTGTTCGCACTATGACGAGCTCGGTAAAAGGAAGTGGCTCTGCCTGTAAAATACAGCAACTGTGAAAGCCATGCTACACTGGAACTAGTGTCTAGTGTGCAGTCTTATTTCCACTGGGCCAGTTGTCAAAGCGTTGTGAAAAGTGTTGTTTTGCTTGTTTTTGTATTGCTGGAGTCTTGTGAAATCTTTCTGGAGCCTTCCTGAAAATAGAAGCTTTCGTTGCTGCTATCGTGCAAGATACTTGCATTACTGTGAAAGCAGTGAGACAAGAAAGATGTTTTATTTGAGAATACACAAGTGCGTCTATAAAAATTCTAGTGGCCCTGTTTTTCTTTCTGGCTGGTTTCATGGAGCACCTTCCCTGAATCTGCCTGCCTGACCCCTCCCCTTTCTTCATTAAAATTCCTTCTTCAAACTCATTTTTGCTATACTACCTCCCACAAGTGAATTATTACTTATTTAAAACTAAAATAATGCCTGGGTGCCCAAATAACCACATCATTTTATTGCTGGGACCCTCATCCTGCCTCTGTATCTTGAACAAGGCTGTAAATTCTTTTGGGCAGAGACCATATCTTTATTTGTCCTGCAAAGTGTCCCACAACCTTAGGAAAAGGGGGCTGTAAAAATAATTTTAAATAAAAACATTCAGAATTATGTAAAATGTCTAGTTGATGGAACAGGTGTGGATGCACAAGTACATATAACACTACAGGAGAGGCCTGCGTATGTATAGAATGATAGAATATCAGGGTTGGAAGGGACCTCAGGAGGTTATAGCTTAAGGGAGAGCAAACATTTTGGCCCGAGAGCCACATCTGGGTATAGAAATTCTATGGCGGGTCATGAACGCTCACAAAATTGGGGTTGCAGTGCAGGAGGGGGTGAGGGCTCTGGGGTGGGGCCAGAAATGAGGAGTTAAGGGTGTGGGAGGGGGGCCCCAGGTGGGGGCAGGAGATTGTGGCCTGGGAGGAGTAAGGGCTCTGACTGGGAGAGCAGGCTCTGGAGTGGGGCTGAGGATGAGGGGTTTAGGGTCCAGCAGAGTGCTCCAGGCTGGGACTGAGGGGGGTGGAAGGGGTGGGACCACAGGGGGTTGGCTCAGGGGTACAGGCTTCGAACAGTGCTTACATCAAGCAGCTCCTGGAAGCAACAGCATATCCCCCCCTCTGGCTCCTACAGGGAGGTGTGGCCAGGTGGCTCTGCATGCTGCCATGTCCACAGGTGTCACCCCCGCAGCTCCCATTGGGTGTGGTTCCTGGCTAACGTGAGCTGTGGGTGCAGCACTTGGAGCTGTGCAGAGTGGCCCCCAAGCTTGCTCCCCTGCTGGAGCACCAGAGCAGGGCAAGCCCCAGAGCTCACTCTCTAGCGGGAGCTCGAAAGCTGGATGAAAACAGCTGGTGGGCCAGATGCAGCCCATGGGCCATAGTTTTGCCACCCCTGGTATAGCTTCATGTTTACTAAGCAGGAAAAGCCATAACTACCTAAACATTGGATACTCTCTGCCAGCTTCCTGGGAGCATGCTGTGTAGATGCTGCATATGAATTTCCAGTTGATGGAAATCACACTTAGTGATCATAAGTAGTGTGCATCTGGTAAAAATGCCTTCACAATTCACCAAACAGCTAAATTTTCAGTGTTTTAAGCAATTAAAGAGGTTTGCACCAGTATATTGTGAAAGTGGCATAACATAGCATGGTGTATTATAGCAGTAAGTCACGAAAAAGGACATTCAAAAAATAGTGGCCCAACTCTTGCATTAATTTAGGCTGCAGTGTCTCCATAATGTTATTCCAGTATAACTCAGCACAGAAACTGGCCCCTTTTAAAAAATAATCTATTCCCTCAGTCTGATTTCACTAAGAGCTTATGTCTCATTGTAATTTTTTTCTTAAAATATATATTTGAGACTTTTCTCTTTCTCTGTCTTATTCTGGTAGGTGGATTCATATTTTCCCTCCAGTGAAATTGTTACCCTTTAAGAACCCCTTAAATTTTAAAAGCCAAAAGATAGTTTCTAGGCCTTCCAATCCTGCAATTTATGGAGCCCTATTGAAATAAATTGGGGAGATCCTGGCTACACTGAAATCACTGGCAAAATGCCCATGAACTGCAGAGGGACAAGGCTTCATGTGGCTCAGAGGTCTGCATGCCCACTGTCACTAATAGGATTGTGGGTTTTGTTCCTTAGGTACATTTCAGAATGTTTCTTCTTGGTTTACAATTTGATTTGTAATTGTTGGTGCCATACCAATTTGGATTCCACTTTGCAAAGGAAAAAAAGTGTCTACTAGCTTGTGGTCAGTAGACAACACCATGACTTACTGAATTTTGGCAGTAAATCTCAGATTTCTGCAAAAATTATGTATTTTCCCCAGAATGTTCTTTACTTAAGAAAGCAAAGATGGTGTTTTCCAAGAGAGCACTAGGTGGCACTTGTGATTTGTTCACGTAAGCCCTTGCATTGCAATCACAAGGGACTACATCTATAAGGTCACAGTCAAATTATGAAATCATATCATTTATAAATTACTTTGGATAAATGTTACTTTTATATTTTAAGTTAGTCCCAACTCACAAAATATTTTGTTTTCAATCTCTTTGATCAGAACTATAGCTATGAAAATGTAAGATTAGTGACAATAGCACCTGTCTATCTTTTGCCTGCTGGTACAGCAACTTGTAAAATGACTCAAGCATAATCTGAACAGGACCTGATTCTCCATTCAGTCACAAGTTTTATGCCAGTGTAACTCCATCAACCAACCTAAACCTGGTGTAACAAAGTGGAGAATCAGCTCCATTCTTTTGTTACAAGAACAGATTCAGCGGGAAGGCAGGATACTATTAGCATTTTAAAATATAAATAAAAAAACTACATCCCTTATTATAGCTAAACTGACAGAAGCAAAACAAAAGGTGAGAATTTAAACCAAGAGCAGGTGTTTATTGACACTGCTCAGAAAGAATAAAAGGAGAAGGGAGGGCCCTGAAAATACTCAGATCTAGCAACAGATACCCATCTCTCAGGGATCTTTAAGAATAATAAAATTAGTTCTGTGATCCAAAGATTTGGCATGCATGTTCCACTTGAGGTCTCTTGCAATCCACATGTGACAGTGTGTACCTGCCCCACACTGGTTCAGCAAGGATAAACCCCACCCTGTGGGTGAGGAAGCCACGCCCCCTCACTCTTGCTGGGCATGCTCCAGCTGGACCGTACATATAAGAGAGAGTAGCTCAGCTCATTCTGGACTGGCTGCTGAAGGGAGTAGTGTGTTTGCAATCTCCTGCAAAGAGCCTACTAGAGCACCAAGACACAGGAGTCAACAAAGACTCCCACCAAACCCCAGCTGCCCACTACTGGCAACAGAGGAGAGACGGTGGAAGCCTTGAAATTACCAGTCTTAGAAGGAAGGGTAGGAAGTAGCCCAGAAGAGCTAGACTAGCCCTGGTTCCATAACCAGATCATTGACTCTGTGTGGTTTGGAAGGACCTCTGTTGAGCCTGTGGTGGATTCCCTGCCCCACGCCCACCCAAAGGGTGACCAGACAGCAAGTGTGAAAAATCAGGACAGGGGTTGGGGGGTAATAGGAGCCTGTATAAGAAAAAGACCAAAAATCAGGACATCTGGTCACCCTACCCACCCACTTGACTCTGGCCATGAGTCCCTGCATTCCCACAGACTGCAGCCCCACAGGGCAGTCTTAGTGACTCCAGCCACTGGGCTGTGCTCCCCTGGGAGTTAGGGCTGCTACTGTGACATGGGCAATTAGGTCACTTGGGCTGCCAAACCCCAACTTTAATTCCCCCACAAACCAGCCATCCTCTGATGGGGGTACCTACCCCACAACACCAAATGATTCTAAAAACCGCAAGGGTTAAAACAAAATGCAAAATCACTAAACATGAGAAGTGGGTAGGGGGAGATGAAGCAAGCAGGAGGAACAGTGAAGCCTGTGGAGAGCAGTGGAGAAGAAGAAGCATGAAGGCCTGTGCAAGAGCACAGGAGAAGGATGTACCAGTAGCATGTATGGAGGAGTGCAGAAAGAACAAGTAACATGTGCATGGAACAGAGGAACAGAAGAGTTGGAATTAGGAGGGGGAAGATGAAACGAACAACCAAAAGAACTGGTCTGATGCCGTTTTCTACCCGAAACAGACAACACAAAAAAGGTACAGTAATTGCAATGTCATGTTTAACTGCACATGTACAAATTTATTACATAAGACATGCTTTCCTAAACATTGTAAGCTGCTGCTGCTGTTGTTTCCATAGGGATATACTGTGCTCACAAATAGAACCATGATAAGCAGGGGAGACTGTTCGATTAAGGTCAAACAGTGAAAAGGTTACAACGTACACCATTCAAAAACTCATGATATGTAGGTGTCAAAAGTGGCTTTGGTTTTCTAAATGAATCTGCTTGTGACCAGCTGGCATGCTAATCATGTCATGCAGATTTCTTATCAAAAAGATAGTTTATTTTATGCAACTTACCTGAGTGCCAGTGTCCTTAGCAAAATCAGAGAGGGATGACAACTAGAGTTATTACTGCTCATCTCATTCCATTTCTTTCTTTTGACAGAATCAAAATGATTTTAACTTTCTCACATGACTATGGATAACAGCTCTTAAATGAGTGCACAGGTGATGGAAAGATATGACCATCATAATACCAGTAACTGTCTTTATACAGTAAAATGAATGAATGTGGCTTCACATGGAAACTAGCCACAACTCACGTCACTCCATCATATGGTGGGTCCTCAGCTAATTCAAAATAAACATATACAATGTCTAATAACTGCAATGTCTATATTCTGAACACTATATAAACTAATGCTACTCAAAATGTATAGCTATTTCTAAATGCTAACCTAAAACTGGAACACAAAAGCTTTTAATTTCAAATAACAAATCTCCTAGATTAAGCACTCCTAAAGCAGTATGTTAGAATGGTGAAGTTTAGAATACTACTTGATAGAGCCACTATTTCCTTTGGCACTTTTTTACCCTGCAGTGTGACATGCTCACACAATACTGAGAGGCACTCTAGGGTTTGTACTTTGACTTGTCAAACTGATTTGTTTGCTGTGATAGCTTTCCAGAAGCTGTCATCTCTGTGCCAATGACTATACTGCTTTTTTCACAATATCTTTGCATCCCTTTTTCTGTTTCCCTCAAACTTTTAGGCCAAATCCTGGTCCTACTGAAATCATTGGGAGTTTTGCTACTGAGACCTCTGTGATCTTTACACATTACACAATGCAAGGGAGGTGAATTTCACCCTCTATAACATTTTCTTTTGATGCCTAGTGCCTTATAAGAAGAGGTTTCCATTTCAATAAAGCTGTCCTTCCAGAACCCCATGGTGGCCTCAGATTAGTCCTGTACATAGCCTCTCACCTCAGTTTCACTTCTTGGATCCCTAAATAAATTCCACATAGAGTTTTACCAGCCCTCTTTAGGGGCTGATTTATTATCTTAAAGTTCAAAAGTAAACAACATCCCCCACCCTCCCCTGCACAATACAGTCCAAACTTCCCATATTCAGTTAGAGAGCTTCCTGACTTAGCAGGCTTCTCTCACCCCTTCCAAGCTGGAGCAATTCCCCTGCTCTCAGAGTATTCCTTCCAGAAGCCAGTCTCACTACAGCCTCTCCACCTACTTACTGAGAGCTCCTTCTGCTCTTCATAGGAAAGTGCTTCATTCCTCTCAGGTGCGGCTCATTCTGTAATCAGGCTTTGCTTGCCCTCAAACTCTCCAAGGCAAACAACCCTATTATATCCAGCAACATATGTCCATGTTTCAGATGTAAAATAAGGTGGACATCGTCATAGGCTGTAAACATGGACTTCAAGCTTTCATGTGATACTACAATGGTTCCAGATTTGATGTTCCAATCTGCCCTACAGAATATACCAATGTGACTGGGAGCTATGGATGAGACTGGAACTGGGAGCCACTGAGAGAAGTTGAATAGGGGGATGGCTGGGAGACAGTTGGCTGTGGGAAAAACAATGGTATTCTATTATTGTGTAACAGTGCAATTATTTGCAATTAATTTTTTTAAATTGCTTGACAGCCTTAGAAAGAACATTATTCAAGTTCAAAGTGAATCACTCTGAGGTTAGGAAATGCCAGAATTAGGGTTGCCTGTGCAGGAAAAGCCCTTGTGTGGCAGTACCTCAGAGGGGAGGATGGTAACCTGTTATTTCTTTTCTTTCTGTCTAGGGTGATATGATGGAGTGTACCTGGCCCTTTAAGGCCCCCTTCTGGAGGTCTTGAGGTCCTGCATCCTGCCCCAGGTAAGGCAGGTCCACCAGGCCTCCCTAGAAAGCCTGCAGAGAAGCAGCCACTCAGAGTGCAGCAGATTCAGATAAAAGGAGTTGCAGGGCCTGCCCAGCTCAGTTGCTAGCTGGGACCAGCTGGGGTAGGAGACTGCAAAACTCTCCAAGCAAGGAATCCTGGGGGGAGACCAGGCTCAAGCAGGAATAGGACAGAGACAACCCAAGGACTATAACCCTAAGGTAACATGTGAAGGTGGTGGGATTCAGTGGGAAGCAGCAAAGTGAATGCAGCAGCAACTGTTCAGGGAAGCAGTACATGGCTGTTGGTGCAGGAGCCCTGGAGTAGTGGGCAGGCCTAGGTCCCCCGGTCAGCACCACCAGCAGCTGGTGCTGGAAAGGCCGAAGCCCTGGAAAGGAGATATGGCTAGTTTAAAAGTGCAAGAAAAAAGGCTAGATTTAAAAGGGCCCAGAGATGGGACTGAAGACCCCAGAAAAGATCAAATCTTTTTTGAACTTTGATACCCCAGAAGGGGACTGAACTTGGGAGGTGACCTGGATGGAGAACTAAGGCAATGAGAACTGGTGAACACAAAGAGTTTCAAGGGAGAAAGCCCTGAGGGCAGTGCTCTGTAATAGGGTAGGGCCTGACTCTATAACACTTAGCCTAAAAGGGGTTCAGCCATTGTTGACTGCATGACTTAGCTGGAGGGCTGAGCCACTTAAGATCCACCTGATGATGTTGTCAACCTATGGGGGTACCAGGTGAAAAAGAAAACTGCAGCACCACACCCAGCTGATTAGGAGGCACTCACCAGAGTGGGTTCATAGATTCCAAGACTAGAAGGATAAAACTAAAGGATAATATCCTTCTAAGTGACAGAAACTTAACTGACTAAAATCCTTGGCTAAAATAAGATACCTGAAATGGCCTTTCAGTGTCACCCACCCATATGTTAGGGGGTCCACTGTGCAAAGATACAAAGAGCACTGGCCTCTTTGTCCCCTAAGTGATGGATAACCAAAAGGTCATTTTGCTTCCCCTTATGTTCCCCAAAGTTTATCGTCTCTGACACCAGAGCCTGGATGAATCCCTGGAGTTCAGACTCCAGTGTCTTCCCAGGCTGATTTCACATCCTCATGTTAATTTATTGCTCCTGTTTATCTCCAATGCAAATGAACTGCCTACTTTCTCTGGCATCACCTTTCTCAATTCCCGTTAGAGACATGGGGATAACTATAATCCTTTTTGTCTGGAATACAACATGTTTCTCCCTTTAGTTTGGTTACAGACTTAAAGCATAATATCAACAATTCCTCATATAGCATAATAAATACAGTTTTCAATTATATTAATGACCGATGTGTCACCGGCTTTCATTTGGTATCTCATACAACATTTTTTAAAGATAGATGTAATGAGTTTGTCAGGCTTGATAGGAGTTGCTGAGACAGAGTAGTGAAATACCAATGGGCCTCCATGTCACACAGTAACCATAGGATTAGATAGGTAAATAAAAGGGTTTTAGCAGCCAGGGGAAGCCTTGGAAATAATGTGCTCCAAAGCTAGAAAAAAATAACTAGAGAGAAGTTGTAAAAATGCTGAGCTCAGAATGTGGCTGATAAGAAAAGAGGTGCCTCTAATTACCATGGAATGTTCCAACTAGCTTGAACAGTAAAGAGAGGTTGTGGATGTTGAGTCAGTAGTAACTTTAACATCCCAATGTTACCTTGAAGCTATACCCAAGCTTCAGCTGAAGGAGTATTGGTCACCAGCTAGGAAGACATATGGTAAAAATTTAAAAAATATTAAAAAAAGACTTGGAAAAAGGGAGTCCAGTCATAAATCTTCAAGGCTGTGAACAGCATCTAGGTCTAAACTGCTAAAGTTGGCAATTGGCAATGACATCACTTTTTTGTTAAAGGGTAGAAAAGGGTGAGTTCTTAGATAGCTCATCACTGGTGCCTGGCTGACCAAATTGGAGCCAGTCACCATAGGTTTGAGCACCCCTAGGTCTCATCCTTTGTAAGTATTTTATCATTACTTATAAAGGTTTATTCTTGTATAGCTGTAGTAACTGCTTATCATTTAGGCTTTTAAACATGTTTAGAGCAATTACATAAATATTTGGATTTAATTAAGGAATTTATGGTTAAATTAGTGTCTGGCAGTACCCTACATTTGTATCCACAACAATTCCAGTAGTGACCTGTCTTCTTTTTCTACCACTCATCCAATTTTTATGTCATCCAAAAACTTTCAGTGGGTTTTTTATTACTGATGACATTGCCAAGTGTAGGACCAAGAACAGATCCCTGTGGGACCCCTCTAGAAACACACCCATTCAATGATAATTATATTTTGAGACCTATCAGTTAACCAGCATTTAAACCATTTAATGTGTGCCATGTTAATTTTATATCAATCTAGTTTTTAATCAAATTGTTACCAAGTCAAATGCCTTACAGAAGTCTATGGCATCAACACTACTATCTTTATCAATGAAACTTGTAATCTCATCTAAAAAAAGATGTTTGTTTGACAGCATCTAGTTTCCATAAACCCATGCTGACTGGCATAAATTATATTCTTCTCACTTAATTATTATCAAGCCCCGTATCAGGTACTCCATTATCTTGCCTAAGATCAATGTCTTACTGACAAACCAATAGTAACCCAGGTCATCTCATTTACCTTTTTTAAATATTGGCACATTAACTTCCCTCCAGTCTTTCGGAACTTCCCAAGTGTTCTGAAACACATTGAAAATCAACATTAATGGTCCAGCAAGCTTTTATGCCAGCTCTTCTAAAGCTCTTGGATTAATGGTATCTGGGCCTAACCATTTTAAGTATGTTTTAGTGTTGTAGCTGTTTTTAAATATTGTCCCAGTGTTGTGGAACAGAGAGTGCTATTGCATCATATGATATGACAACATCTATTTACACACACAAATACAGAACATAAATATCTATTGAACACTTCTGCCTCTTCTGTGTTGTTGTTGATAATTGTACCAAATCCATAGTTAGGATTTTTTTTGTTCCTAATATAGTTAAAAAACTCTTATTGTCCTTATCTCTGTTGGCCATAGAGTTCTCCTTGTTTCTCTTTGCTTCCCTCACAAATTTTCTACAATTTATAGCTTCTATTTTATATTCATTACTATCAACTTCCCCTTTCTTCAATTTGTTATATTTATTTTTTAGAGATGTGTTCACTTCCCTCTAAACCAGGTTCATTTTCAAACCAGTATAGCAGCATTCCTCTATTGTGGATTTTTGGGCATCTAGTAAAGTGTTCTTAAACAATTCTTAGTTATTCACATTTATCTGATTAAATTCTTCCTGAGAGCTGATGTGGCTCACAATTGGTTTCACCTTTGTGAAATACAGTACTCTTAAATTTCTGTGTGTGTGTATGTGTGTGTGTGTGTGTGTGTATATATATATATATATACAATGCATCTTACTGTCTGCACATTATAAATCATGATGATGGCCTTATTATTCCAAGATTGCTTTCACTGAAGGTGCCTTCCACCTTAAAATTCTCAATTAGTTCCTCCCTATTTGTCAGTCAAATCTAGAACAGCCTCTCCCTCTTTCTTCAACTTCAGTAATAAAAAGTTGTCTGATGCAGGCTCTCTTGGGGCCTGATATAGCAAAGACATGGACTTGGGCGTCCATTGATAGAGTTGTGTGCATGTGTTAGTGGGAGGAGAATCTGACATAGAAGCAACAGAAAGCCAAGGACAGCCAGAACAAGCACTAGGAACCTGAGAAAGCCCTAGAGATATTTTGGGCTAAATGCTAACTAGAAAAGCACCAAGAACTATGAGCAAAAAATCTGTTTGCCTGCTGAGTTCAGGGAAGCAAGACTTATGTCATCCAAGAAAGAGAAATGCATCAGAGAAATAGCTGACTCCAAATCAACTTTTCCACCTAATTGAAGCATCCCACTAGACCCTGAATTTTGGCTAACAGCTCAAGTTAAAAAAGGATAACAATATTCTTTGTCCCGTAGTACTTTCTTCTCCATTGTTGACATCAGTGATGCAATGGTCATTTGTACAGTATTTAATTAGTATTGTACTGAGGACCATGTGGTTATGTTTCTCATTGTGTATTCTATAGTTAGTTGAGTTGAAGAACTAGTGTAATATGTTAACGGCATGCTGTCTTCTCTACATGAGGTTGTTAACATGCTTAGCTAACATCTTTCATGTCCTACTCTAGACAAGGCTTTCCTAGGCTAGGGAGCATGGGTTTGAGGTATAGTCCTTAAACAATGTTCCCACTAACGCACCTCTCACGCTCCCCCCCACCCACACTTTTTTTTATTATTCCCTTCCCACCTATTTTCCATTTGTGAGCATCTCTTCTGAGTTTATTGTTCTCGCATGAGCTTTCCGTTTTTGTTGTCTTGCCTCTCCATTTTTCTATCGTCCTTCTATTTCTGTTTCTTCCCTTTTTCTATTTTGTTTTTCTCCCCCAGGCTGGTCATGCACATAGCACTAGTCTAGAAAAAGGAACAGAATGAAATCAATGTGATCCTAGGCTCTTTCACTCTGCTGCTAGTGTTGGAGATGCTCTGTGTGTAGGAGCATCAATGACACAGGCCAATACAATTATCTGCTACTGGGAACAGAGGAAAGATAGACAAGCAGTGTCCTCAAAATCATTACTGAACCAGGCACCTAACATGGTGCAACGGAGCACTAAGTTGCTGAAAGTGCTGTTTTGAGACAACTTGTACTTAATGGAAGATTTCACAGAACTTTACACACAAGTAAGGGTCCTAACAGTGGTGTCCTGTCCACTGGTATTTATGTTCTACCTAAATTCCCCTATAGTTTCAAATTGAGAAATTACTTTTCACTTCCTGTTGTGTGGTGTTACTGACCCAGAATATCTACCATTTTTCTTGGGTGTGGGATTCTTGTTTATTTAGTTGAAGGCCCCAGGTTTGGTTTGGTTTTTTAATTGACTCCCTGAAGAAACTATGAAAATTTCCCTGCCTGTAAGTTCCACTGCTCCAGTTAGGAGGACTATTGGCACAGATACGTGTGCTCCAAATGTTCAGAACACAGAAAACAAGCTGTTTTGGGCTTTGAGCTTTTGGAGAGCCTACATACAGAGATTGAAAAAGAAAGTATACAAAGAAAGCATTTTACAGTTGTCTCCCTTCAGATAGATTGCAGTGAGATCACAGCGGAAGCAACACATGACTTAGTTCCTTCCTACTCACCCACCCATTTTCCATCAGTCTTGCTGGTAAGTCATGACCTGATTTCTCCTTCACCCAATAATGGGTTAAGAAGAAGCAACTTATCTGATTCCCCTTTCCAGCAGCAAGAGAGGCATGACTATTGATTCTAAATACCCAACTTAATTTATCATCTAAGACATAATTAATTATAAGGACAGACTTTGCAGCTTATATATTAACACAGTTTGGAAACTCCACCTCTAAGCTAAATTATTAGGTGAAACAAGTTTCAGAGTGGTAGCTGTGTTAGTCTCTATCAGCAAAAAGAATGAGGAGTACTTGTAGCACATTAGAGACTAACAAATTTATTTGGGCATAAACTTTTGTGGGCTAAAACCCACTTCATCAGATGCATGGAGTGGAAAATATAGTACGAAGATAGAGAACATGAAAGGTGGGGGTTGCCATACCAACTCTAACCAACATCCATCTTTTCATGTTTTCTGTATATATCTGTATATAATCTTCCTACTGTATTTTCTACTCCATGCATCTGATGAAGTGGGTTTTAGTCCATGAAAGTTTATGCTCAAATAAATTTATTAATCTCTAAGGACTCGTCTACACTGACATTTTATAGCACTCTAACTTGCTGGCTCCGGGGTATGAAAAATCACACACCCCTTGAGCACAGTAAGTCTGAGCGCTTTAAAGCGCTAGTGTGGACAGGTTAAGAGCTAATCCCATCATGGAGGTGGATTACCAGGACCAGTGGAAGAGCGCTCTCCCAGTGCTTGTACATGACCACGCTAGCACTTCAAAGCACTGCTGAGGGTGTGTTCCCCAGACAGTGCTTTGAAGTTTCAAGTGTAGCCATTCTCTCAGATGCCATAAGTACTCCTCATTCTTTAGGCTAAGCAAGTTATAACAAATATAGAAAACTATCACCTCCTGCCTGCTCTCTCTTAGTGCTATAATTGGCTTTTCCTGTTATTGAGCATTACCCATGTAATACTCCACAATTACTAGTTTTAGTGTTAGTTTACTTAGAAAAGAAACAGTAGCAAATTAACTTTAAAAGCTTCCACCTCTATGCCATGCTATGAGGGTTTGAAACTTTAGAGCTGGGACTCCTAGCAACTAAATTTTATGCACCCACTGACCCTATCCATGACCACATATACACAGATTCCATAGGCATATAGCCCCTGGAGCCTTTGTGCCAAGGGTCTGGGGCCTTACAGAGACAACAATATGTGGGCCTGAGATCTGGTTCATGATGTGAAATGCTTCACCTGCCTATGCAGAACTGTGACCATATTAGGGGAGTGATACAGCAAGTTTCTCAGAGAAAGGTCCAATCCCTCCTACTTTAGGCTCTCAACTTCTCTTGAGAACTAATCCTCAAAGCTTGAGTCCTTCTCAGCATAGGGAGAATAGGGGACCAGACTCTACAACCCCTTCTCTTCTCCCAAGGAGTAAAGCTGTGAACAGTTTTGTTCCTACTATCCCTGAAAAGTGACTCTGGCTCATTTTGGGGAGGTCATCTCTCTGCTCTGTGAGGTCACAGGAAATGGGGGGAGGAGGCTGAGGGCAGGTCCTGTGGATACCATTCCCCTTCCTAGAGATAGGATTTTGGAAGGGGTGTGCTGTCATAACCCATGTCAGCAACAAGACGTGAGATCAGATCTATAGTCTCCTCCCCCTAAGAAAATGCACGGATAAGGTCGGAGGCCAACCTTTCCCTCCCCCAGAGGAGTAGGGGTGGATGATAAACCTATGAACCCCCAGATTGAGGAAACTTGGGGGCACATGCATAGCCCCCCCATTAGTAAGGAGATGAGGGGATAGCTCTGCTGCCCCTTCATAAGCAGAGAGGAGGATAAGTCTGTAACACCTCCCTCCCGCAGGCATAGGGGGGAGACAGACCCCCACCCCTAAGGAGGTGGGGGTGTGCGTGTGACAGACACACCCTCCCCTCCCATCTGAAAGAGGAGCTGGCGGCAGCTCTGTGCCCCCGGGTAAGGGCCGGTGCCCCCCCACCGCGGGCCGCTCCCTAAGAAAGAGAGGGCGGGCTCCGGCGGCTGCATCTAGCATGGGGTGCGGGAGGGTCCCGTGGGCACTAGCCCACCGAGAGCCGCCATCTTGAGGGCCGGCCTCCCCGCCCCCTGCCCTTCCCTGGCCGCGGCACCGAGCGAGAGCGATCGCCTGGCTCCCAGCTCAGCGGCGGCGATGCGCGCCTTGCTCCCCGTCCCGCGGCCGGGGCGAGCGCCTGGCTGCATCCTGTGCAAGGCGGGCCCTTAGACTCGGGCGCCGCCCCTGCGGGGCCGGGCCCTGCCGCGCGTGGGAGCTGCCGAGGGCCCCGGGGCGGCAGCGCTGCGCCTCCCGCTCCATGGGGCTGAGCTGGCGACTGGTCCCAGCCGGCGGCGGCCAAGTCCTGCGCCAGGCAGAGGCAGCGAAGGGCACCTCGGAGAGCAGAGAAGGCCCGGGGGAGCGGCCGGTGGCCGGGCAGTGAGGGGGCCCCAGCACCAGGGACTCCGGAGCCGGTATGTGCGCGCCCCCGTTGGGGCTGTGATCATCGCGGGGAGCTGTCCCCACATCTGCATGTTATTGGGGGCGGGAAGGCGCGTGTGCAGGGGGGATGTCAGCCGGTCCCGGCTCCGGGGTGCGCCTTACGTAAGGCTGCGCTGGACGCGGTGCGGCTGTTTCTTCTGGGCAGATGCCCGGGCTGTCGTCTCCTCACAGGCGCTCAGCCCGCCCACCGGCAGGAGAATTTGTACTTATTTTTAGCTGCCTAACTTCTGCAAAACCTGACAGCTGTGGCTGCAGTAGGCGCTTTGCAGTAGTGTGTGTGGTGGGGAGTGAGTGAGAGAGAGAGAGATTGTGGGTGTGTAAATTTACCCTTAAAACTGTCCAACAACACATCCTATTTACTGGCAAACATGATCTTATTCCAAAACTATAGTGCTGGTTACAGAGTGTTCTCAGTGTGAGTCTAAACACCTCTGGTACAGTATGCCACTGGCTGATTCTGTAGCTGCTGAATCGGTGTTTCATCAGTCTTAGCGTTGACTTGTTTATTTTTTGTATCAGTTATTTTTATATATGTCAAACTAGACAAAATGAAGTATCTGCTGTGTTCATCTGTTATAATACATTTAAGTAGATTTAGTTTAAACACGCCGCCAAACTAAAAAATTAGGAAACCTATCTAGCCTTCCTTTTCCTTTTCATCTTCCAGCTTTTTCCTCAACTCTTCTGTTGTCATGCAGCACAGTGCAATTTTGTACTTCTCAGACACAGACAGTTCCCAATCATGATTGTGGTTACTCATACACAGCAGGAGCATTGTAGGCACTCATAGAAAATAAATATGAAGTACTAATAATAGGGCTTTGCTTTTCACTGTACGTTTAAAAAAAAAAAAAGTGAGTGATCTGGTCTCAGCTGATTTCACCCCCGGGCCCACCGTGGGGGGGGGGTTCTTTGTTTTAAAGGGATGCTGAATCTAAAAATCACACTTCAATGTGTAAAATGTTTTACTGACTGTTGTGGTATCAAAGATCACATCTACAAATAAAACATAAAATTACTGTAACTAAAAGAGAGTAGGGGAAATATTTTTCTTTTCCAGCTTGTTTACTTTGTGCAACTGGCAACACTTCTGCCTATTGTTAGGGCTTTTCTACACACAGAATTTATAGCCATTTAACTTACTTAGCTGGAAGCCACACCTTTTAGTTATATCAGTGCCACTTTGTATGTGGACCAGGGCCTTCATTTCACTGCTTCTTTTGTGTACACTGTAGTCAGTTTTCTGTGGAATCTAGGTACTTTCACACAGCAACAGTGTGGGGATAAAATTAAAAATAGGAAATATTTTAAAACCCTAAACAATGAGGAGCGGGACAAAGAAGAAATTTTGGTACCTGAAACTACTTTTGGAATTGACTAGGTTTCAGACTAATGGTGTCCCTTTTTGGTGATTTGCCCAACGTTACGCCATTACTCTTAATTTACTCTCCCCAGGCAATGTACAGGAGTGGGATCTATACCAATCACTTCTCACCACTACAATACCTTTTAAATTAAAGCACTATGGTGATGCAATTAACTTCCTCTTTTTGGTGATTTTATTACTCTAGCCAATTTTAAAAGCGGACAAAACCCTTCAGCATGTTCTTCCTCTGATGTGAGCACCTGAGATGCAGAGCTCTTTTATGGGAAATGTTGCCCCTTCTGTCAAGGTTTCCACTTACATGAGTTTGTCCAACAGAACGATAATGTGTTATATTGCATCATGTTATATATAAATGAGGTGATCTGCTTTGTGAGAGTGACCTCAGAATCCATTAACAATTTACAGAATCTCTCCAACAAAATCAGCATGTAGAGAGTCACTCTAAGAATTTTGGAGAGGATCAGTAAGCAGAGTAAGAGAAAAGAATTTTTAGGCATTTCCAAACTTAATGCAGGAAAGGTGGAACCCAGCTACTTGTGCTGGGGTCTAGGCATAGTTGCCAGTATTCAGAAGCGTGTTCAAGAAACAGTACTCATCAAAGCAGGGATCTGTGAGTTGCTCGAACTCTTAGCAACTGGAGAGTTTGGTTTGTGTTTTGGTAAGTTTTAGTGCTTTACAAATATTAATCAGTACACCCACCACATGTGAAATAGGTAGCTATTGTCTCAGTTTTATAGACAGGGTACTAAGTTAGTGTTTGAGCTACGATTATAGAATTCAGTAGGTCCTTATACTCTGCTGCTTTTTAGTCTAGTCTACTACTAGACTAGACTTCCTCTTGTTGAACTATCACTTCTTGTGACCAGTGGCTACACTGTTTGCCTGGCACAGGAGCTAGCTCAGCTGCAAGCAGCAGTCCTTAGCACAAATGGCAGCCTAGGCAGCACTGTCTCCATGAGTCTGAAGACATCCATGCAGTGTGCAGTGGCAGTCAAAAAAGTAAACAGGATGTTAGGAATTATGAAAAAAGGGGTAGAGAATAAGATGGAGAATATCTTATTGCCCTTATACAAATCCATGGTGCGCCCACATCTTGAGTACTGTGTAGAAATGTGGTCTTCTCATCTCAAAAAGGATATACAGGCATTTGAAAAAGTTCAGAGAAGGGCAACTAAAATGATTAGGGGTTTGGAACGGGTCCCATATGAGGAGAGATTAAAGAGGCTAGGACTTTTTAGCTTGGAAAAGAGGAGGCTAAGGGGAGATATGATAGAGGTATATAAAATTATGAGTGGTGTGGAGGAAGTGAATAAGGAAAAGTTATTTACTTGTTCCCATAATAGAACTAGGGGCCACCCAATGAAATTAGTGGGCAGCAGGTTTAAAACAATTAAAAGGAAGTTCTTCTTCACATAGTGTACAGTCAACCTGTGGAACTCCTTGCCTAAGGAGACTGTGAAGGTTAGGGCTATAACAGGGTTTAAAAGAGAACTGGATAAATTCCTGGAGGTTAAGTCCATTAATGGCTATTAGCCAGTCTGGGTAAGGAATGGTGTCCCTAGCCTCTGTTTGTCAGAGGGGGGTGATGGATGGCAGGAGAGAGATCACTTGATCCTCACCCATTAGGTTCACTCACTCCGGGGCATCTGGCATTGGCCACTGTCGGTAGACAGGATACTGGGCTAGATGGACTTTGGTCTGACTCTGTATGGCCTTTCTTATGTATTAATCGGCAGTCCCCCCATAACAGATGCATCTGTGACTAACTTCTCCCTCTCCATTCTCTAGAAGAAAAAAGTGGGAGGCCAGGTCTACACTACAAACTTTAGATGGTGTAGCTATGCCACTTGGGCTTGATTTGTGATGACTGACAGCTGTGCTAGGACAAGCTCCAAGGGTAGCTGCACTTATACTGGTAAAACTGCTTTTGCATGAATAGCTTATTTCATTTGAGTGGGTATAGTCAGGGAGGGAGGAGCTAGACTAAGCTACATGAGAAAAACACAGTTTTGGTGTATAAGCTGGGTCCATGGTTGGAGTGCTTTGCCAGCACAGTACACCCTTGTTGCTATATAACTATACCAGCAAAGCTTTACAAGTGTAGACCTGGCCTCGGTTCCTGATCTGTAAAATGGTAATAATAGTATTTCCCTACCTCATAAGGGTGTTGTGAGGATAAATATATTCAAGATTGTGAGGCGGACAGATCTGTGTCACTAGAAGGCCATATAAATATTAGGTCAGGTCTACATTAGAAAAGGTTTGTTGGTATAACTGTACCGACACCCCTTCACCTCCACTCCCACCCCAGCTGTAGACACAGCTTATACTGGCAATAGTATAGTTTATACCAATTCCCTGAGCAAAATAAGCTACACCAGCTATGCTGGTATAACTACATGTATGCCTGCAAAAGCCATAATGTAAAAGTGGTTTAGGAGTGTGGGGGGGCGGAAACATACCCCTAACCAATTAGTTTACCATTGAAATCTTTCTAGTGTAGACATGGTCTTATGCAGGAAGGCACAGGCTGCTGCTGTGGATCAGAGCAAAGCCTTTGGGTGAAGTAGCCAGACACAGAGGTTGTTGCTAGGACGGCCCCAGTGTAGGCCAGGAAGCAGGACAAGTTTTTAGTGCTACTGAGAGCCTGGCATCTGTAACTCTGCCTCATGTTCATTTAGGGTTTATTACCAGCAGAGGCCAAAATATATACAACCTTCTCAGGTGTGGTTATGCAGTTGTATCCTGCTTGGGACCCTTTGAGTGCAGAGGGAAGGGCTAAGAATTTATCATTGCACTGATTCTATGCTGCAGTCTATACTATGCAAAAGGGACTTAACTAGCTGTGCTGTGGATTGGGGGGTGGTAATTTTTGTGTGGGTCTGGTGCAGTCAGACTTGAGATATTGTGCTCAGTTCTGGGTGCCTTATCATCAGAAGGATATTGAAAGCTTTGAGTGAGCAAGAAAAATAACCTGTAGGCTGGAAGAAAGTTTAAGAGCTAAATGGCTGAGCTAAACATCAGTTAAAGTGAGGAGGAGACATATCATCCACCCAAATACTTGAAAGGAGAAAACACTAGGGAGGAAGAGGAATTGAAAAAGTTGGTACATGGAGGCCTGTGTCAGTCTCTTGGTGTGATTTTTCACAGGGCCCCAGTTTCTCCTGGTTAACTCTCCTTAGTTTGTCTTCAGCCAGGTGACTTCGTGGACCTTCACCTCTAATTAAGCCTATCCATCCTTCAGTTTTAGGGCTTACAGTCTGCTTCAATCTCTTCATTACTTTCCAGAAAGCAGCCTGGTGTCTACCCTTTGCTATCCCATGCCTTTTTGCCGCCTCTTCCATCTGTCTGTGCTACCCTCAGGCCTTGTTTCTGCTATGAGTTGCAGCTGTGGGCTTCTGTCTCCATGATTGGCAGCTCTGGCAGCTGTGTGAGAATGTGGTCAAGCTAAAGAGGATCTTCTCTCCCCCCTCCCTGTCTGTGCTCAGTATGGGGTTTGTAGACCTGACTGCAAGGGCATAACTTGGAGTAATGGGGTGAAATTTAGTTAAATCATCAGGAAAAACTAACTGATAGTGAAGTGTGTTGCATTCTCTCAAGAGAAGTGCTGAATCCATGTTGCTTGGGAGATTTACAGTGTAGAGTGGACACAACATTGGAAAATGTACAGTATGGGATAAGAATGGACTGGGTGACCTAAAAATAAGCCATTTTCATCCCAGTTGATCAGGTGTGGTAAATGTACACAATGCTGCAAGGTGGGTAAGAATGCCAAATATTGAGTCCCAAAGAACTTGCATTCTAAATGCATGTACAATATAAAATATAACAACCGTGGGCAGGGAAGGCGCTTACTCTAAGAACACTAGTATACATTGGTGTTCTGGATTAGCTGTGTAATGGTTTATAATTCAGTTGGGTTAGGAAAACTTTCTTTAAAGAGTCAACATAGTAAATGATCCAAACGAAGCTTTGAAGTTTTTAATGTGAACTTGGAGAAGAGTTCCTACCAGTGTTGATACTTCTGGCATATGTCACACTTGCCACACAGTAATCAAGATGTGAAGGTTGTCTATATAACAAGGGGAGAAACAAACTGTTAATTGTGTGTTTTCTTTTAAAAAGTACGTAATAAATTTATGACTTTCTGTTGGCCATGCTTCCATAGCAACTGCAGAACTTAGAAAGGTCGTCTCTATCTCCATCTGAAATGGTGCACAGGAAAAACAGCAGAATCTCTGTGGCCTTGTCTACATTAGCATTTTTCTTAAAAATCTCCGCCTCTTATTCCAGTGTCAGTGCAGTGTCACCACAGCTTGTAACAGTGGGAATGCTAGTGTAGACCACCAATTGGTATCTTTACCATTGTGTTGTCTAACAAAGGTAAAGAATGCCTGTGTTGTGTCAATTCTAGTTCTTCTGGTGTGGTTTTTCTAGGAGGGAATGTAACCCCCTTTTACTCACACCCTTAGACAAATATCGGTTGGAAGTAGAAATTGATGATGGAGCCAGGCATGTCTTTCATGCAAACCTATTTGCTTATCAAGAATGTACAAAGTCCTGTTTCCTTGAACACAGGAGGAATCAAAAAGGTTTTTTGCTCATAGTTCCAAGCCCCTTTCGGCCACCATTCAGCCCAGAATGTTCCCTCTTCAGGTTGTTTTTTTTCCCTAGGGCCATGGTCCCAAGGTTTGCTTAGGCTGTGTTCTTGGCTATTTTGTTCTCTGCTCTGGTGCTTCCCTTCTATCTCTCTCTCACACACAGCTGCCCTGCCCCCATTCCTGGCCAGCCTCTGTGATTATCACTCCTCAGGGAAACCCCTTGGACAGTGTGACCCAGGCTTACCATGCTGGTCTGTCCCTTGAATAGTGGTTTCCATTGTTTATTAGTACTAAACAAAGTTCCACTTTTTAATGATTCCTTCATCGGTACTTACCAGATCTGTGATCCCTGCACCTACCGTCATCTCTCAGCTTAAAAATAACACTTTGTTTTGAGTTCTTAACCAGGTGAATGATGCAGAAAGTCTGGTTTGTTAGAAAGGATAATTGGCTTAGAATGGTGATCTGATCTTTTCTTTTGCTCGGTGTGGTAGCAGTGGACATGATTTCTTCTGTGGCCACTGGAATTTATTCTTGATCAGAATAGGAATTCTCCTCTATTGTGGCATCTTATTGCATATCGTTAGGCAGTGGTGGCAAAATACAGAGAGCTCTTTTTATTTAGTTTTAAATTAGCAAGTTGGTAAGATGCCCCATTCACTCCAAAATGTCCCAAAGAATAAAGCCAGTGGGAAAAGGCAGTACGCTAGTTTCTTGTCTGCTTGGCGCTACTCTTATATTTTAATGCCATAAATGTATGAGAGAAAGCAGCTCACTGCAAAATATGTATTAATATATTAAACCGAACTGTGCTTCCCCTGCTGTTGGACTGGAGGCCCAGCACTTGATAGCATTAAAAGCCACGTTACCATTAGCCAATTTTGAAAGATAGGTAAAATGTTTTCTACAATCTGAATAACTGAAAGAATATTTTCCCTCTTTTACATTTGGAACTTGCATTTTTCTTATCAAATTATATCATTTGTTCTTTCAAATGAACAGAATGTCAAGGTGTGTGATAGGTACATACACCCACATGTTTTTCTGGTCATGTACTCAGCAATCAGATGGTTCACAGAGGCAGCATTTGATGTCTCATGAAAGAAGCACATCAACTTAAAAAAATCACAGTTTTGTCTGAAAATGTTACTACCCACCATTCAGAAGCAAGGGTGTAACCAAATAAGGTTAGACTGAATCGGATTGTTCACTCATCGTTTGACAGCTCTCTATGTTGAGTTAAACTGTTTCCTCAGCAGTCAGTCAGTAATTTGTCCATTTGGATTGATGTCTTATGCAGCATCATCAGAGATGGAGGAAGGGAAATCTTTTAAAATTATATAAATCTGGTTGTATAACAATAAAACTTGGGAGCAGGCTTGGGATCTGAAACTGTTTGTATCTCCTCATTCGAAATAGTTCAGATTTTAGATTTGTCAGGAGGGTATCATGCATGGGGAAAGCTCACTGTTGTTTTTTTATTAAGCAGACTCCCTCCCTCATCTACATTACAACTATAATTTAGTAATGAGACCCCGTGACAGGGTCTATCAGTCTTTCTCTGTTTGTTGCTGGAGGTATTGGAGCCCTGACATCCCCTGTTCAGTGACCAGACCCTCCAGTGGCCTAGAAGGACTAGGAGGAGACTGACCAATCAAGAGCCAGTAGGCCAGTTAAAAAGGCTTGCCCCCTTTTTCTCAGGGCTGCACTTCTGCAGGAGACTGGGATAGACAAGGAGTTCTGCTAGCCCAGAACTGCAGGGTCTTGCTTTCAAGCATTGCAGCCAAGTGTTTGTTTTTGAAGTTCATTTACTTAAAGGTGCAGACAGCCAAATTCTGAGTTGATTTTTATTAAACTGTTTAGATACAGAAGTCAAGCTTACGGCATAGGCTACGTTCCTGCAAGCAGTCAGCCAAAGCTTATGCACTAAGCTAAGGGGTGCCTGCAGTACCACACTTGGCCCCAAACTGGATTGCTACGGAACAGTCCCAGCTGTGACAGACCCTGATACGGCATCTTTCTCCCCCAGCCTCATTACAAGTTGTAACATATATAGGACCTACCTGCATTGATTGTAACAGTGAGCTTCTTTTTCCTCTACAGCTTCTAAGGGTGTTGTTACAGGATCTCCTGACTTGATTAGAGTTTTAGTATGTATGGAACTTTCATCTTTCTGGCCCTGCTCACATTCACTTTTCATGGTGTTAGGAAACAGTTGCTTAAAGAAAGCTCTTAAATATCATTTCAGTTAAAATGGTGCTGCCAGTTGGTGAACATGTGACATAGCTTGACAGTTTGTTTTTAAAAACAATGTTGTATATACTGGCTGATATGGCAGTGTTAGGTGAAACTAGTTTTCAGAGTTGGCCCAACAAGACAAATGCCTTAGCTTTACTTTGTGATAGTTTAGTGGTTTATTTTTCTTTAAACCAGAAGAGCTGAAAGTGACTTTATTTATTTTAAATAAATTTTTGATTCCAGAGACTACAACAGAAAATCCTCAAGTCATGTCACTTTCCATGTCAACAGATTTTCATTGTTCCAGCTTATGAGTTACATTTAACTTTAATAGCAACAAAGAGTCTTGTGGGCTAAGACCCACTTCATCAGATGAAGTGGGTCTAAGCCCACAAAGGTTTATGATCCAAAACGTCTGTTAGTTTATAAGGTGCTACAGGACTCTTTGTGGCTTTTGCAGATCCAGACTAACATGGCTACCCTTCTGATATTTAACTTTAATGTTTCTCTTGACATACATACTAGAATTAAAGTTGAAACCCGAGTGGATTTTAGTATTTGTACTAATTGTACAGCTGTGCTATTGGTGAGTTGTGTGTACTTGCCACTATCAGCAGAAGAGAGAAATAGCTAAGGAGGGAAGAATGTGTGTTTGGGATCCACCCAAATGATTTTACAGTTTTCTTTTTATCGGTTTTGTTTCTCTCTCTCTCAGTAGCTGCCATTATCTGGCTGGATGACAGATAGAAATGCTTGTGGGAGGGATTTGGAAGTGCATTTTAAAATAATCAGTGAGACACACACCCACTCAGAAGTTGAATAACACTGTTTCGTTGTCTTCTATTTTTACAGATGAGAGCATCCCATACTCCGCTTTTAAAACGAGCAGTGAGAGAAGATGGATACTTTCTCAGACTTTACCTCAAAGAACCTCTCCTTTTCAGCCAATATGTCGCATTCCCTGCCCAGCAATTTGGACTACCAGTACAATGTTACCAGCCGTTCCCCTTCCATGTCAATAACCAGGCTTTTTCCAGCCCTGCTACAATGCTTCGGCATTATCCTCTGTGGCTATATAGCCGGAAGAGCCAACATCATCACATCAACTCAGGCCAAAGGACTGGGAAATTTTGTCTCCTGTTTTGCACTGCCAGCTTTACTATTCAAAAACATGGTGGTACTTAATTTTTCCAATGTGAACTGGTCCTTCCTTTGCAGCATCCTGGTTGCCAAAGCTTCTGTATTTTTCTTAGTCTGCATTTTAACATTATTGGTAGCCAGTCCTGAAAGTCGATTTGGCAAAGCAGGACTGTTCCCTATTTTTGCTACACAAAGCAATGACTTTGCACTGGGATATCCTATAGGTAAGAAACCAGTTATGCTTTCTTGTTTTTGTTAACTACTGTGTTAAACATTATTTTTCCTTGTCCTAGGCATTTACTATATGCTGTGATTATACAGTCTGTGCTCTTGTGCTTCTACATTAGAGCTATTTTACATTCTGCTGAACTTAAATCTTAGGCTGTATAAAATAGTTATTAATGAACAAACATATGTTTACTTATACAGAGACATGCTTATGACTTTAAATGTGTTGACTGGATGGCTCTGGGAATCAAGGTGGATTTGATTTAAATCATTAGTCAGGAAGATTCGATTTAATCATGGATTTCTACATACAAATGCATTCTTCTTGATTGTTATAACTTAATACATGTTCTTCACAACTCAGATAGATGTAGGGTTCATTTTTAGAAGGTACACACTATACATATTTAAAGTGATTTATTCTGAAAAATTTTCAGATTGCTTTTACGGCTATATCAGAAAATGAATGATTGGTTATTTCATTTACCAAAGGTAATTGAAGCAGATAGTTCACCTCCCAAAGACCTCATAAATATCTCCAATGCAGTGGGTTAATCATTAATATTTGGAGAATTTTCTTGCCATGCTGTATTACGAGGAGAACATCACCAGACAGACGTTTGTTGTTTTAGTTAAATAAAACAATTTAATGTTAAGTATTCTGGATTTTTTTCTTCAACAGCAAACCTATGATATTTTAACAAAACAAACATATAATTTTTGAGTTTAGTTAAACATTCAAATTTTTTAAAATCAGATTCCATCACATGTCTTATAGGAGAGTTAGCTTGGTTCCTCCCACTTCGTTCAGAACAGCTGCTGCAAAGTGGGTTTTACAGAAGTATTATGCAATTTCAACAACATCAGCCTTTAGTTCTGGAACACTGAAGTCTCTGGCTAGAAGGTGCATCAAATGAGCACTGCAACCATGTGGTATTAGCTTGGGACTTTTCTAAATTTCTTCTCATCTTGGATACATTTGCAGCATTGTCTGTGACCAAGCTGCATACTAGACATTTGAATTTTTTTCACAGTTTGTTACAGCTTTTACTGCTGCTTCTTGTAAGTATTCTGCTGTGTGTGATTTTCCTGATGTATCAATTGTTTCTGTAAGGAAGACATTCCCTTCTTCTGTTGTCACACAAGCACATACAACAGGATCATTGTGGACATTACTTCACCCATCAAGACTCAAGTTAACAGTTTTACCCTTTAGACCTATTGCACACTGCTCAATTTCTCTTTCAGACACTTTATCCAGCAATTTGCTTGCAACATCTGCTCTGTTGGGTGGACTATATCCTGGTCTTAATGACTGAACCATTTTAATGAAGTGTGGGGTTCTCAGTCATACAGAAAGGAGAGTTTGTTGCATAAACAAACTGGGCAATTTTTTCCTCAAATACCTCTTTTTGTAATCTGCTGGTTCTTATCACAAACTTATTTATGGTTGTTTCTGGACAATGGAGATTTTTTTCTTTTTGCTACTGATATACAGTAATTTATATACAGAATTTAACTACTTGTTTGCATGCTGGCATCTTAATTTCTGTAGAAGGTGGTGGAGGAAAGTTGTATCTTTTGGACTCCTTTCTAATATGTGATCATCAGGCATGCATTGTCATATGTTCTGTGGGGAAAAGTCACTTTGTATGTACACAGGATTTTGCATGATTCATGGTAGTGTGTATGACCATATATTTCAAATCTGAGCTTCTTGGGACTTTTTCTGTGCCTTCAGAGTGTAACAAGAAATCTCTTTTCTAGTAGGGATATATATATAAAAAATCCCATCTCCTTCAAGAATACAACTTTTATTCTGTCTACTTTTTTGTTATTGCTTCCCTGTTTTTAAATTTCAAAAAAATATAAAAACATAGCCCACTCCTCCTCCTCCTCCTCCTCCACTTTTGGTGATAGTTTTTGTTGCTGGTTTGCTAATGTGCATTTAGTCACTTTCAGAGCTATTGACTGTGTATCACAGCCCAAACATACCTGAAAAACTGGATTGTAAAAATAATTGTCTATGTATTTACCTAGTGACCTGTAATGTAGTATTAAAATTCACAAAAAACCTGTGGCCATTTAAATAGCACTTACTTAAGGTAAAAAGCACAATTTAAAAACCATGCACTTACAGCTGGAGTTTTTGTTTTGTTTTTTTTAAGAGGATTTGGCATGTCTGCACTTTACAATAGTAACTACTTAAAAGGACCCCTTCAACATGAGCTCTAATCAGTTTTAATAATTAATCAAAAGCTACCTGGGAATTTCCATATTATTTTTTTTAATTTTTAGTTTTTTCTCTCCCTTGCTTTTGTATGAAAGACCCACATAAACAGAAAAAGGTGACAGATTGTACAGAAGAAACAGTGATGCTGACAGGACACACAGTGCTTTCAGACGCACCATGCAAACATACTGATTTTTGCCACCTAATCTTTCATTTATAATAATGGTAGATGTTGCTTTCTTTTAACAATAAGTTAAAAAAATATCAAACATAAGTGTAATGTACGTGTTTTTAAGTTAATGGTAACTACTTATATTTTCATAGAGCCTTTTTATGATACCTTGAGGTGCTCTAGAATAAGCTTGAAATTAAAAATGAAGTCCATCTTGCCACTATTTACTGAGACATTTGGTTTCATTGCTTGTATGTTTCTTGCACGGGAAAAGATATTCTTCATATCAGTAGGTTTAAGAGTTCAACAGAACAGTTTGCAAGCATGCACACAATTGGAGAATCTGTCTGACAGAATGTCAGACTTGGGCATCTAGAGCAAATAATTTGTTGGAAAAGTGTGTGTGTGTGTGTGTGTTTGTGTATATATATTATAGTAAGGCTTTTGGCATGGTCCCACATGACATTCTCATGAGCAAATTAAGGAAATGTGATCTAGATGAAATTACTGTAAGGTGGGTGCACAACTAGTTGAAAGACCATACTCAGAAAATAACTATCAGTGGTTTGCTGTCAGATTGGGAGGACATATCTAGTGGGGTCTCACAGGGTCAGTCCTGGGTCTGGAACTATTCAATATTGTCATTAATAACTTGATAATGGAGTAGAGAGTGTGCTTATGAAATTTGTGGACGACACCTAGCTGGGAAGAGTTGCCAGTACTTTGGATGTCAGCAATAGAATTCAAAACGACTTTGACAAATTGGAGAATTGGTCTGAAATCAACAAAATGAAGTTTAGTAAAGATAATTGTAAAGTAATTCACATAAGAAGGAAAAATCAAATGCACCACTACAAAATGGGGAATAACTGACAAGGTGGTAGTACTGCAGAAAAGCATTTGGGGGGTTTAGTGGATCACAAATTGAATATGACAATGTGATATATTTGCTAAAAAGGCTAATATCTAAGAGGTATATTAACAAGTCTGTCATATGTAAGACAAGGAAGGAAACTGTCCCACTTCACTTGGTATGTTGAGGCCTCAGCTGGAGTACTGTGTCCAATTCTAGACACTACATTTTAGGGCTGAACAAATTGGAGAGTCCAGAGCAGAAGAACAAAAATGAGAAAAGGTTAAGAAAATGTGACCTGTGAGGAAAGGCTAAAAGGTCTGGGCATGTTCAGGAGAAAAAGAGATTGAGAGGGAACCTGGCAAGTCTTCAAATATGTTAAGGACTGTCTGTTATGGAGAACAGTTGATGACTTTATGTAGAACATAAAGGTAGAACAAGAAGTAATGGGCTTAATCTGCAGCAGCGTAAATTTAGGTTAGATGTTAAGAAATAAATTCCAACTATAAGGGTAGCTTACTCAGGAATAGGCTTCCAAGGACAATTGTGGAATTGCCATCTCATCATTCATTCATTCTCTCTCACTCTCCCTCACTCACAGTCTTAGTGTACCTATTTCTCTCTTCCCTTTTCATCAAACTCTAAAACTTCAAGTTGCATGAACATGGAAGAACTAGTAATAGAATGTACAATTAAAATGCTGCAAATCAAGTAAGAATATGTTTTTTGGTGCAGTGCTATCAGCAGCCTGTACTGCAGATGCAGGAAAGCAAATCGTTGTTAGACTGGCCTGTGGTATTTTCAGTATTCATCTGGGACAGGTAAACTAAGAATCTCTAAAGGTGTTGCAGTCTAATAATATGTTGACTTAGAAAATCCAGATGGTTGCTGGCTTCCATTATTAAAATAGGGCATAACGGAGTCCTTACAACTTGCCCTTTGAACATTACTGATTACACAAGTACTGTGAGTAATGCTAAGTATGCTGAGTTAATGAACTGTAAACAGACAGTGAAGTGTTTTACCAATGACTGACCAGGTGAGTCTTATAGGTGTGTGTTCATTTAGAGCCAGAAAGTCCTATTTTTTATATTGCCTCCCCCCACCTCAGCAATAGTCTGATCCTTTTGACCTTAAAGGTGCTAGTCTGTTCAGAAAATCAGACATCTCCCTCTCCTGACTCAGCCTGTCTGAGAAGGAGGTTGTCACTATCTCTTATGAAATATTCTTTGCATATTTTGAAGTCTCTTGCTATTATAATCAATGCTATTGAGCAGTCAGACTGGGGCTCCCACTTTTTCCTTGTTTATACCTTTATTTCTCCAAATACTACTTTGAAGGTAGATCCACACAAATAGGAGTTTTCAGCTTACATTTGCAATCCCCTGCTTTCCTGATTGGTTCTTGTTGATATTTAGAATAAGTTCCTTTTAGAGATACTAATTGACTTCTATTATAATGTTTGACCTCCATATTATAATGGATGGCCTAAAGGACAGCTAGTTGTCTGCTATTCCCTTGAGGTTAAAGAGAAGGGATTCATGTAATTTGTAGGTTTCTTGCAAAACTAATTGTGCTGTATATCAAATATGAAATGTGCAAATAGATTTTAATCTGTCATATCTGGTATTAATTCAGCTTCTCAGCACTCCTTTCTGGCTAGCACATTAAATAGTACTAGCTAATTGCTGGGTGTCTTTTGTTGGCCTTTTCAGGTGGGACACAGGTAAAAAGGCTGCCAACAGAAACAAGGATTAATGTTTATTTCAGAAGGTGTAACTTTCCTGGACTTGTTGGGAGGCACTAGGAAAGGGGTAAGATATAAGAATGAATTATATCACAGTTTCTGTGAATGCTCATTACTGACCACTGGATCCTCATGGTTTTAAACTTTGGAAACAAAGTGTTATTGGGATGGCTGTTGTCAACCATGGAGTGTAGTACAGGCCTCAAAAAAAAAAAAAATAATAATAAAAAAAATCCACTTGCTTCTGAGAAATGGGAAGCTTTACCAAGCAAGTGAGGGGCCCAATTCCTTTAACGTCTTCAAACTGGAATTGTAATTTACTTAAAATGTGTAAGGGCTAGAGTTGTGCTGGTAACTTCCCAAATGTGAATGAATTAAAAGGACATAATAATGTCTTTGTTATGAGTGCTCCCATGGTTTATAGCGGAGATAAGCAACCTATGCCATGCAAGCTGATTTTCAGTGGCACTAACATTGCCTGGGTCCTGGCCACCAGTCCAGGGGCTCTGCTTTTTATTTTAATTTTAAATGAAGCTTCTTAAATATTTTAAAAACCTTATTTACTTTACATACAACAATAGTTTAGTTATATAATATAGACTTATAGAAGGAGACCTTCTAAAAATGTTAAAATGTATTACTGGCACCTGAAACCGTTAATTAGAGTGAATAAATGAAGACTCGGCACAGCACTTCTGAAAGGTTGCAGACCCCTGGTTTATAGGTTTTCAAAACAGAAGTAGAACAAATAAAAAAAAACAAAAAAACTTCTAATTGTTTTCATTGGTGCTGTAGGTAGTAGTGAAATTGTCAAGAGTTGTGTCAACTTATGCAGCTATGTCTTAGTAAAATATATGAACGGCAGTGGAGGTACTCATGGGGAGCTATTCACAAGGGAGGCTGAAGTGGGAGGGCTGATAAGAATAGCTGGAATTTTTTCTCACTGCCTTTGAATCAGGCAGGAGGTTGGTGGTAATGTAAAGTAGCAGAGCCTCTTCCCTCTTGCCTTGCGCAGCAACTAAGATGTTCTGAGGGGCTACAGAGAGGGGAGAGAGAGAGAGAGAGAGAGCTTCTAGCTACTGCAGGGAGGTGCTGGCATTTCAAATATGATGCAGGGTGGTGCACAGGATGGTGCCAAAGACAACCCCCTCCCACTTGTTTGCAGGGTAGGGCTTCTCACTGGGGATGTGTCCCTGGATCTCATTTCTGGAGCTCCCAGCCCTACTTCTGGCTAGCGAGTCTAATCCTTCCATTAGTAGATGTCTAAACAGTTTTTTAAGCCCTTGGCCAGATCTGTATTAGGGGTGCTTTGCTGCTATAGCTATTTGCTATACTATACTAGAGACTTTGGCTGGCACAGCTATATCTGTCACAATTCATGCCTCATCACACTTAGTTATGCCAGCAAAAGTTTGTAGGATAGACCTGGCCCTAGTTAAGTGCCAGTTTGTACCAATTTCTACTTTTATCCCTGTTTTGGCTTACTAAGGCCTGGTCTACACTTAAAGTTAGTTTGACCTACCTCCAATGCTCAGGGATGTGAAAAATTTCACACCCTGTGTGTCAAAGTTAGGTTGACTTAATCCCCATTGTAGACACAGCCAGGTTGTCAGAAAAATTCTTCCATCAATGAAGCTACCACTTGGAGAGGTGGAGTAACTACACAGATGGAAACAACCCTTCCATCGATGTAGGAAGTGTCTACCCTATGGCTACAGTGATAGTGCAGGATAGCCTAATAATTTGCACTTATTTTGCTGCTTTCATCCAAGGTTCTGAAAGTTATTTTACTGGTTATTTTACAGTGCCCGGAAGTGTGCTAGGCATCTGCAGAACATATAGGAGTTACAGATGCTGCCCTGAAGATGTGACATAATAAAAGGGGTGGGAAGGATTGTTAAAGCTACAGTGTTTATGAAAGTTTAACAAAGTATCTGACAGCAGTCCTGTGAGGATACATGTCATACACCCTTTTTACTGATGTGTAAAGTGAGTCTCAAAGTGTTAATGGCCTGATCTTTAGAATTCAGTGAGAGCTATGTGTGCTCAGTACCTTTTGAAGTGGGAGCCCTAAGTGGTTCATCCAAAGCCACAAAACCAAATTGTTGTCAATGGAAACAGAACCCAAGATGCCTAAATCCCAGCTCCTGACCTGAGTAGTCCTAGGACAGGGGTCTCCAAATTACGGCTCGGGCCGGATCTGGCCCACGGTGTCGATTTGTCCGGCCCCCCAACCCCACCTGAGCAGGCATGTGGAGAAGCTGCTGCTGCCTCCCGTCCCCCGCGTGAGCTGTGCCGGCAGCCCCATGTGCGGGGAGGGGTGAGTGCCCTCGTGGTGCGGCTGGAAGAGCAAAGCGGGGGGATCGTGGTAGCGGCGTGGCTGGAGGAGTAAAGGAGTGAGCGCCCATGCGGCGCGGCTGGAGGAGCAAAGGGAGTGGGGTTGTTGCAGCATCTGGAGCAAAGAATGGGCCACAGCAGCCACGTGGCTGGAGGAGCAAACCGGGGGGAGGGCGGGCGGGCGGGCGCAGTAGTGGCCCGCAAAGCCCCTTCAAAAATCTGATATGGCCCTCATCTCAAAAAGTTTGGAGACCCCTGTCCTAGGACATGAACACTGCCTATTTGTTTTGCATTAATTTATCTTTTAATTTATTACACAGAGTGCTATAAAGTGATCATAAATACAACATGATGAATTACACCTGTCATACACACTGGTTACATTTCAAAGAGATCTAAAAGACTTGTAAGAAGAAAAACAATTTGCAAATTGGACTCTTACACAAATGGTGCTATTAATATGCAGTGACTTGCCCATGATTCTGGAATGTGCAGCAAAACCAATTTCTTTTATCTGAAATGCTGAGCAATCTGCAGTAGAGGGCATGTGGTGTTGTGTTGTACAGCAATATTATAACCCTGTTTCAGAATGAATCATTCTGTCAGCTGGCCTTTGGGATATTCTTAGTACAGTAAAGGAACATGGGTTAGTTAATCTTTTAGCATTTTTATTGTTTTCAATGCATATCTATTGTCTAATGGCAATTAACCATGCATTTCTTTATATCCTCACTGTCATCTTGTGCTAGTTGTAAGTATTCAACTGTTAATTAGGCTAATATGGTTATTATGAAGAACATCTTTTTGTATATTTGAGAGACAGTCATTCATTTTAATATTAAATCATATATTTTTGTTAAAGTATTGTCAATAATCACTTCCATTTCCTGTTTTCTAGTTGAAGCTTTATATCAAACCACTTACCCAGAATATCTCCAGTACATTTACTTAGTGGCTCCAATATCTCTTATGATGCTAAACCCTATTGGGTTTATCTTCTGTGAAATCCAGAAATGGCTAGACAATCGCAGTATGTCGCACAACAAAATGAAAATAGTGGGACTCGGGCTCCTTCGAGTGTTGCAGAACCCAATAGTATTCATGGTCTTCATAGGAATTGCCTCAAATTTTATTCTTGGCCAGAAGATTCCAGTGTATCTTGAAAATTTCCTTGATGGACTAGCCAGTTCATTTTCTGGCTCAGCACTTTTTTACCTTGGACTCAGCATGGTGGGACAAATAAAAAAACTGACCAAGAATGCATTTGTTGCACTGATTCTTCTCATCACAGCTAAACTGTAAGTTTGACGTTTACTTTTGTATTTACATGTTTCAATATCTTTTTGTACATCTCAACATTTAGAAAAGCATTAACTGGACAGTCAATATTACTAGTACTTATCCATATCTCTTATAACTAATATATTATTAAAACTGATCTCATTTTTAACAAATTTACTTTTCATTCCAAACTGCTTGGTTAGTATTAGCATTTTGCTTAGCTTAGACAATGAAACTAAACTGGTGAGTTTTATTTGTTCCTATTTGCTTTTGAGTCACTTTAACTTTTTTGTTAAATTCCCCAAATAATTTTGGTTTACATTATTTTTAAAACCACTTCCGTTCACATTAGACTATAAAACTATTTACATTTAAATGTTGAGTATTAATAGATGATAGTTTCCCTTTAAAGTTCAGTCAGTTTGCCAGTGAAGTAACTTCTGCCATCACTCTGCCCTGACTCCATAAAAATAAATGTTCTTATTGATGAACTGAGCACTCTTTTTTGCTGTGAAGCTACAATTCACATCTCAGTATTACAGCTCTGATACAGTCAAAGAAATAGACATCATCTGAAGAAGAGCTTAGATATTGGCAGAGTAAAAATAATTAACATGCATAACCCAGATCAGTGATAGTGAAGTTGTGAATTGGACATGTGAAAAGAATATGAGAGAATAATTGATGTCCATGCTATTTTTGTTTAATACTAGGCCTAT
>ML677340.1:21525804-21651530 GCA_007922305.1 Dermatemys mawii
CTGTTTCTTCCTTTCCCCTCCCCCCATCCATAAAACGTGCTGTCTTGACACAGCATTGTTAATTGAAGCTTTTTACCCCCTTGCTTGGAAATCATGGCCAATATTTCCCACATACATGCCTAAAGATAGGCTCAGAGTTCTATATTTAGGGACTTGCTTAACTTTCAAAGGTGGTAAGTGAGCACCTGCAACTACCAATGACTTCAGGTGGCATTTGTGGATGCGTAGCACCTCTGATAATTAAATACATTTTTATTTACATACCTTAATAAGGAGTTAAGAGACTAACTTGATGCAGCCACCTTTGGTCTTTGACGTTGCACAAAGAGCAGCTCAGCCTATTATGACAAAATAGGCTTATATCCTAAAGCAGTAGTCTCCAAACTTTGTATGCCCAAGATCACTTTTTGAATCTAAGGGAAACTCAGGATCTATCCCACCCCTTCCCCGAGGCCCCGCCTCGCTCACTCCATTTCCCCCATCACCCGTCCTCACTTTCACCGGGCTGGGCTAGGAGGTTGGGGTTCGGGAGAGCGGTGTGGGCTCTGGGCTGTGGCCGAGGGGTTTGCAGTGTGAGAGGGGTCTCTGGGCTGAGCCTGGAGCAAGGGATTAGGGTGCAGTGTGGGGTGAAGGATGGGGATTGAAGTGTAGGAGGGGATTTTGGGTGCTGGCTCCGGGAGTGGGCTCAGGGATGGGGGTTGGGGTGTGGCCTCCCACTGGGCAGCACTTACCTCCGCTGGTTCCCGATTGCTGGCGGGCGCAGTGAGGCTAAGGCAGGCTCCCTGCCTACCCCAGCCCCACTCCAGTCCCAAAAGGGGTCAATGTGCCCCGTGGCCCTGGGGGAGGAGGGCACACTGCTCCACATGCTGCCCCTCTCTGCAGGCACCATCCCCGCAGCTCTCCCAGCCAATGGGAATTATTGGGGTGGTGCTTGCAGGCAGGAGCAGTGTGGGGAGGGAGACCCCCGCCCACTGGGCTGCAGTGGCTGCTTCCGAGAGCAGTGTGGGGCCAGGGTAGGCAGGGAGTCTGCCTTAGTGGCAGCCATACTGCATTAACTCTGGAGATCACGATCGAGTGAGAGATCCTCTAGGATCAGCCAGTCGATTGCGATCGACCAGTTTGTGGCCACTGTCCTAAAGAGGTTCTAGTTCTCAGTGCAACAAATAAAAAAAAAAAAAAATTGTTGAGAGTTTGTCAGTTTTCAATTGTCTCTGATGTTTGGTGAGTAAGTAGGAAGGTTTACTTTGTAATCTATGAATGCTGTTTCAGTTTTGCAAGAAGTCCGCTAAGATTCTTTGCTCAGCTAACCACATAGAAGATTTTCCCACTTACACTAGATGCTTGCTGTTTGGTTTCTCCTTTCTAAGACAGGACAGGATGCCCAATATGGTTTAATCTGAATATTTGTAGCTTTGTTTTGTTTGTAAAGTTCCTGCTCACCACTGGACTCTTACAGCAAGCTGTTCAAATGTGCGTGATTGTCCACTTCTTTATTCTGCAGCCTGGGGGGCTTTCCCAGTTCTAATACAGATTGCCCCCAGTAGTAGCTCTCACTATATGGCATCATTACTTCAGTTAGCAGAGCAAAGTATGTGTAGGCTTTCTCACAGCCTGCTGCAATTTTGCTGATCTAAGGACTGTTTGGGAGACAAGAAGGATGCTAAAAATAGCAGAGCTCATACTGTATCTTGCTTCTGTGACATAGCATCTCCAAAATCATGCCAGGAGCTAGATTGTTTTCAGATGCTCCATCTGGCTGCTTGACATCTGGAAAGTTTTTTCCGATTTGATTATCTCAAACAGGATTCTGTACCAGATTCTGATCTCGGTTGTGCTGGTATAAAACTTGAATCGATTGGCCTGAAAACCAGAGTTAATTGTTTTAAAGGATTTATATGGTGACTCTGAGATTGGAATTTAGTGTATTAATTATTTAGTATTAATACAGACTAATATTTCTATCTGTATTAGTTCATGTTGCAATAGTTAGCAGGTATCTAAACTTACTGTTGGAGTTCTATTATATATTTATTTGAGCATGATTTTGTGTATACATAATGTTGTATCAAGGGAAGCAGCTACAGAAAGTGAGGTGTCTCTTCTCTTTGTATATTTAATACTGTTGTTCAGAGAAGCCTGAAATTTCCCCTTTTAAGGTGAAAGCAATGCAAGGAAATATCACTTAAGTGAGTAATATGTATTCATTTTTTCTTTCCTTTTCAGACTGATGATGCCACTTTTCTGCAGAGAGATGGTGGAATTGTTGGACAAGAATGACAGCTTAATCAACCACACTAGTTTATCAAACTATGCATTTCTCTATGGAGTCTTTCCAGCAGCACCTGGCGTGGCTATCTTTGCAAACCAGTTCAATATGGAAGTAGAGATTGTACGTGCCTGATATTTAGCAAACTCAGCACTCATTTTGATTTTAATTTTACTGAACAAATATTTTTAATACCAACTTTTGAGAACGTTAGTTTTTCATAATATAGACCCATCTGGGTCTCTTATGCTCTCTAGGGATCAGAACATGAATTACATTTCAAAGTAACAAACCATGCAATTTTTTTTTCTGCTTTCTGTTTCAAGTGTTCATATAACACAGATTTTTTTAAAAAACCTAAGGTCCTATTCCTAGAGTCTAGAATAAGAAAAATATGTGGACTGAAATAACCTAAAGTATAAGAAAAATTCTATATTCTCCTGTTGAAGTCAATGCAAGTCTTATCACTTGCTACAGTGGGAACGGAATTAGGTCACTGCTGTGAGCTTTTGGAAATCCCACCTTGAGTGACTCTCTCCCCTTTGGTTAAACTTTATGATAAAAAGCATGTAGTTCTTGTTTCTTATCCCGAGGACACTGCTCCAGTTTCACTATTGCATTTATTACAAATAACTCTTAAAAACAGAAGAGACTTTTAGGAAGTGAACCAAATTCTTACAGACATTCCCCATACATTTCAGGGTGGAAAGTCCAAGTAGACAGCATGCATCGTGTTTATTACCAGACCCAGCAAGTGGTTCCTATCTACAGCTTCCCATATAGATTATTCAAGATGCTGAGAGAGAGAGAAATCTGGGGAATAGACTATATGTGGGGCAGTTACTGCCTGGAATATGGGCACACATTGATGTTACTTTTTTAACAGCATTCTGGAGTGGCATTTCACATAGTTCCAGAATCTGGCCCATGTACATGTGCGTCTGTAACTGTTGGATTTTTTTCAATATTCCTTCTAGGCAAAATAATATTAAAACATTTGTCTTAACGTTTTAGAAGAACTACACAGATTTTTGCAAAAATACACAAGAAAGCTACAATAATGAAGCATTTTAGGCTGAATTTTGTGTCTACCAACCTTGGCAATGTCCCTTTTTTAGTCAGAAGGCTGGTGTGTGTAGAATCTCCACTTTTGCTGCTGCCATGTGAATTCTGAAAGCAAGAAAGCCATGGAAAAGGAATGGTGTCCCTAGCCTCTGTTTGTCAGAGGGGGGTGATGGATGGCAGGAGAGAGATCACTTGATCATTACTCATTAGGTTCACTGACTCCGGGGCACCTGGCATTGGCCACTGTCGGTAGATAGGCTATTAACCCAGTACGGCCGTTCTTATGTAAAACCAAAATATAAGTAACTTGTAAACACCTCCAGGCTTTTTTTTCCTCCTTGAATTTGAATGGCAGAAAATGCACATCTGCACAACCAAATTTTGTTTGTTAATGTAAAATATAAAGCTGTGCATTGGAGGGAGAGACTAAGCTATGAGACACAGCACTGTACTATGTGTGCCATTCCTGTACTGGAGTCATCGGGATTACTCGTGTGAGAAAGCACTGTTAATGTAAGAAAATTTGCAGAGAGGGCTCCCAAACTGACATTGTTTTTGATTACACTCATTACAAGATGTTCATCTTATTCTTAACTGTCTGCAAAAAATGGATATATTTCCTCCAATTCATAGCCCAAATTCTGCTTGATCTTCTAACCATGCAATACATTGACTTCAGTAGAGTTCTATATGGCATTTAAGACCAGGGTAGAATTTTGCCCATATTATATTTCCTAAAAACCAATAATTTAACTAGAGATTTGATATTTTCTCCACTGTCTCATCTTGATTTCTGTTTGCAGATTACCTCAGGAATGGTGATAAGCACATTTGTGTCTGCTCCTATCATGTATGTATCTGCTTGGCTATTGACCATTCCATCTATGGATCCCAAACCACTGGCGTCTGCAATCCAAAACGTTAGCTTTGATATAAGTATTGTCAGTCTTGTCTCCCTGGTAAGTATTGATAATATAGTAATGCGAAGGAAATACCAAAAACCACATTAAATGGCAGTAAGGTAATGACAGACAACTAGCCAAGTAATTGAAAGACACAATTGTCACTTCATCACTCTATCCTGTTGTAGGAGAAGGGAGGAGAAAAGAGACAGAGGGCTCCTTGATGTAGGATAAATGGTCCACCATAAAGCTAACATGAATATTAAATAGTAGTAAAATAGGATGGTTTGGTGCTTAGGTTATTAGCATAGGACTTTGGAGACCGAGGTTCAATTCTCTGCTCTGGGATAAACTCCCTGTGTGACTTTGGGCAAGCCATTTGGTGCTCTGTGCCTCAGTTCTATCTCTAAAAATGAGGATAATAGTACTTCCCTTCCTGATAGGGGGTTTTGAGGACAAATACATTATAAATTGTGAGGTATTTGAGTACTAGACCTGTACACATCTGTGTGGATTTTTTTGCCCACTGGCCCCAACCCTTACATCCAAAAAAGGTGCTGGCAAGGGCTATTGAAATAGCAAAGAGAGAGAGCTGTTAAAGCCCAGGCCTCTCTCTGATCTGAATGCCTCCACAGTCTTGGCTAGTGAGAGCATTTAGCATGTAAGTTATTTAGCATTAAAATGTTTGGGAAATTCTTTTCCTGGCAACATCCTCTTGTTGCCTGGTTCATAAAATAGGTTGTGACATCCCAGAATGCATCATTTGTTGTCATTACGATGCCATGAGTCGGTTTCTTTGTGTTTTAAGGTAAGTTAAAACATCCATGCTAAAACATCTCACAGTCTGATGAGCTTGGCCATTCAACACAGTTTCTTGAGTTTCACTCCATTTTTAGTTTCCGGAAAGATGAGCTCCAAAGCTATCTCAGACTTGCATTTGCATTTTATGGCTTTTGCCTACATGTATCACAGTTTTAATGCCCCTTTTTTGATATTTCTAATAAAAGGAGGGAAAGTTATGTTGAGATATCAAATATTTAGCATCACATATAAAGAAACTGGTGTGATTAACTGATTCAATTCTTGTATTCTAAGCAATTGAATACTCCCTAGAGTTTTATTAATTTAAAGGAAAGGATAAATGCCACACAGTTTAAAAATAGAATTAAAAATAAAATGCATGTAAATTAGTCCTTCATATAAACAAACTTTTTCTCCTGACTATCAGTTTTGGATAGGAAGATAACTTCTGAAAGTAGATTTCTTCAAAAGTATCCATGAGCTACATTGAAAAGTGTCACTATTGTTATCCTGAATTCTTAAATATCTCAACAAAACTTTGAAAGAGTTGACAAAACAGAAGAATATAGAGTGGGGCACTGACTGTGACATTGAGGAGAAATGGAAGGACAGCCACAACTAAGACGTGCATCTTGGCAATTCTCAAGCCTTTGTGGGGATTGTAAGAGAGGAATGGGTAGAAGCTCTTTCTTAAACTAGAAAGGGGGTGGGGAGATCCTCCTATCCTGAGCACCCTTAAGGAGGCATAGGTGGCTTTTCAGCATCTTTTCTACCCCTTTGTGCGTGAGGGGCAGGCAGCCTCCAGCACATGACAGAGCAACTTTGTTGTTCCTGGGGCAAGTGAATCCCCTAGAAGTCACACCATCCAGAGCACAGAGAAGAACTGCACTGTGCTATGCCTCCTATGGCAAAGGGACTGGGAGCCAGTGGCGCAGAGCTGACTATTCCAGCTTTGTTACCGAAAAACAAAAGGAAATGACTTGTTGGATATTTAATTCTGGTATGGTAAGCCTGAGTTCATCTAAATTTCTTTTGTGTGTTTCAGATCTGGTCTCTTACTGTTATTCTTTTGAGTAAGAAATATAAACAGCTTCCTCATATGCTGACAACAAACTTACTCATTGCTCAGGTCAGTATTATGTAGAATATAAAAATCTTTAGATACAAACTTTTTATTTTTTCTGAGAGCTTTCCACACAAAGATTACTTTATAGATATATGATTAAGGGAAAAAAGATCTAACACGTTACTTTCTAAATAGCTTCAGTGTTACTATGCCTCAGAGATTTTGTGTAGTAGACTGTATAGTATTTACTGTACAGAACAATCGTTTGTGATTCTGTTGGAATAAAATGATTAATGATTATGACATTAAAGTCTCTCTGATAGAACTGTCTCACAAACTGAGAAACAGAAGAAGTTCAGAGGGTAGGCTCATATTTGGAATACATTTTTTTCTTAATTTTATATGTGTAATTTTAAATGGTGTTAATCTCTAAAGACAGCATACATCTTTTCATCCAAAAATGCTTCCCAATCTATGTATACATTAAGCACCACTGAGATGAAGCCGTCTTCATTTGGTTGTTAGCCACTCGAGGACATCTGCTACACAATGGATGGCCCAACAGTGAGAGGGAAATGTTGGCCAAGGACATTGGAACAAAACCCTGTACTTGAGAAAAGAGTGATGGGGTCTTTAAGATCCAGACTTGACAGAAAAGATTTGGATTTATAAGGTCTCTGCTGCAAGGCTTGCATAAATGGAGTAAATTGCATAAGAATTCCACGTGTCAGGAGACAAGAAATGACTTAACTGCTCTTTGTTCACTGTAATCTGTGTGTGTGCTTCTTTTTCTGCTATGCTTTGCAAATGTTACTCTTGTCTATCATATAGATAGGATCATAAACATGCAGCATAAATTCATACAGTAGTTGCTGGACTGTTTTCTCAATACACACCTGTAATTCCCCTTGATACAAGTAGGAGTGTGTTACATGTGCCTAGCATTGAGAGAAAAAAACACATAGAACCTTCTTCCCTGGAAGTCAACTGCAAAACTCCCATTGAGTTCAGGGAAGGATGATGGCAGCTATTGTGTGCATATGCAGCAGATCTTTTCCTTAAGTATAATCTTGATAGAAATATATAGTACAAAATATTAAAACCAGAGAGGCTCTGTTGACTATTATGGGTCATCCTTTTCAAATATAATTTGTTTTAATTAGACTCTTCTTTTTTCATAACTACAAGTTAACTTCAACTGTAAAGGTTTATTTTTCTTTGGGCCTCTTCATTACTAAGATTATCCTTGAACAGATTGTGTCCCCAACTGTGAATTTTTTACCTGGTAATTCTCCCAGATATCCAAACCTTTGTCAACCCCAGGTTTTTTTGTTTGATGCCCCTAAAACTCTTTAGACAAAAAGGGTGTGTAATAGATTTTATAAAATTTGTTTTCTGAACCATCTTACTTCAAGTTTCTTTAATTCAAGAGTATGTTTGTTGTCAAAAAGAGAAAATCCCTGAAAAACAGATGTTTGTCAGTGACGTAGTCTTAACTTTGAGGTCATTATTGCACTGCCTTAATGCTATTAAAACTCATTTTTAAACATCTCAGAATTCATAAATTCAAACAAAATTCATTTGTCTGGCTGCAGATAGTGGATTTTTGGTAGCTATTGTATCTGTGCTACGCTATTTATTTTCTCCCTAAAATTTTAATTTCAATACTAAAATGATTGCAGCTTCATTCTCCTTTCACAGGTTGTTGCCTGTATTGGAATGGTGATGTGGAATTTCATTATTAGAGAGAGAAACATCACTCTACAGATTCTGGCATTCATCTTGTTATACAGCTCGCTTTATAGTACTTATTTGTGGACAGGTAAGTTGGACTGTGAATAACTTCTGCTTTCATGTGGTAAAAATAAGTATTGTAATGTACAATAATGTTTTAGAGTAACTGATTGTATTCTGCAGAGTCATCTTTCCTCACATTGTATGTTAATCATTTATATAATACTATAAATGTTCACAGTTCAGTACAGCGGTAGGTCTTTGCCAAACAAGCATACGTCCCTGCACTGAGGAGTTTACAGTGTAAGGCCCTGATCCTGCAAATTTGTAGCTTGTGGATACACTGCTTTGCCTATGCAGAGCTCTGTTGACTTGAGTGCAGTTCTGCATAAATGCAGCAGCAGCATGCTGAACAAATTGCAGGAGTATGCCTTAAAGGCAAAAGCAAACATAGAGTGAACAGCGGGGTGTTGCCTTTTAACATTTCATGAACTGTTATGTGGGTTTTCTGTAGGTTCTTAAGGATGGAGACAGTGGCAGATTGCTGTATGATAGCATAGCTTTGAGGAAGTTATGCTAGGCATATGGGGTGGCATGGAAGTGGACAAAACAGACCAAAAGAGGTGGAAGAAATGAGGCAGGGCACTTGGGTAGCCTAATGTGAGTGTGAGGGGGTGTACCAACCCTGCCATGCCCCTCGCCCCTGCTGCACATTCTCTAGGTGGTGGAAGGGACAGATAAAAGAAGGCAGCCTAATTCAGTCTGGGCTGGCTGAGGAGGTGGAAGGATGTGTGCTGCAGGCTCCTACAGAGGTGCCTGTGACTCTCCAGATGGTGGGAACTGTGAACCCAGACTATGCTGTGGACAACCAGCAAACTGTGGAGACTGACTGGGATGCGGAGCTGCTGCCAGCTGGGGAGAGGCCTGAGATGCACCTGTTGGTAGAATGTGGTTGAAGCTGATGCTTAAACTCTTAACAGGGAATTTGCCTGGGTTCCCCTTCACCTCCCCAACACAACTACCCCTCTTGGCAGTAGGTGTGACTACTGCTTGTTTGCTCTGCCTGCCCAGGGGCTACAGACTAACTGTTTGTTTGTTCCACCCTGCCCAGGGGATCAGACCCCCAACTGCTATTGCCTGCCCCTGCCAGGAGGCCCATGGGCCATAGTCTGTTGTCTGCTTGGCCCCGCCAGGGGTCCCTAGCCCTCCTTGTTTTAATTACCTGATCCCACAGGGAGTCCCAATGACTGTGTGGTGGGATGTACCAGCTCTGCACTGGGTCAATGGGGGTGGCTCCACTCACTATGCAGGGCCCCCCATGACAATAAGGGTGACCATGTAGAACCATGTAGCTATCTGAGTTTTCCTACATCATGTAGATGTTGTTTTTTTTTTTAGCTTTCGTTGGTCTTTGATGAAGAAACATGAACAGGCACAGACAAGGTTTCTTGTGAGGAAACTTTAGCCAGGCTTGAAAAGGCCTCCCACTCCTCCTGTACTATTCAATCATCCATGTGACTCAGGCCCAGTTTTAAATGGGCAGCCTCTTTGCACTTCATTCACTCATGCCCACATACAGTTAGCCCCATAAAGGCAAGACATTTCCCAATGGGAGTAGCTGATTGAAAATGAGGCCCCTTATTTAGTTATGTCCATTTAATTATGGACTTAGGACCCCAGCTTTGGTTGACCATTTTAAAATAATTTATCCACAGTTTTTTTCATAAATTATGGAAGTGTCGTTTGCTAACTTTCTGAGTTGTGAAGGATTGATAATAGAATTTGGAAATCCAGCTCAAAGACACTGTTATGCATATGTAAAAATATACAGAGTTTCTGGTTATGTATAGTTTATATATCTATATATAACAGATTAATAATTAAGCTATAATTGTTATAATGTTCAACTGGTCAATACAATGATATAAAACCCATCTATAACACCTGCTACTAATGTCCTTATGAGCAACCATAAAAACAAATTACTCATGTCTAACATTCTTATGACATCTATTAGATGTTTAGTAATCCATTAGAAACTACTTGTAAATGGAATCTTACTGCAGTGAGCCCAAGTTTCTTTAACATTTTAAATACCTATTTATAATGTAACTTTTGAAGGTAATAGTTTTTGTATAATTTTGTCATAGAAAAACTAGGAAAATAACATCATAGCTTGTAACTTTTGACTTAATATATTGAGGAGCTAGAAAGAAAAAATCTTACCAGCTGTGTGATATTGGATACCAGTTGTAGCGTTTCTAGACTCTCAATTGTTGTTACTTCTTTTTTATTTTTTTAAATGAAAAGCAATAAAGCAGAGGTTTCTGTTTGTCTTAGGTTTCCTCTCTCTGACGCTACTCCTGTTAAAGAAAAGAGACATAATAAAGATCCCTGTTGGCTTTATCATAGTAGCTGGATGGGGGTAAGTTGGCAAAAGTTTCCTGTAGAATAAATGGGAATGTGCAAAATTGTTTTCCTGACACACTTTGTATTTTGCTGTTGCAGTATCCCAACACTTCTAGTGGGAATCTTACTAATAACTGGTGAACGTAACCCTGATAGCATTGACTCAGCATTTTTTTATGGAAAATATCAGGTATGAGTATTTCTCTTCATCCCTTCTGACCGCCTTTCACAGTACGTTACTGAGAAACTGTTTGTTTTCTCTCTTTGCTTTATATATAACTAAAGCACTTTCTTCCAAGTATAGTTTACTGTATTAGCAATGTAAATACTGGGGATAAAATAGCCACTTCTCAGGTTGGAGACTGTGGTTTAAAAATGTTTTTCTGTAACAAAAAGAAAGCAGGGATTCAATAGCCTGAGAGGGATAATGGGTGGTAAATCCCTAGTCCTCTAGGTCAGTGGTTCCCAAACCTTTTACTAAGGCAAGCTACCAACTGCATTTTGATTTTTTTTTTTTTTTTTTTTTTTAACCCACCCAGAGTCCAAATTCATGGGGGAGGGGCCAAAATCATAGGCCAGCGCAGGGGTCAGCAACCTTTCAGAAGTGGCGTGCCAAGTTTTCATTTATTCACTCTAATTTAAGGTTTCGTTTTAACAGTAATGCATTTTAATATTTCTAGAAGGTCTCTTTCTATAAATCTACAATATGTAACTAAACTGTTGTATGTAAAGTAAATAAGGTTTTTAAAATGTTTAAGAAGCTCCATTTAAAATTAAATTAAAATGCAGAGTCCCCCGGACCAGTGGCCAGGACCTGGGTAGTGTGAGTGCCACTGAAAATCAGCTCGTGTGCCACCTTTTGGCACATGTGCTATAGGTTGCCTACCCCTGGGCCAGCATCCTTTTCTCCTCCCCTGCTACCTTTCCCTGCCAAGGGGTAGTGGCACACTCTGCCCCAATGCTGCAACCCTAATCCTAGCCCAAGACCGAAGGAGGGTAAAGTTAGAGAATGAGCCAAGCCTATCTTGTAGTCACCCAATAGCAATGGCTCCTGTCCCATGAGACTGGACTTGGCTTCCCACTTCAGGCATTGCTGCCTGTTGCACAGGGTTGCAGCATCCCTCCAGATTGGCCCAGCCATCCTTCTGTCATGACAGAAGGGCGGTGGAGCCAAATTTGAGTGAGTGGTACTGCTAACCCATGTGGTGGGTATCAGTGCTTGGAGTGGGGGAGCTGGGACCCACCCCGGGGACAGGAGCTGCCACTGCACAGTGGGTGCAGGGCAGGCTTGCTTTCTAAACCTCTGATCCTGAGGCCTCCCCTCTGCATTGGGCTTGCAAACCATCTACCATTTTCCTGCAACCCTCTGGTGGATTGCAGCCCACCATGTGGGAAACACTGCTCCAGGTTACCAGTTTGAATCCAGCTTAGTTTGGTAGTTAGCTAAAGTTATTACCATCTAATGGCTAGTGGTCTTGGTCAAGGTCCTGTAGATGGCTGTCCACACTGCTAGAGCAGTACACCAAGTGTCAATAACTAGCATTCTTGTTGGGAGTCTTGGCAGAGAAACCAAGGACTGAAAGGGCCTGGAGTCTGAACTACACTCTTATGATAAATTGTCCATTCATCTCTGGCATGACGTACACAGCTGGGGCAATGTGAGAAAGCTCTTCTTGCTGTGGTTTTACTTTGTCGGTGGATAGAGAGGACATGAGTCTGCAGGGTTGTCAGTCTGGTACCTGTCACAAGTACTAAAACAATTTCAAAATTGATACTGTGTTGATGGAAGATCTGTTAGGCAGAAAGGCTAATTGGACTTGCAGAAGGAGAGAGGGTGGAAAATGGAGCCCTGCAAAAGGAAGAAAAGAGAGTGCATTTGTCCTTGGAATAAGAATCACAGAAGAAGCAGAAATGAGGGGGAAAGGACAGGAAGTGGGTGAGAGCTCTCATTGCCTGGAGAGAAGGGTTCCTACAGAACAAAAACCAAAGAAAAAGAACCATCTGTGGGTTATTCAGGCTAGGAAAATCAGCTCAGCCAAGCAGCTGAGTGGACTTTTAGTTGCCTTTATATCTTGTGGCATAAATATAGAAATACATTTTGGTTTGTTCAGATTTAGATGCTCCTGGAGGGTTGGATTCTAGAAAGTACTGGGACTGAGGGCTGGTCTTCACTAGCGCCGGGGATCGACTGTAGATACGCAATTTCAGCTAAGTTAATAACATAGCTGAAATCGGCGTATCTACAGCCGACTTACCTGCCGTCCTCACAGTGGTGGCGGTTGGCGGCGTGCTCCCCCATCGACTCCAGCTTGTGCCTTTTGGCGAGCTGGAGTTCCGGAGTCGACGGGGGCGCCGCTGGCGATGGATTTATCGCGTCTTGACGAGACGTGATAAATTGATCGCCATAAGATCGATCTCTCCCGGCTCTAGTGAAGACAAGCCCTGAATGTGTCAAAAAACAAGCTTTTACATTTTCTTATGTTAAGGTGGCATATTTTTTTCTCTTGGTTTCCTCTGACAGATGGTTACCACAGCAGTGACCCTATTCCTCAGCATTCTGGTATCAGGTATCTCACTTCTGTGCATGAACAGAGATGGACAGGAGACTGACTATGAGGTATTGAATCCATATTCACATAATGGCCAGAGGGAGAACTCTGAAAGGGAAAGGAGTGAGGAGAGTCGGACGTCAAGCAGTGACTCTCCACCTTCTGTAGAATCCTCTGGAGAAAGAGGTACAGTGCCTGGTGGTGCAAAAAAACTGGGAGCTGGGAATAAACCATAATTCTGTGCATGACTTTCACCTCTACCTGTTGGAAAGGGGAGGGAGGGAGGGGAAAAGCTTGTCTTTGTCAGTTCTTGAAAAATCCTAAGCTGCTATGGTGACGAGTGAAAATATAACCTTAATAGTGCACTTTCGGTTATTTTAATATGATGATTTAGGGGAGGTTTCTTAGTTATCACTATATCTAGTACTGTGCGTGTATGTATTGAAAAATATAGTGGGGTGTATGTGATATCCATGTGATAGATCTCATTGATCAGGCATCTCTGACCATTTCACCTGCCCCCGCTCACTAACCCATCTCTTTCAGGACAGTCAAACTATTCCTTGTCCTATTCATTTGGATTTAGTGTGCTCAGTTATGCCAGTGCTCCCTTATGTTGTTTATGTAGCCAAGAGCAACTACATTGCTCCCATAGTGTAATGTTGTGTTTGAAGACATTTTAGTATACTAAGAGTCTGAAAAAGACATTCTCTGGATGGAAGCTGGAAGAGAATGGTCATACCCTTCTTCCCTTAGGCAGTCGGTAATTTGGATATTTGCCAATGTACAGTCAATGTTCTTCTTTTAGAAGATAATAGAATGATTTTGTTTTTCCATCACATTACTATAAATCAGGGAAACTATAACTATCCCTTTAATACTTAATATTTTAATAGGTTGCTGTTCATGTCAAACAATAAATGGTGAGTTATGCTGCTCTGGAGAGGGAGCGCCAGTGACAAATGCCACCACTAATGATAGCTGTACTCCTCCCACCGAGACAGGTACAATAATAATGTGTTCTCGTATAATATTCCATCTATTGCACTGACTAATTTAGTTTTGCTACAATAGCAGCAAAAATTAAACTGGGAGATGTTGCCACTTTAACTGTTCTACTTGGATATCCTGAACTTCTAATTAAAATAGAAGGCTTTTGCCATCATGTAACTTATTGTAGTTTACATTCATCCATCAGAGACAGTTGTAGTATATTTTTATTGCCAGAACTATTAATTTATAACAGATCATTTAGAAATCTCTCAGAATCCAACTCTTTTAGGGGATTTGTCCTTAGATCTTTCGGCACGAGTCTTCACACAGGTGAAGGCACTTTCAAGGTATAGGGCACTTCAATCTGTTCATAAATTTCTGGTCCTAAACTGTTGGGGTTTCCGTGAAGGGCCTGATCCAAGGTCTATAGAGGTCTTTCCAGTGATTGCAGATCTAACCCTGTAGATTGTATTTTGCCCTCGTATGAAACATTCACTTCCAAGTATTTGGAGTTTTGGAAAGGAAGTGTTTGAGGGGGCCCAAAGAGCCATGGTAACTGAAGAAGAGTTCATGATGAACTTTCTGCACTCTGTGAGAACCCTTGGTCCAGCCCATGCACACCTTTACTTCTCAATAGCCAGCAAAGTAATCAAATACACTGCAGCCTTCCTTAGCTGCACACTTTACAGGCAACTCCATTCCATGTGGACTGCATGCACAACATGTAACTTTCATCACGTCTGAACTCTTTGGAACCCAAACTATTTCTCACTGCAGCACTTAGGGCTCCTCGGTGAGAGCTATTTCCACACAGTCTGTCCCCAGTCACTTAGGCTGTAGAGCCATTCGATCAAGTGTCACAGGGATGTGAGGGGTTTTGGTAAATGTGTCTTGGCCTTTTTCATTCCTCCCCCAAAATGGCTGACCATTATTTGCCCAAATCAAGCGGAGATGATTTCAGCCTGATAGGGGGGATGTTTCAGAAAATTATAAGCAATCGAAACTGGGGTTAAAATAGAAACACTCATGTAACCTTAACTATAGCAGTTGATCATGCTTTCCATTGCTATACGAAACTGCAGTGACACATACTCTGTTTTGTGTGCAGTACATATTAATGTCCTCTTTGTACAGTTCTTTTGTTGCCATCTAGTGGCAGTTATGGAGAACTTTTTAATCACCTGTAACTTGCAGTTGGAAACCTTTGGTGAGGGTATTTATATCTGTCTTTCATTATGTGGGGTTGTGGTACATTGATTTAGACTTGTATGCTAACAGAACCGTATAGAGTTTTGATACTGGCAGAAACAGGAAAAAAATTAACTGATTAATCTGTAGCTCAACAAGGCTAGGATATACAGCAAGTTAGAAATGACAGTGTTTTTCTAAATACTTTCACTATACTGGAAATTTATTGTCGATTTAAAAACTTGTTCAGAAAAACTGTTAATTTTTTCAGTAGTGCTAGGAACAGTTTCTCAGAGCTAACCGCTACTAAACTTTGCACTAGTGTAGAGCTGTAATTTAGGCAGTAGTTTTTGTTTTGTGAAGTTTCCCTGGTTAGGGAGAGAGTAACCATCTCCACCAGAAATCAGCCAGTCTGCTTTGGGATAGATGTCTGAACAATTTATAGTTAAAGCTAAGCTTAAAATGTCCCTTTTTTGTGCATGCAGCCTCAGCACAGAAATTAAAATTGAGATTGTACATGCAGACTCCAGAAGTAGTAATTGGGTTGTTTGTGCATGGACTTGGAGCCAGGAACTCGTGAGTTGTTCAAGACTACAGTGTGTCTCAGCAATGATTAAATCAGTCATTTCAGCACCGAATAATGGGGAAGAGACTCTTTGCACTGTGTAGGTCCCAAACATGAAGAAAGCTGTGTGTGAGTGGACGTTCCTGTTGTTCACTTCCTCCTTCCATCTCTCCCCAATATTTCCTCCTCCTCGTTGCTTCTAAAGGATTGTTGTAAGATTGTGTCTTTTGACTGAGTGTTATACAAGCTGTTTAGTACACTTGACAGCAGGGTCAGAATGGTCAGACTGTGTGTGTTAAAAAGCCTAATTATAAATTCTGGTTAATGTTTTGCAGCAAATCAGTGTGAGAGTCCATGCAATTCTGAAAACTGCATATTGGCACAGGAAGAACAATATCTGCAGAGTGGAGACAAACAGCTGGCTAGACACGTGTTGCTGTGTTTACTTCTCATTGTGGGCCTGTTTGCAGTAAATATTTCCTCTTTCTGACCTTGATTAGATCAATGGTTTATGACACTTTCTCAGGAAACCTATATAGGCAGACCAGTAAAAAGCTTGAAGTTCCCTATTTTTCTGGGTCAGCATCAATTCAGTCTGCACTATATTAAATGAATGTGTGTGTCTCAGTTCTGTCTCTTATTAAAAGAGTACATCACAACATTAATTGTGCTAGCTCTGTACTGTTAGCACTGCTGATGGCAGTGAACAAGTCAGGACTGACCACAGTATATGGAAGGCCAAAATTTGAATTCTCATTGGTCTGCCAATTCATCACACGTTTTTCAGGAATATCTTTCTTCACTACACAAGAGTCAGCTTTTTAAAAGTGCAGTAGTTCTTTGAAAAGGGACTACCTAAAAATGGCTCCATCTTATTGAACAGATCTGTGTGGATTCAGAATCCAAGTTGCTTTAATGATGACAGATTCGATAGTGGTGAGCGTGGTATAAGAACCTGTATAAAATAAAACCAAAAGATCTATTTGTACTATTTATTTTTGCACTGTAGACTCCACACAGCAACGCAGTAAGCTGCACTCCATTCCTTTGCTGCATCATCATCCAGTTAGAGCCAGTCAGTGACTTCTGTGAGATACCATTGAAGACTCCAGACTGCTTGCTGGAGTGTAACTAATTCAAGATTTGACCTGCAGAAACTCTATTGCTGGTGGTGCTGCAGAAGACGGAAACAACCCAATTTGACTTTCAGAGCTCAAGTAGAGTTTGTAGGGCTGACAAAAAAACATACATTTTTGTACAAGTAAAAAAGTATATTTGACATAGAAACCAAGAGGAATCAGTGAACTCAACAGTGCCATTATTAGTCAGAGCAGAACTGCTTTTTAACTAGGTCAGTGGTTCTCAAACTTCATTGCACTGTGACCCCCTTCTGACAACAAAAATTAGTGCACGACCCCACGAGAGGTGGGGGGACTGAAGCCCCACTGCCCTGGGCTTCAGGGGCACTTATAACCTGAGCCACGCTGCCTCGGGCAATGGGGCTCGTGCTTTGACTTTGGCCAGGGTTGGGGGGCTCAAGCTCCAGCCCCGGGCCTCAGCAAGTCTAACACCAGTCCTGGCACCCCATTAAAATGAGGTCGCAACCCACTTAGGGGTCCTTATCCACAGTTTGAGAACCACTGAACTAGGTCATTGGAAGCAAGTTTTCCTTTTTTTCCAAATATCATATGTCAGATATTTCAACTAGCTCTAAATACATTTTTGTTGTGGCCCACAAGATAAAGGGGTACCTGAAAATTTGGCTCCAGTTTTACCTATAAATTAGTTATCAGATTTTTAGTTGCAGATACTATTAAATGAACTATGCGCCCCTTGCTAATCAAAAATAATTTCACCTTTATGCCCACATGAGCTACAGTTTGTTTTTCCAGATTATGAAGTGCATACCAGAACCATTTCCGCTGCTATTGAGCTTCCATAAAAGCAAGAAACAATGTAGAAAATGCTGGTGTTCAGCTCAGTAGGAATGTTTGCTTTCTGCCTTGTGAAATGTTGACTCAGACAGGATCGCTACTTATTGATTACCTAAGTATGCATAGAGTTTAACATTGGAGAACAAGGTCCTCCTTTGCTTAGGGTATTAGAGGTGCAGCCCCTCAGCACTGATAGTACGTTTCACCCTTACAATCTATCAGAATATGTAGGTCCCATTTCCAGCTACCTGAACCTCACAAGGAATGAAGTAGTGACTATTTTTGTTGTAGATGCCTTACTGCATAAAGAGAATAAATGAGTTTTTTGTTATCTTCTGTGAAGGAGAGAGAATTTTCTAACACTCAATTTATATCTTTAACAGAATCTGTCCAGCTGTTTGTGGTGGTTGTTCAACCAAGAACCTGGAAGGCTCTACGTGGAATTGCAGTTCTTTTGTGCTGTATTTAATTTTGGTCAGGTACTTCGCAATGTTTCCTTTGAAATCGCTTATTTCTCTTCGCTGCTGACACTGGTAGCTGCCATCTTTGCATGTTTCAGTAGCAGGCAGCACTCTTGTATTGGCTGAGGTCGCTCTGCCATGCTAAAACCCCCAGTTTTCTCATGCTTTGCTTTCAGTGTTTTGGTTTCGTTGTACCCGAGAGTCTTTTCGATTCTGCACAGTGTTTTATGGACATTAGAAGGTGATTTACAGTGGCACAAATGGCAGCGGGGTTCTCAATGCCTGTTGAAAGTCAAAGGGAGCTAGGCCTTGTCTACAGTGGAAGGTTGCCCCAGTTTAACTTAAGGTGTGAATTCACACCAATGTAGTTAAATGGGGCAGAAAGCTGTGTAGCCACACTCTTATCTCAGTATAATGGTAGCTGATTTCAGTTTGGTTAAACCTGTTCTTAATCGCCTTAAACGAAACTGAAATAAGCCACTATCTACTGAACTAAGCCTTTTGTATGAGTTTAACTATATTGGTTTAAAAGACGGTGCAGGTTATATCAGGTTATATATGCAACTTACAACTACAAAATCTTCCCCTTGCTCTTTGTAGTAGGTGTCCTTTGGCTAAAACACCAAGCATTGAATTGTGAATATTTTCCTCTTGTGTTTAACAGATATTATGGTGCAAACATTGCTGAAATAACATGAAGTGCTCTTGGAGCCAAAATGGAGCTGAATCCTGCGAGGTGCTAGTGCCTTCTAGGATTTTCAGTGTCCTGAGCTCTCATTGATGATGCCAATCAACATTTCACATCACTGAGACTTGAGGGTGGTTGGCACTTCACAGAAAAAGCTAGCAATCTGCAATATCAGAGCCATAAAAAAAACCTCTGATGCCTTCTGGCAAGCTTCTTAAAATGTGTAATCAAAATAACATTGCATTTGTGTGTGTGTCATTATTTTACTAGCACACAAATTGAAGAAATTTCCTTTGACAGATAAATTCTCCTTTCTAGCCATCTTTGATAATTTGATGACACAAATCAGTATGTCCTTATGTCACACTTCATTATCTTGGAAGATATTGTAATGCCATGTTGTGCTGGCATGTGGCATCACTGCATGTATTGAGAACATGGAGTAGGCTGATAAGAAAGGAGTGAGCTCAGTATATGTAAACACATGTGCGCACACACATCTTGATGATCAGCAGTGATAGGAAAGAACATGCTGAGACTTTCAGTGAAGGGTTGATAAAAAAATGTGAGGTGTATCAAGTTTTCTAGGAAGGGGCAATGATTCATTTAAACAGGTCACTCATCCGATTTTCTTTGGCTACCAACCATGCCACTTTCTGCTTCACTTTTCTTGTTCATGCTATACCTCCTGTTTGCAAGTTTTGTATGATGGGCAAGTGTTCCAGAAGTAAATTGCTATCAACTTATTCTCCTCTTTATTTTAGTTTGGTCTTATCATGCAAAGAGCTCTGGAAAGATGTTGTGTTTTTCGTATCAGATGATTCCTTCCCCAAACACAGGGAAGCTGAATATGCCACATATTTGGAGGAGTTGGGACTCCCAAGTCCCACACAGCCCCAAGCTGTGGAAGAGCTTAGATTGTGGCGGAGCTTGGGAGAGGACTGTCACCCATGGGCAACCCTAAATTGAACAGGGTCCAGGCAGTTCTGAATCAGGGAGACATACCTAGTTCCTTGCCTTCACTCTGCTTTAGCTAGAATCAAGCTTTTTGAGTGTTCAGAGGCCAGCAGTATATGGGCTAGGAAGTTCTAATTGCCAAACCCCTTGCTGGAGAAGTTCTTTGACAGCCTATTGTATACCTGTCTCTGTTTGAGTCCAAAATTTAAAGGATCCTTAATCCTATTCATTCTTTGAAATAGTGTCCAGGCCACAAAATTCAGTCTTGATGGCACTAAATTCAGTAGATTATTTTAATTTTCATTTCTTTCCTGAGTCTGAAATAATGTTATTTCTAGGTTTATAACACTGATATTTCTGTGTTGTGGTTTTTTTCCAGGGCTTCATATCCTTTGGTATATTTGGTTTGGATAAACACTTAATCATTCTACCATTCAAAAGAAGGTAAATCTAATCTTTCAGCACTTCCCTAGGCAGGTTTAATGCTAAGGATAACTATTAATAATGTTGTTAAACCTCTACTTCCATTGCTGCTCCTACCTCTTCTCCTATCCATGCTCCTTCCAGGATGCCACTCCTGAATGCCTATTTGGTATTAGATTGATACGGACACATGCAGTGAGCTGCACTCTTCTGGCCATGTCCTAATGTCACAGCTGCTGGCTAATCAGAGTCAGTGGGTGCCAAACTGAAAATCTGGTGGGACAGAAAAGCTCGACTGAAACTATATTTAAACTTTAGCTTGCAAATCAGCTCTTGCTGCTGGTACAAGTGAAACTGCTAAAGCCACTGCTGCTTCCCCAAACACAGGGAAGCTGAATATGCCACATACGTGGAGGAGTTGGGACTCCCAAGTCCCACACAGCCCCAAGCTGTGGGAAGAGCTTAGATTGTGGCGGAGCTTGGGAGAGGACTGTCACCCATGGGCAACCCTAAATTGAACAGAGTCCAGGCAGTTCTGAATCAGGGAGACACACCTAGTTCCTTGCCTTCACTCTGTCTTAGCTAGAATCAAGCTTTCTGAGTGTTCAGAGGCCAGCAGTGTATGGGCTAGGAAGTTCTATCATGAGTAGCCAGTGTGTGTATTATATTTTAACAGAATTGGTGACAGAAATGGTGGAAAATTTTCCCCTGAGTTCTGTAATAGTTTTCCAGCTTTTCTTTTAAATTGCCAGTTTCTTTGTTGATTTCTTGGTTAATTATTTTTCAGGTTTGAATTCCTCTGGGGTAGTAGAGAAGCAGCAGAACATGCAGAGTCTTCTGTGCCTGAGGAAATCAGGATGACATGTCAACAGTTTGTTCGCTATCACAGAGATGCCTGTGTCAGAAGCATTGTCAAAGACAGAAGGTGGGGCTCTGTTCCTTTACAGAGGTTCATTTAAACTGCAGTAAGCTGTGCAGAGATCACAGACTGGAAATAATAACATAGCACTTCCATTAGTGTTTACAGCCATGGCAAATGTCTTCAAATTGCAGTATACCATCAATATGAAAGATGAGTATTTAGCAGCTTGTTTAGGTAACTCGTCTTCAATGGAAACATCAAACCTCATTTTGTTGTGACGGAAAGTATTTGCATGAGAAAAAGCTTTGGGGATTTAATCCTGCATCCTATGATTAGGTGTCTTTGCTATGGCTACGACTGTAAAGACTGCTCACGTGATTCTCCATTACAAGTTCATGTTGCTTATTCTTCATATGAAGTTATAATCATATTGTGTTGTCACACAAGCTGTCAGAAACAAATCAGTGCCGCAAATTGAAGATTATTTCTTCAAGTTTGTGTTTTGAGGTTGGGGAGAAGGAGCAGCAGGAGCCAAATAACTTAAACCTTCTGCTTGTTTTGCAAATACCCATGGTATAAAGAAAAGGCAGGAATGATTTTTCTAATCAGAATGCTTCAGATTTCCCCATGATGTGTGAGTAATTCTTTAAAGAAGGATGAAGTATGGCAATCTGTGACATTACACAGGATATAATCTAGACTAATGAACAGCTCTGTCCCCTCAGTTCTCCAACCTGGAGTGCTTTTTATATGGCTTTGCTGTGACAGCTACCACTCCTGGTCTGCTCTGACACAGCCTCCAGCATCTAATTTACTCTCAGCTGTAGTGTATGAGTGCTATAGCCAGCCACTTGTGAATTACACTGCAGAACAACACCAGAAAAGTCCCAGTCCCAGAGTTTCCCTGGAAATGTCCATCTTGAACTGCCCAGCTCTCTGCTGGACAATACAAGCGCCTAGAAAGTTTTGTTATTTTATTGTTAGAAAATGATGTGCACAAATCCTGTTATCCCAAATACCTCATTCCAAACACACTGGTTCAGGTAAAACAATAAAACAAATTTATTCACTACAGAAAGTTAGATTTTCAGTGACTACAAATGATGAGGCATAAAAGAATTGGTTATAAGAAAATAAAAGTACAACACAACTAATGCTTAACTTAACAAGCTAAAGTAAATTCAAAGCAAAGGTCTGTCTCACCACGTGGTTCATCAGTCTTACTGGCTGAATTCCTTTCAGTCAGGATCCCTCCCCCAGTCCAGTGCTGCTTCCTTTGTACTTCAAGTGTTATCGATGCCATGGATAAAGAGAGGGAGAGATCATTTGAGGTGTCTGCTCTTCCTTCTTGTAGTTTTTACTCTTCTTCAAGAATCCTTTCCAGCTGAGGTTCTGGAGACAAAGTCTGTGTGTATGGGAACTCCAAGCTATTTCTTTGTCAAGATGTAGACTTTTTACTCATCGTTTTCCTGCCAAAGAATGGCCACTTACCCAGATGATGGTCCATTTGATTTTGCAGACATCTGGCTGAGGCATTGACTAGCTTTTGTCTCTGGAAAACTGGTTTGTGATTGCTCCCCAGATTTGGAACGTTTTATTAATATCATACAGTAGAATCTTAGAATGTTACATACAATGTTGCCACACGCATTTTACCAGGACAATAATGATCAGCAAACTGAGTTTTCAAATGATACCTCAAGGCATATTTTGTACAAAATGTATCATAATCTTGTAAAAGAGGTGAACATAGAGGCATAGACATCACACAGTTCACATAACAGGCTTCCTACCACGTAAGCAAACATGGCACATCAGGAAGTATTTTTACAAAGTAGACGGGGTGCACTTGTACCTACATGTTGCATGGCATAGCCACCGACTCTGTGGGTACTCCAGGGCTGGAGTACCCATGGAGAAAAATGATGGGTACTGAGCACCTGCCGGCAACCCCCATCAGCATTTCCTCCTCTGCCCAGTGTCTCCTGACCACCAGCGGGCCCCGCCTATCAGTGCCTGTGCCTCCCACCCATCGCGATCAGTTGTTCTGCGGTGTGCAGGAGGCTCTAGGTGGGAGAGCAGCGAGGACACAGCACACTCACAGAAGGGGGTGGAATGGGACAGGAAGATGCAGGGCAAGGCTGGAAAGGGGGAGTGGGTTTGAGCACTCCCCACCACAATGGAAAGTTGGGGCCTGTGGTGCATGGCATTTTATCCCCCTACTATTTCTTTGCTTTTATAGTTTCTGTTTAAGTGTGATCAATTCTCAAATGAAAGAGTGAAACATAAGCTTGCACATATAGTTTGGGTCCCTGTATTGAAAAAATGTCAATTTTTGATATCAAATATTTGTATTTCATTTTATATCTGAATATTATATACTGTGCAGCATTTCTTTTCCACTTATTTCCATTTGTGAGAAAATGTGTGCAATCCCTATATCCCTTATTTAAATATTCATCTAATTTCTCCTTAATTTAATAATACTGTGTCTGATATCCTACTGTTATGATTTTTGTTCTTTGTTTTGTTGCTCCACTAATATAAGCTAACATTTGCTCTAATTTTTACTGTTTGTTTTAATTAAAATATAAAGAAGTTCTTTGGTTGTTGATGTCTTGTGTAGCTGTTAATCATCTTTGTTTGCTCAAACTTCAGAACCCCTGCAGTTAGGTTCTATAGATTTTAGATAACCAGAAATATTCATTACCACAGGTAAATTTCTGAGTGACAGTTTCCTCCTACTGACTAGAAAGTAGTAGTATTGCCTCATCACTAAGTGAAAAAAGACAAAACGAAACACTTAAGTCTTGCATCAGTCATATTGTTTTCAGTTGTTCCCTCTAGTAAATAAAGAATTGGTAAGATAACCAAATTAAATGACTTATCTACAATATACACAACTATTCAGTGACTATTTAAACTTGAAGAAAAGGTGAGCATTAAAGTGTAGCCCGAGTACCTAATGCTTATGGTATTTCACATTTAATTAAATCAGGCATTTTGTTACAGAAGTGGTCATGCTAATGAATACATTTGAAGTAAGTATCCAATAATTTGTATGTGTACGTGTGTTGTAGTAGGATTGCTGTGTAGGTTCTATAAAATTTATTTTTCAGGCATAACAGAACTTTGCATGCATTTTCCTTTTCAATGAGGCATTTAGGAAAAGATAATGAAATGTGCATGCCCTTAACATAGAGAATTAATTGTCTGTCTTTTAACATACTTTTAACTATCCTGCTGTCTTTCCTTGTTTCCCCGTATTTTTCCTTGCCTTCCCCCATCATGCAGTGGTGATAGCAGATTTACAGAACATATGGGTGAATCATTCCTTTGACATACAGGTGTGGTGCAAAGACCTCGACTGGCGTCTTCTTTGGCTGTGAGCTGGTGAACTGGCTTATCCAAGTTGGTCTTGCTTCTGACCGTGGTGAAGCTGTGATGTACGGAGACAGACTGGCAAAAGGAGGAGTTATCCAGCATATTACCAGTGAATTTGAATTTCAGGATGAGTACTTGTACTACCGTTTTATTCATAAGAGATCCACAGTGACTGAAAGCCACTGAACTGGGCTTGTATTCAGAGGGAAAGCAACGAAGGGCGAGTTTGTCCTTTTCACCTGCCCTCACTACTGAAATCTAAAGCATTTTCTTTCTTATGACACTTACTGAACTGGGTTTTTCACTTGTAATGCAGATGAAATCTGGTGATCCTTGTTCCACCTAAAGAAAATTTGTGTAGTAAATGGCCTGCTTTGAATGCTCGCTAATGAAAAAATCTTTTAAATTATTTTAAGTAATGTAACTGTAAAACAAAGTAAGACAATCACAGTTCAGTTATTTTTCCAGTTTGAACGTAAGCAATATAAAATGATTGCCCACCCCCAATATAACTGCACATAGCTGCTGATGACACATAATATTTTAAAACATTTTATGTTAAGAATATTTCCTTCTCCTGGTGAAATACTGAGCTCCCATTTAAGTTAATGGGAGTGCTTCCTTTGACTTAATGGGATCAGGATTCCCCCCTGCTGCTCTGGTTACTTAGAACCCTTGCATAAAACCAGAAACTCTTGTGTTCAAATTTTTACCTCTCAGTTTATGCTGCTTATTCCTCCATTGAAGAGAAAATCCTATGTTTGTAATTACATTAATTGCTGTGAAGATGATCATGTTGTCAAGGAATTAGAACTGAGAAATGAGCAGATGAAAAATTAACAAAGATCCTGGTTTTATACAAGTTTACCAAGCCTTAAAGAGATGTAAAAAAACAAACCAAACAAAACCCTAGAAACATCACAGAATATAATGAATTCTAAGTAGTTTGTTTTCCAAAGATTTTCTCTTAGGTGTTAGTAACTCTGCAAAGACAGAGTAATTAGCAAATTACACTTTTCATTTTCAAACCCTAGAAGCAATTTCAATTATTGGTGGAACGGTAGATATTAAATATCTCTCCAAATCAAACCCAAAACTTTGAACAAAACATAAAACCTTTAAACTAGATGTAATGACTTTAAAATGCATGAGCCAAAGAATCCTCGTGAACTTCTGAATTTGGTTTGAAAATTACATTGTCTTTATCAAAGCTTTATTTCATGGATACAAGATAATCAAATTCTAGTAAACCTCAGTAACCTCCTTAAAATGTGCAAATAGTTACTCAAGTACTGTATGTTATGTTCATATCTAACTTGAGTGTATCGAAAGGAGAGTTTGAGTCCATGTTATCTATAATAATTTGAAATGGCTAAAGCAGAACCCTGGGGTATGGAATAGCTCTTTTTACTACCCTTTTAAAACTGCAACAAGAGCACTACATTGTTGCCATAAAATTTCTAATCACTAGTGTAATTGAAAAAACAGGAACAAAATCTGCTTTGTTTCCTCAATTTCCCTCAACCTCCCCCAACTTTTTTCTTTAAAGACATAGATTTTACTTTGCCTTTTTATGTGGCCATTATCTGCTAGTAATAAGAATAAAGTTGTTTTAATATCATAAACCACAGTACAGGGGGAAGTGACTTTACAGTAGCTACAATTTGGATGTTGCCCGAAATGCATGCAAGACTGATACTGAGAAAGCAATTCTTTTTTGCTGTCAAATATATAGTCTTCTTGCACATTAGTCTGCTCTGTGCATTGATGCAGACAGTGTCCTACTGTAGCTATACAAACTGACTTTTTTTCCACAACAAAGAAACTAACATTTGTAGCAGGCGGTGGATTAGTATAATCCATGAGTGAAATGGATGGCGTACTTTTGTTACACTGCAACAGCTGAAAATAGTTGTGTCAAGCTATTTTGGATGAATTCTAGATGTGTATGTTAAGAGTAGAAGCAGTTAATATCTCTGGCTTCTGAATGTTGCTATTTCTCAATAAATCTATAGTTATTTTATCTTGTGGTTCTGAATTTTTTATGTATTGTAATTTCATGGGTTACCTCAAGAGGCCAAACACAATAGGAAATACTTTTATCTCTTTGTGAGGGGCTTCTCTTCCTAACACTAGAGACTTGGGAATCCTAATTTTTGCCATATTTTAATTTCACCAGTGCCACTCTTTAATTGGCTGGAGGGCTTGCTGTTGATTGTTGATTTCTTTCAAGTGGAGACTATTGTTCTGTTCTCCTATCTGTGTGAATGAGGTGGCCAATCTAGCTGTGAAATATTTTAAGTGACTCAACTCTTGTTTATTGGCTTCCTAGATTTGGTGAGTGCTCCATTCAAGAAATTGCCCTGTTAAAGAACTGAATATGCCCATTATCAACTTAATAACATGGCGTCTGTTAGACTCTTTTTTGTATTTAAGGTTTGTTAATTATGGGTAAACATCCATTTTGGCAGAAGTTTGTCCAAATTGCACAAGGATAATTCAAATACTCTGTAGAATGAAGCACTGAGCTCTAACTCTTTCTTGTATATTTCTAGCCCTTACCAAAGGAAGCAGTCGCGAAATAGGGCATTGGTACTAGGTTTCACAATAGAAAAATATTAGATAATGTTTTTCAGTGAATTTTTTGTAAACAATCTTCCTCCCCTAAAGTTTGAAAATCAAGTGAGCTTGGAGGGTAGGGATGTCTCTAAACCAGGGGTAGGCAACCTATGGCATGCATGCCAAAGGCGGCTCCCAAGCTGATTTTCAGTGGCACCCACCCTGCCTGGGTCCTGGCCACTGGTCTGGGGGGCTCTGCATTTTAATTGAATTTTAAATGAAGCTTCTTAAACATTTTAAAAACCTTATTTACTTTACATACAACAATAGTTTAGTTATATATTACAGACTTACAGAAAGAGACCTTTTTAAAACATTAAAATGTATTCCTGGCACGCAAAACCTTAAATTAGAGTGAATAAATGAAGACTCGGCACACCACTTCTGAAAGGTTGCTGATCCCTGCTGTAAACCAAGTACGTGCAGAGGGTGCCCTCTAGAGGACACTTTAGCTTTCAGTTTACTATATATAGTTCCTTCTCTCCTTTCCTTATATTTTGGCCAGTCTTGTTTGAAAGAACTAAATCCCAGGGTGCATGACAGGAAAATACAGTGATATCCATCACTTCACCCACCTCCAGAATCTAGCACACCATCTATGCTACATATTACTTTGAGCCAGGAAAGGGAAAGCGTTATAGAGACTATAGAGGAATAGCTGAAATGTCACTGCCATGTTGGAATCTAGGCTGCACACAAAACGGGACATCCCCATTTATTATGATCAAGTAGTAAGGTAGTCCAGTTTGACTTGGTGTAATGCAATGATGAATCAAGCACTATAATGTGAATAGTACAGTTCTTACTTCACAGTCCTACCTACCACAGTCTTGGAGACTAAGGGTTGAGCTAAGTTCTGGCCCAACAGCTTTTTTCAGCACCTGAGTTTTATCATGAAGCTGTCCATTTGAGTGCCCTTCTAGGAGGTGTGACAAGATCACAGCCCAAAGTAGTACGACTGCCAAATGGCTCGCTGTCAAAAACAGACCTTCAGTAGGAGCTGAGGTGGAACACAGCAAATCACTTTATTCAAAAATATCCTCTGATAGCTTATGTATATTCTTTGTATAACTGAACCTTCAGGAAATCTTGTCGGGAGTTTTAAGTGTTTGGTAGCACAGAAATAGGAGTCATGATCACCTTCATCAAAGTTCTGTAGAAAATATTTTACGTATTGGCATTACTTGTAATCACTAAACCTAAAAGTCTGCATGTAAAATTTATCTTTTCAGTTTGCTTTGTGTACTTGGCAGCACTTCACTGAGTTTCAGTTTCAACTTTTGTTTGTGGGCTCTTCCACACGATGGAAAGGATACAGTTTACAAAAGAGTAACACTGGATTTGTAAAACTACGAATCATCAAGGTGTCCCAGTGGCAGGTGGAATATCTGAAATAACTTAGTCATCTTTATGTAGTCAATTTCAAGAACTATCACTTTTTGATGGGGACAGGGGTGATACAAAGTTGATAGAGTTCTGTAGCTCTTTGTATAACTACTACATATACTGGATTATTGATTTCATACAAAAAGGTGAGTACTCTAAGGTCTTGTCTACACAGCCAAGTTTTTTCGATGAAAGGCAACTCCAAAGGCCTTGAATAGATGCATATATAGAGAGCAAAGAGGGAACAAGGGTAAGATAATGCACCCAGTACTTCACTCAGTTAACATTACTAGTGTGTGATAAAACAAACCAGTACAGAGGCATTAGAGGGAGAGCTGACCTGCTCCCAGGACAGATATGCATTGTACATCAGATATAACCCCTTCACAGAGGAAAGCATCTAGAAAACTATTGTAAGGCTTTCTGGAGGGTCTGTCATAGCCAGAATCCTGATCACAATTTTAGACCCACTATTTAATTTCTAGGATTATAAAAAGTGTGGTGATCACTTCCAACAGCTTCTTGCCATGGAAGTGGTGTTACTCCAAATATTTCACATTGTGGGGGAAGGCTCAAGAGTGCCCACACACACGCACACTTAGCAGGTGGTATTATGGGAGCTGTAGGATATGAGGGTTTCCTCAGCTTGGATTTTTCATGCCTCTGCTAATGGGCAGTACTCCTAACACAGAGAAATATTACAAAAATGTTTTCTCACAGTATTTTGCTGACTAAAGCAGGCATGTGTTGCTAAATAATTAAATGTTAGTCTATCTCTATACAATTATATATGAAGAATTGCAATTGAAAGTATGACCTGAACTCTATTTCTATTACACAGGCTTAGTTATATGCACAGGAAAGTAACTATTTTAAATGGAGAAAATATACAAATGGGTAAAGTTCTTCAAACTTATCGAAAAAAAAAGTTGTTTATTTTTTTTAATACTTGCATATATTGATTTCTGGTTTCTGTGCTAATATTGATTGACTGATATATCTATTATGTTATTACCTGCAGTTACTAACCAGTTACAGAAAATTGAAACTGATTTTTAGTAGACCAGTAATATCACCAGTTATTTTATACATTCTATACTTCAGATACTTTCAAGTACTTTCTCTTTTACAAGTTTACTTTACCTTTTGCTTTATTCTGTATGAATTAAGTCAGAATCCTGCATCTATCCTTCCAGTCTCTTACCATGAATATGAAGGTAATGTTATAAATTCATCATGACTTTAATACAGGATCAAGAATTTAGCTTTGTTGAAATAAATCTTTAATAAATTAGCAGCTTTGGAAAGACAAGTTATGAATAACAAGGTGTTCATCTAAAGAAGAAAAGTTTAGAGTCTCTCTTTTTAAAACTGTCTTGCTATAAGAATATGCACACTTCAGATTTTTAAATACTCAGACCTCTTATTCATTGTACTTGTGTGTGTTAAACAAGTAATGATTCAGTAAAGATTGTTACGAAAAACAATCGAGTGCTGTCTTGAAAAGTGCACTGGCAGAATTAATTTCAAAGTAATCATAGAGGAGTACATAACCAAAACACTTCTTCCTAATAAAGGTTAGCAAATGTATAAGGATGTTAAAGCTTAAATGGTTTGTGGTAACTGGCAGGACATTTTGTATTGCTAAGATACCAAACATTCATTATGTTAATGCAACTTGAAAGTCAAAGCCATTTAACACATTTCATTACAACTTACTTATTGTGAAGCTGAGGCTGTAATTTGGTTTTACAATGGCAGATTCCGTTGGGCACACTCGTACTCGAGTTAATTTGAAGGTTAACTTGTTAATTGTGAAAGTTGCAATGCAAGTGTAAAGTACAAATATCCTATTAAAGTAATACTAGATTGAGCGATAGTCTATATCCTAGCGTACAACTGTCAGGAAAACTTATTGCTAACTCTTAGTGTGACAGTTGTACAACTGGAGAATTATTAGCAGAGAATTAAAATAAGAATTGGTACTGCGACATTTGTGTTACACACATAAAATAACCTCAAAGGATAATGATGCACAATACTGGCATCTTCATTTTAGACAGTCCTCACTTGTCCATTTTAATTCAGACAGTGAAATTATGCAGTGATGATCAACTTGAGTATAAAATCTACTTGCATATTCACAGAGTGAGTTGTTCAAATCAAAGATGCACCAAATGAAAATCTTAATCATAAAATAACCAAGCATTTCAATACCTCCTACACATTTTAATATTTAGTTTTTAATCAAATTAGTTCTAACTGGCATTTCACCAGTTGTCAAATTCATTATCTACAGCCAAGTGTTATTTAAAGGCAAAACTATTCCTTATCTTTGAAAATCTTTCTTACTGGATCATTATCAAGAGCCCATTGGCTAGCATATATAAGATGCTAAACACCTAATCATCAATGGAAAATGACTTTGGAAAGTAAGATTTGATCACTAGAGCCATACAACTATAAGGGATGATGATCACTCAGACCAAATTCCACCACATTTGATTTATACTCTTAGACATATATGTTGATTTCCTCTTCCACACACTGTGAAAAAAGGTTAACAGCTTGGTTAACATCAAGACATCCAGTTTGCAGGATTGATTCCATCTTGCTAATTTTCTCTTTTTCCAACTTCCGTATCTGTTCTAGCATCTCTTTACCTTTCCCCTACAAAAATAAAAGAACATATTTCCAAATGAAACTCTTACCGCACTGTACAGTTTAAAACAAAGTCTTGCTATAACCAATCATCTTTCTACTTAGGTTCTTGTACCTATGCTCATAACAACAACTTGTGATAGTGGGAATCAATGCTGTCTAATTTGTGTAGGTGACGTAGTATTCTTGCTCAGGTGCTCTATCCCTCATCCAATCCCATTTACCTACAAGTTGCAAACCTTTTGGGCAAAGGGCTGGAATGGTAAAAATAAAAGATTCGTCAGTGCATTCCGCAGCAAAACTTAATTGTGCAGAAGTGCCTTTTTAGAAATGGGTGGCAGGGGAGAGGGGTGTAGATTCTGAATAGCCCTGTCTTTGGATCACATCCATTTTTGGACCCAAAGTTTAAATAAATTCTAGGTGCTACTTCAGCAAAACCAGTGACCGTTAGAAATCAGCAACTAGCCTCCTTGCTCCACAAAAAAAAGGCAATTCTGCTGATGAGGAAAATTGGGGCCTATAATTCTCTAAGGTGGTACCAAAAAGGAAAGCTGTAATGTGAATGAGGCTTGTGTTTCACACCACATAGTCTTGACCTGCTCTGAGCAGCCTTAAATAAAACAGTGATAAAAGCCTGAGCCCCCTCTAGGCTACAGCCTTACCCATTGCTGTCATCAGTTTATCTGTACTGATGGAAATTAGGGCTCCCACTATTCCTAATGTAAACACTCTGTGGCTGGGGTGCTGTACCTCTTTGCTGCTTTCTTCTGAGGATGCATTAGTGGGACAGTGTCACCAGGAGCTACAACTGGAGCCTGACTAAAGATGGTATGAAAAGGAAGGGAAGACAACTAGACTTAGGAGTTAAAAAGAGCAGAGAGAGGAAACAGGAGTCAAGAAATCCAGAAAAATGACTGGTCTGATGCCACATCCTTGGCAGTTAGACCGAAGGAGCTGGCAGGAGTGATAGCGAGGGCCCAGCCAGCGAGAAGCCAATCACACTACTCATGGTAATAAATATTCCAGGATTTCTATATTTAGCCTCTATTTTCCAATAATACTTGGTGAAAACCAGAGGTCCCCATGTCGCTATAAAATTCACACATACCCCCACTCCTTTCATCATTTTAGTCTGAATTAGCTAAGATAGCAGCAACACCTGCAGTGTCTTCCCGCAGAGGGGGCTGGACTAACTCATCGACCCCCTGTAACCCCTAAAATCATGTTCTCCCTCCCACTTACCCTGCTTTCACTTTGAGTAGAGTATTGGAAGCAGAGCAGCGGTCAGAGGAATGTAGTGCTTCCTAACCCTTTATTTACACAAAACTGGGCTCCCTGAAGCTCTCTCCATGCCCCCTTCACTCCTGTATCCACTGTGGTACTTAGCTGCAGTTTATCCCATAATCTGGCCTGCATTGCTGCAGCTGCTCAGTGTGTGCCTGCTAGGCAGCTGCAATTTTAAAGCCACCTTCCCATCCATCTAACTGCTGCGGCTCCCATATACACTGCTCCAAAGAGTGCACCAACCCTGTGTACATTAGACCTAGCCCTACTGGTTATAGGGCTTTATGCTGAAATTCTTCCGGTGAGTCTAAGCAGAATCCAAACCTCAGCCTTTTTGTAATTGGTGATCCTCATATTGCCCTACATACACCACTGTTCACGCAATCTGTGGAGAATTTACAGCAAGTCCATGGTACCATTAGCTAGTTTTAAACTAAAATCCTCATAATTCAACATGCAATCTGGAGCTCGGGCACTACCATCTCAAGCTATTATATTTACTCACAACAGTGCTGAACACATTGATGCACTTAATCAGCGGTGTCCAACGTGAGGCATTCAAGGGAGACTTACGAAGAAAAGTCTGCAACTTATAAACTGAAGTGTTTTAATCAATCCTGTTCGTACAAGGAAGTGGGAACGGGCACCCCAACCCCTCCCTTCAGACCTAAGAGGAGCAATTGTGATTGCTGGGAGTGCTATGACCAGGAGCCGTTCCTTTGGTGCTGAGGCTGTTCAGTAGTACCCCCAAGGTCTGGCTGGTGCAATTACAGGAAATGGAGAGAGTAGTCTGGCCTGCTCCATTCCAGGCTTTGGGAACCCTAGGCTGAGCAGGACAGAAGTTTGACTGGCTGTGCCAGAGCCCAGGGAAATAGTTGAAGGATTGATAGTAGTTCCTTGGCATTTCTGAAATGGCTGAATAGATTAAATTGCACTCTGGGGCACTACATAAATATTCTTTACCATCCAACAAACTGGAGCATTAAATAGTATCACATCTGCGAACCACGAGTGGAGTGAATTACCCAAATCACCACCTCGCACTGAAATCGAACGTACCTTGAAGGTTTCCATAATCACAGCAGCACTTTCATGTTGCTTATAGAGTTCATGTCTTCGATCTGGCTTAGTGAGAAACCGTGGCTGCTTCTTCACTGGATCATCATGACCAAATGTTGGTGAGCTGGTTTTTAGTAACTGAGTAATATTTGGCACAAAAATAAAAGGCTTAAAAACAGATCTAGAGAGAAGAAACAGAACACAGATCCTTTATTGATATAGTTTTATTAAAGGTACCTAGCTGAAGTCAATGCATCATTGTATTTTCTTTCCATTTACCCCTCTACTTTGACTGGAGAAAGGCTTCATTCTTAGCCTTGTTTTAATTACTCGGATAAAATGTGTATGAAGTCACCCTACATTTACATCAATGTTATGTATGCACGTAAAGGAGTGACGAACCCCTAAATTATGACATGCATTTGGCTCCCACTACATTTTGGAACTTGTTTTAAAATAATAAAATGAAACTAATAAGGAAGTGAATGACCATCTTAGAACTTAGAAAACATTTGCTAACTTTTCATTTTAATTAGTTATTGCATCACCTGACAGGGTCTGGAGTTCCCGTAAAGAAATGAATACAAGGGATATTAGGTTCCTGCGGTAGGATGGAGACCATACTTCCAGTTGTCATAAATCCACCTTCCATATTAATGCCACTCTCTTTATCCCGAAGAATTTCCATCATTGTTTCAGAAGTTATATTGTCTGTTTAAAATACAAAACAATGAATTTACTTACAAGACTAGTAGCAACTAAATACCAGCTACTCTAGAACTGCCTGCTTTACGCCTCACGTATTTCAAAGGTAGTGTTCATGTTAATATGCTGTATTGGCAAAAGGGCCAACCGATCCAAAACAAGGGATATCAGACTAGCTACTTACACGGTAGTTAAAAACAGACACATGAGAGACACGTTAGCTCTGTCATGAAAGTAATCAATCCTTCAGCCCACATACATACTGGAATAAGCCACATGTTTCAAACAGCAAATACGATTACTGTTTTATTTTTATCTTTTCTGATAAGTAAATGACAATAAGATATTGCATTTATGACTCAAGTGCTATAGCAAATGTATTTGGGACTTCCAAAGTGTATGACAAATAAAAAGCCTAGCAAACAGTTCAGATAAAATAACCTTTCACATAAAAAATCATAGTTCAAGATTAAAGACTAAACTTCCTAAATCCTATGTGGGAGTTAAGCAGACAAATCACAGTATTGCTTACTTGTATTATCTGTGTACAAATCTCACTAGACTACTTTGAAAATGTAAAACTAATGACAGCTCTGTGAGGATTTCCTGTGCACTGCTTTGAAAATGCAACTTGAAGAGATTAGACTGTTCCTTACTACTTTACTTCCCAGGTAATTTATATTTCAAGATGACCAACTGAAATGATGTACTAGAGAACAATCAGTTTTATATCTTGAATGGAATGAAACCACACTAACGCATAGCCACTTGTGAAGGGCTATGTAATACTGATCAGCAAGCACCAAACTAAATAAGGCAAACTTGAGTTCAGCATCCTTGTGAAAATAATTTTCTTTCTGAGACAGGGTGAATGGAATTCCTACGTTGATATTGCCTATTCTTGTGAAAATTCTAAAAGTAAATTATTTTGAAGTTGTTAATGTTCAAATGCTGTCTCTGTTTTTTATGTACTGTAGTGGTTTATGTGAATACCTAGTGATGTGCTGCCAATATTTTAACAAGGGCACCTACAGACATTTTTTTTTCTCCAAAGCCTGTATAACAGATGAGCAAGTGCTTATATAAAAGAGAGAAACAGCTACTCTCTTGATTGGTTTTTCCATTTTAAAGGGATATTGGCAACTTGAAACCTCCTACTTTTGCTATGTTTCCCTCATACCATCTCTCAGTGGACTAGGATTTCTAGCTTAAATGGCCTTGACATTTCTAATTTGAACTAAAAAATTCATGAAGACCTCTGCTCAGTGAGAAAACTTAAGCTGACTTGTCCAAGTTTCCCTGTAAATGACGCAAGTTGCAACCCATGCTGTGATTCAAGAATTGCACATGGCTAATTAACCACGTGCACTCTTCTCCCAGTGTATGAGCACAACAGACTGGATGAAACCAGCAGGAGGAATTCATCACAGTAAACCAGACGGGCAAACGAAGGAAACTAAACAGAGGAGGCAGTTTTCATATTTGGTCCAGGTCAGTTATTGCAAACCAAGATTAAGTGCAGGTCAGCAACTTGTCCAGCAAGCACTACGTATTACATTTCTCTTGTCCAGATCAGGTTTTTGATTCTCCTGGGTTCCCCACATAGTCTCTCAGTAGCTACTTTTAAAATAGCTATGATATTTATATTTGTAAAGTTTCTCCACATACCGAAGATCAGTAGACTGGAAGACTTTTTTATTTTTATTTTTTTTTAAGCTATTGGAAGAAAGAGCTTGGAAGGGTAGAGTATGATAACTATGCCTTTGTAGCTGCTCTAAATTAAATAGCTTTTAACGCATGGATTTAAAAAAAAATCTGAAGGAAATGAAACTATATCAGGCTGATAATTTGAATACTTAAGGTGATTTAAAAATGGCTGAGGTGAATGCCTGAAAATGGGGATGTAGGTGAAAATGCTGATAGAACCTTAACACTGCTATAATACAGGTATTAAGTATTCAAAACCCGCAATTCCCAAAATGGATGCAGGATTTACATGATCACTAGAGTAAGATACCTATAGGCAATTCACTAGTACGTAGTGAATAAGTGCTAATGCTGGGGTGACAGAGCTCAAAAAACCAAAAAGCACCCAGGGATGCAATTTGATTTCCGTTTAGATTAATCATTTCAAATGCAACAGTGAATACAGATGCTATTTTGAGGCATATGTAACGCAGTTAAAAGCTGCCAAATAAAAGCAGTTGGAAGAGAAGTGGTAGTTTCTTTCTGCATAAATGTGAGAAAAAAGTCAAGTGAATACATTGGTAATTAAGAATTTCCTCTGATAGTGCTGTAAATTCCTTTATTCTGCTTCCAGACAGGGTTTTTACTAGACTATATAATTTTAACAGTAACTTTTTAAATCTGTGTTTTTTAATATGAGTATCTTCAACAAAAAAAAATTAGGAAGACTGACTTCACATTCATATGAAAATAGTGTTCAGAGATGGGTTCAGTTAGGCACTGTACTAATACAGGCCTGCCCCAAAGCTCTCCCAAGCAAAGCAAAGCTTGTATGGATGGCAGTGAATTTTTGGAAGTCTGCTTTTTTTTCTGGCAAGCAGGTGGATGGAAAATAACCCATCAAATATTCCAGAACTAGTCAGGCATCAGTTCTGAGCATAGAGGACGGCCCTCACTTGGTCAGCCTATAGCAGGTGTTGGCAAACTTTGGCCCATGGGTCACATCAGGTCCATCAGATGTTTTAATCCAGCCCTTGAGCTCCTGCCGGGGAGCAGGGTCTGGGGCTTGCCCCACTCTGGCGGGCGAGCCAGATCGGGGCTCCAGGCAGCTCCCGGAAGCAGTGGCATGTCCCTGGACTGACTTCTAGGTGTAGGGGCAGCCAGGGGGCTCTGTATGCTGGCCCCACCCCAAGCGCCACCCCAGCAGCTCCCATTGGCTGGGAACTGCCGGGGTGGGGGGGGACCATGCTGCTACTTCTGGGAGCTGCTTGAGGTAAGCTCCGCCTGGAGCCTGCCCTCCTGACCTCCTCCTGTGCCTCAACCTTCTGCCTTAGCCCTGATCCCCCTCCTGCCATCCAAACCCCTCAGTCCCAGCCTGGAGCACCCTTCTGCACTCCAAACCCCACATCCACAGCTCCCGCTAAAGCCCATACTGCCAGCTGGGCCCTCACTCCCACACCCAAACTACCTGCTCGAGCCTGGAGCCCCTTCCCACAACCAGAACTCCTAATTTCTGGCCCCACTCCAGAGCCTGCAGCCCCAGCCAGACCCCTCACCTCTCCTACACCCCAACCCAATTTTGTGAGCGTTCATGGCCTGCCATACAATTTCCATACCCAGATGTGGCCCTCGGCCAAAAAGTTTGCCCACCCCGGCCTATAGGTACGGCTACAGTATTAAATGTTTAATAGATAAAATTTGTTTGTGATTTCTCCCCACCCAATTGAGAAAGATGCAAAAAATATTAGAAAACTTAAAAATAGTGAGCAACCCTTTAAAAAAAAAAGTCACTCTAATAATGACTTCAATTGAATTATTATTGAAATAATCCAGTGTATGTACTTACTACCACAGCAGATATTTTAATAGCTTGAATTAAATGCACACAGCATACTTAATACTTTATTTGATTTACTATATTCAAATAATAATGGGTACCTTTGTGTTTATTCAGTAGCTTATAGCCTTCACAGTATCTGCCCCTTGAAGTTGTCATTCTGGCAGTATTTACGTAGGAATATATGGCAGCAAAATCAAATTCTTTTTTACCATCCCACCAGCCTTTGCTCTTAGCATAATCTCTCATTTTGGGATGTTCCCGATCAATTTTCGTTGTTATGGAGAGCTGGTTAGAGATATTTCGCACACCCTCTGTTTGTAAAGTGGGGAAAGAGATCATTTAGTGTCTTTTATGCAGTGATTTATCCCAGTATTTTATTTGTTTATATTTAGCTGGCTGAAACATATTTTATATTTTACAGATTTTTTGAAGTTCTCATGTAACCTGTTTTGGCTTCTCTCTCTCCCTCCCGCCCCCATCACACACATCCAGGCTGTATCCAAATTCTGCTGCTGCTGCTTCATCCTCTGCAGCTCCGATATTCACTTTTATTTCCATTCCCACAGCCAACTGTTTTGTTCAGGTTCTCGTTATGTTCCAGCTCAACTACTCTACCAGCCTCTCAAACAATCATCTTCTCTGCCCATCAATTTGATCTGCTCACTCCTCCTTAAATCCTTCCTGTGGCTCCACGTCTATTATAATATCAGTGTTTAAACATTTTATTACCACCCTTAAAGCTCTTCCACCATTCTCTTGTCACGCTTTACATTGCCCATGTTCTCTCCTCCATTAGTGTTTGCACATTCACCTCTGTGGCCCCCTATATATGGTACAACCTCCATGAGCTCACCCGTAAGCCCCTACTCTGCCTCCAATTAAGTCCCTTCTAAAGACTGATTTCTGCTATTGACATGAAAGCAGCGTGGCACCCAAAAGCTGGCTGGATTCCCACATTCTAATGAAGCAGTTAGTATATGAAAAGCAGGGAATTACTAACGCTGTTGTAGTGGGAAGATTTAAAATCCTAATGAAGAATGTTACCCATACCTTCTATTTTCTCTGCTGCCCAGTATTTTCCCGAAGTCTCCAGTACCCAAGCCTCCTTTCTATCAGCTATCAGAAAACTGTTATGGTAGGTAAATGCCATGTGACTCTCCATACAGTTTCCTCCTTGTCCATATTTTTCTAGCAAGTCAGCCATGACAGTGAGGGCATTTTCAGCTGTATCAGCTCTTTCGAGTCCAAGTCTAAAACAAAATTAAGATGTTACCTCGTGTACTTATCTTGTTTTAGAAGAATTCTTAAACATTAATATTACAGTTGAATCTGAACAGTGAATACTATGATGGGGTGTCCCTGTCTAAACTGGAAAGGTATCAGACCCCTTCACTCAGAAGAAAGGATGAACCTACCTGTTAACCTCCTTGTTAAGCTGCTGGATTGTATATCTGATTGGCTATGTGCTTCCTCAATAGGGGAGCATGCAATAAAATGGAAGTGTGTAAGGGAGGAAGAAGGTTCCCTGGAAGTGTCCTCATTTAAACTCTCCCCCGCTCCTTCCTAAGTGGGAATTAACTGCCTACTCTGAACTAAGAAAGAAAGGTTAAACTATTGGCAGAGACTTCTGCCATAGTAAGCCTAGTTTTCTTCTTAATTGCTTGTTTCTTGCCAATTGGAAATTGTCAAAAAAAGAAGCTGGTCTTTTTCTTTGTTTTTGTACATTTGTTTTATTTGGGGATCTTTGTTCAGGTTCTCATTATGTTCCAGCTCAACTACTCTACCAGCCTCTCAAACAATCATCTTCTCTGCCCATCAATTTGATCTGCTCACTCCTCCTTAAATCCTTCTTGTGGCTCCACGTCTATTATAACACCAGTTTTTAAACATCTTATCACCACCCTTAAAGCTCTTCTGCCATTCTCTTGTCACGCTTTACATTGTCCATGGTGTCTCCTCCATTAGTGTTTGCACATTCATCTCTGTGGCCCCCATATATGGTACAACCTCCATGAGCTCACCCATAAGCCTCTACTCTGCCTACAATTAAGTCCCTTCTAAGTGTGACAAAAGAAAATTTGGGGAAGAACACTTACAAGGCTTGGTCCCAATCCCTCAAACTACAATTGTGTGCTTGTGAGAATTACAATTCATAATTATATCTTTACAAAAATTCTAGTAGTACTGATAGAACAATTTCTAATATCTTTGTTTTCACAGTCCACGTTAATGCTTCATCTACCTCAAAAATTCACAGTGACTTTAACAAAAGTTGGAGCAGGCCTTTCTTCCTCAAAGTGTTCATATTTTAACCAACAACAGAACAGCAGAGAAGGCAGGGTCCTTGCCTTCAGAGATATGTTCATTTCTATATAAAAACTGTATCTGGGTTATAACTTAAAACCAAATTCAACATAGTATATCTATCTAAATACAACTAGAGTATGTGCCAACCTGAGGAGGTCCATGCCTAGGAGTGCTTCGTTATTACAGACTTCTTCTCGTCCCCACACTGCTTCATTCCCAATGCAAACTCCATGTTCATTGGCTCCCATTTCAGCACCCCACATCCAAGATGGACGACTCAAAACAACTGCATATGTTTTTGCTGCTTGCTCAATTTCTATATAAGTGCACTGCAATATAAATCATGGCATGAGAAGTGTAATAAAAATCAAAATGCTACTTACTGAATGCAGGGCCTGAAAGTTCTCCTTCAGCTACATTTTCCTTGTGAGAGGAGCTTCCAACAAAATCATATCTTATTTAAAATTTCCCCTCTTCTCCTTATCCCACAAAACCATAGAATAGTAAACTATAATTAAAAAACCCAAATTCAATAGAAATACATGTATATGCTACGTAATTTACATTGGTGGACAAAATATCTGGTATCTAGTTTCCTATTCAAATGATTAAAGGGATACTCCTACATACTTTGGATCCCCAAACTCTATCTATTTTAAAATAGTTCTCCAGTCAAGGTCACTGTTAAACATAGCTAGGGAAGTAGTTAGCTGGACGTTTCAAAGGCCTGTAAACTGATTTCTATGCTGCAGGTAGATAAGGGTTTAGATTCTCTGCTGTAGGAGATGTTGGGTATCTTTGGGTATCTAAAATAATGTGCTACTAACAACAATCTTCATCACAAAAGGCCAAGTGTTACTAAAAGTGGGTTTAGAGTGACTCAAATAAAAGAGGGGCCTCAAAAGCAGAATCTGAGTGGGTGCACTGAGCTGACTCACTGCACTGTCAGTGGTTATTTGTGACGGTGGGTTATGATCCTGCTGTGCTATTACACACAATACAAAACATATACTATTTTACAGCTTGTGCTTGGCCAAACATAGGCGATTTTTTAAAAAAATAATACTTAATTCTGTCCTATGTTTATTGTAGGGTGGACAAGTGCCATTAGTTTCTGTTCAAGAACACTCTGCTCTTACCTCAAGCTTGTCACCTGCCCTATGCGAAGCAGCAGGGACATAGACTATCTCTTGCACTTCATCAGAGGGTCTATCGGAATTTTTTCCGAAAACAACCCGGCTGCCAACTGCTGCTGGAGGCAGCGCCACGAATGTGTCACAGGAGCAGGGTTCAGCGGTTCCTGAAGCCATCCTAGAAATCACTAATAACGGACAGGGATGAACGTAGAAGTCAGGGGTGGGGGCGCTTCCCGCGGGGGGGGGGGGGACGGGGACTGGGTGCAATGCGGAGTGGAACAGGTTCCCGAAACCCAGACTTAGCAGCCACCCCCTGGGCACGAGCTGACGTGCAAACGGTAACGAGGGAGCCGCTCTCCCGCGGCACCGGCCGGGACGTGAGGCCGCGGCCCTTGCCCCGGAGCTGGCGGCAGCCCCCAAACCGCTACGGCAGCGCGGGGCGTTACTGCAGCCCGAGCGGGTCCCGCTGTGTCCCTCAGTGTGGCAGGTCCCGGGATCCCGCAGGGCCAGGCGCGCCCAGCGGGCGGGGGAGGGGGATTCACGGATCGCGTAGGGGACCAGGAACTGTCAGCGGGGGGGACGGGGCGGGGCTACGGGCTGTCAGGCCCGGGGGGGGGGGGGGGGGGCCCCCCCCGTCGCACCCGGCGCCCCCCCCCCCCCCCCCCCCGGCGGGTGGGGGGGGGGGGGACGCCCCCCCCCCCCCCGCGCGGGGGGGGGCGCGGGCCTCCGCGCAGGTCTCACCTGGCGCACGCGGCCCGCCGCCTGGCTGCGTGTGGGGGCAGGTATCACGCCGCCCCGCCCCTTGCAGGAAGCTCCGCCCCCTGCCCCGGAAGCTTGGGCCCGGCCTGGCGCAGTGGTAGAGCTACTCGAGCGAGCGGCCTGAGCCGGCCCCGCCGCCGCCATGGGGAAATCCTTCGCCAACTTCATGTGCAAGAAAGACTTTCACCCCGCCTCCAAATCCAACATCAAGAAGGTGAGAGGGCGGGGCCGGACCCCCGGTGCAGCCCGCCCCTCCCCCCCGACCCCGGCCCGGCCGGAGCCCCCGACCCCCGGTACAATCCCCCGTCCCCCGGCCATAGCTACCGACCCCCGTACAACGTCCCCCCGACACCGCCCCGGCCAGAGCCACCGACTCCCGGTACGACCCCCGCTGCCGTCCTGGTACATACCAGTCTAGAGTCCCTGACCCCCCAGTACACCCTCCCTCCGTATAACCCCGGCCGGAGCCACTGACCCCCAATATCGCCACGGTTACAGCCACTGACCCCTAATACTGCCCCGGACAGATCCCCTGACACCCGGTACAACCTGCTGGTACCGCCCTAACCAGAGACGCTGACCCCCAGTACATAGCCTCCCATCCCCTCGGTAACTCCTCTGGTAAATTTGGGCCATGTATTTTTTTCCTCGGAAAGGAGACTTAATTTTGATGAGGTTTGGCCGTACCATGCTGGCTATTGACCTGAAGCAACTTTGGGTTTGATAGTTTTAAAGCGCAGTAAGAGTTATCACACATGGCATAGCTAGCTAGCTGTTCCAGAATAAATCCATGTGTAGACAAACCCTTACCTTGTTTGCCAATTAACTCCAGGTAGTTAACACATTTGTAAACGTTGTTCCAGACATCTGTATCTGTAATGAACATTTGGGGAGCATGCAGAGTAATCTTTACAAGTATGTTATGTACCTTCAGTTAATAAGGGGGAGGGAAATTTCTAGGGTAAACAAATCAGGGAGGCTGGTTATAACACACAAGAGGTAGGTCCTAATCTTGGCTCTGATCTGGAAACAGATATGATATGGCCACATTAATACATCTATTTGCATTATCAAGTCCCTTATTTTAAGTCACCTGCATTCATGTATAGAAGTTGGTAATCTGTTTTTCATTTCTGCATTTTTAAACGTGAGATTGTGATTTAACTGCATTTTCAGTTAACAAATTATTGCTAGCTAATTATTGCTTCATTTAAAGAAGGACTGTATGCAAGATTTTGCTGTGAGATTGATTTTTAGGTGTGGATTAATCAGTGTGTGATCATAGGAAATAACTAGATTTAACAGCCCATCTGAAGTGTGACCTTTTACTTTGCCTCTATATAATGTAAGACATAAAGATGAGACAATTGTATACTAAAGCTTACAGCCACAAAATAGAAAATTGCACCAATAACAAATGAGGATGCTGGAACAGATTCATTGACAGAAGTGAGCATAGACCAGGGGTGGGCAAACTTTTCGGCCCGAAGGCCACATTGGGTTTGCAAAATTATATCGAGGGCTGGGTAGGAAAGGCCCTGCCCCCAATCCAGCCCCTTCCCACTTCCCGCCCTTGACTACTCCATGAGAATCCTTGACCCATCCAACCCCCACTACCTTGTCCCCTGACTGCCCCTTCCACAGACCCCTAACCACCTCCCAGGACCTGACTCCCCACCCAGTTCCCCTGCTCTCTGTCCTCTGACTGCCACAACCCCTATCCACCTTCCCACCCCCAACCACCCCAGAATCCCACCCCAACCAACCCACCCTACTCCCTGATTGCCCCCTTCAAAGCCTCCACCACCACCTTGGAACCCCCCCATTCCCCCTTACCATAGCTGCTGTGGGGGGGGGAGCATGCAGCCCTGGCCCCCAGAGCTCTGCCCGTGCAAGGTGGCTCTGGGGTAGAGGGGGAGTGCACAGCCCCGGCTTCCAGAGCTCTGCCGGGGCGGCGTGGCTCCGGGAGAGGGGCCAGTGGGCAGCCCCGGCCCCCAGAGCGCTGCCCGTGTGGTTCCGGGGGAGGGGCCAGCACGCAGCCCTGGGCCCCCAGAGCGCTCCCCGTGCGGCTCTGGGGGAGGGGCCAGTGCGCAGCCCCGGGCCCCCAGAGCACTGCCCTTGCTGTGCGGCTCTGGGGGAGGGACGAGCACGCAGCCCCGGCCCCCAGAGCGCTCGCGGCGCGGCTCCAGGGGAGGGGCCAGCGAGCAGGCGTGGCTCTGGGAAAGGGGCAAGCGCTGCCACTGAGGCGTGGCTCGGGAGCGGGGGGCACAGCCTCCCGCCGCGGGCCGGATGTGGCCCGTGGGCTGTAGTTTGCCCACCCCTGGCATAGACCCTGAAAGAAGATGCCTCATCAGGAAATAGTTTGTTTAGGGGATCAGGGCAGTACAAGGCAGTCCTATGTAACTCCTCTGGCCACACACCCTCTCCCAGTTGTGGGCAGTGCTGGCTGGAGAGACGGTGTGTGGCCAGAGGAGTTGGGTAATATGTGCCTTCATTATATCCCTTAATCAACTTCAGTCAGAGTTACCCCACCACCTGACTGGCAGAAGTCCTGGGAAAGGGTGGAAACACTATCTGACCTTCCCGAAGGCCAGAATGGTTTGAGGCTCGGGGGCTGGCTTTGTCTATTCTATATAGATTTTTATACTGCCGTCATCACCATGGTGTTGAAGTGTTTTCCTAGTAGTGTCCACTGAAAGTGTAACACTGAGCTCTGCAGTGACTGGTATATTTAGTACCTTTGAGCTAACCATTGTGCATATTTGTACATGTAAATGCATATGTGCAGTATTTGTTATAAATAACTAAATAGTTCGTAAAGGATCAAAGTGCTGCTAGGTGATTATCACGCCATTATCCTTATCCAGGATTGGTGTGATTTATTCTGCTGTTCAGAAACCCACGTTTAGGCTGCAGTCTTGATCCACAGAGCCAGAGGTGACGGAAGATCCATAAATTGGCAGAGCCACAGGCCCCTGAACCATGACCCCACCTCCTCGCATTGTCCTCTTTCCCCAAGGCCCAGCCCCCTCGAGCTTGCCCCTCTCTGACACCTCCCCCCATTGTTCACACTCATGGCTGGTAAAAAGTGGGAGGAACCATGGACCCCTGGCTTCCCCTATTCCAGTGCCCCTGTGCAGCCAGCTCTGGACTGACTGCTTTTCCTACCTTGCTGAGATGCTTATTTCCAGCAGCCCATCCCAGTCCAGGCAACCTTCCTCCTCCTGCCATGTGTGAGATGAAAAAAGCTATAATTTGACAATTCATTTTTTAAATAATTTCTATGGCATCTCTATAGAGGAAAATAACCTAAAATTGGATGATGGTAGTATTGCTTCATTTTATTATCCTGTTATACATTTATTTAATCTATTTGCTTCTTTCGGTGGGTTAAAATGCTTTAACTCTTATCTTTTTACAGTCTAACTTTTGATTTTAGCTATTTTTTTATGATGTGCACATCTGTAGAAAAATGACCACCAAATGGTACCTCACTTATCAACATCAGTTTGCAATATAATGATTGTTTGCTGCACATATAGGCATAGTCAGACATTATTTTATAGAATATAGTTTTGTACGGGCATCCTTTTATGTGAAGAATTCGTAGATGTTATTTGATAAGCAGAAGATCACAATTCTAATCATGTTAATATTAAGGCTATTGATTAATTGCAGTTAACTCACACGATTAACTCAAGAAAATTAATTGTAATTAAAAAAATCACAATCACACTGTTAAACAATAAAATACCAATTGAAATTTATTAAATATTTTTGGAAGTTTTTCTTCATTTTCAAATATATTAATTACAACACAGAATACAAAGTGTACAGTGCTCACTTCATATTATTTTTATTACAAATATTTCACTGTAAAAATAACAAATAGTATTTTTCAAGTCACCTCATACAAGTACTGTCATACAATCTCTTTATCATGAAAGTTCAACTTACAAGTGTAGGATTTTTTGTTACATGACTGCACTCAAACAAAACTATGTAAAACATTAGCGCCTACAAGTCCACTCAGTCCTACTTTATTCAACCAATCACTCAGACAAACAAGTTTTTTTACCTTTGCAGGAGATAATGCTGCCCACTTCTTAATTACAATGTCACCTGAAAGTGAGAACAGTCATTTGCATGGCATTGTTTTAGCTAGCATTGCAAGGTATTTACATGCCAGATGTGGTAAAGATTCGTATGTCCCTTCATGCTTTGGCAGTCGTTTGGGAAGAGGTGCTTCCATGCTGATGAAGCTCGTTTAAAAAAAAAAACTGTGTTAATTAAATTAGTGACCAAACTCCTTGGGGGAGAATTGTATGTCTCTGGCTCTGTTTTCCCTGCATTCTGCCAGTTAACCACATTCTACCCAAGTGATGAACTAGCACACCTGTGTTTTAAGAACACTTTCACTGCAAATTTGTCAAAATGCAAAGATGATACCAATGTGAGATTTCTAAAGATAGCTACAGCACTCAACCCAAAGTTTAAGAATCTGAAGTGTCTTCCAAAATCTGAGAGGGCCGAGGCATGGAGCATGCTTTAAGAATCTTAAAAGAGCAACATTCTGATGCAGAAACCACAGAACCCAAACCACCACAAAAGAAAATAACCCTTCTTTTGATGGCATCTGACTCATGATGAAGATGAACATGTCAGTGTGCACTGCTTTGGATAGTTATCGAGCAGAACCCATCATTAGTATGGATGCATGTCCTCTGGAATAGTGGTTGAAACATCCAGGGACATGTGAATCTTTAGCGCAAAAATATTATTTCTTTTTTTACAGTGCAAATATTTGTAATAAAAATATAAACTGAAAACTATACACTTTGTATTCTGTGTTGTAATTGAAATCAATATATCTGAAAATGTAGAAAATATCCAAAAATATTTAAATAGTGTTCTGTTACTGTTTAACAGTGCAATTAATTGCGATTAATTTTTTAATTGCTTGACAGCCCTAGTTAATATACAAGTAGATTGTTTTATGTGCATCTATGCTATAATAGGATTTTACTTTGTTTAAAGAACATTTAAGATTAATTTTTAACTAGTGTGTGTTTTAAATAGGTATGGATGGCAGAACAGAAAATATCATATGATAAGAAGAAACAAGAAGAACTAATGCAACAATACCTTAAAGAACAGGAATCTTATGATAATAGGTGAGAACTTCCACAATATTAACAAAAGCTAAATTTTCCTCCCTCTCTGTATTTTATGGTATCGAGAAACAGCCCACATTCAGGTGCTTGAAGTTGCATCACCACCTGGTTTCCATGGGTCCCATAGTCCTATAAGTTTCTCATCATTTTGAACAGTGATTGATAAATTTGAGTCTATGTAAGCAGAGGTCATATGGATTTTGGTCCCTCCTTTTTTGTTTTGGACCATCATTTTTCTGCTTGCTCCACTAATACTCAAAGAGTTTTGTGTATTCATCTGATTCACATAAATGCAATACTACAGTCTTTGCTTGAAGCAACAAGTTACCAGATATTGCTGCAAATGTGTGTGGTGCAAACGTACGAGCCTATGTCTGTTTTTCATAATGCTGCTAGCACAGAAGTAAGACAGATATTTCTGAAACATTCATGTATTGTGTTATGTAGCAGCATCTGCAAAGCCATTGACCAATCTCTACATTCTTTTAATATTTAATCTGTAATATTAACACAAACATATGGGAAATTGTGAATTATTGTCACAATTTCCATGTGCATTTTTCATGTATATTTTAAAATAGCTCTTCTGGTAAAAAAAAAAAAAATGTAAATTTGTGCATTTCCTGTGGTATGTCCTAAACTCTGTTCTTTTAATTTAGATTGCTTATGGGTGATGAGCGTGTGAAGAATGGTCTTAATTTTATGTATGAGGCCCCGCCAGGAGCAAAGAAAGGTACTTCTGATTTCTTAACATCTTATGGGAAATTTGATTTAAATATATTGTCCACTTGCACAAAAAACTGTTAATAACCATAAGGTTGCAAAGTCAAGTGCTCAAAATTTAGGAAATGTCATACTTAATGTCCAGGCAACCTTTGTGCACTTGCATTATGAGATATGCAGTCTTTTATGACATGATCACAAACTATTGTCTACACAGGAAAACTATTTCTTAGTGTTCTCTGGAATGAGAAACGGGGGGTTTTTTTTGGTATCAGAGGGGTAGCTGCGTTAGTCTGGATCTGCAAAAGCGACAGAGTCTTGCAGCACCTTAGAGACTAACAGATCTTAGGGATCATAAGCTTTCCTGGGCTAAGACCCACTTCATCAGGTGAATGTTGTGGAAATCTCTAGAGGCAGGTATAAATATGCAGGCAAGAAAGCAAGGTAAATTCAATCAGGGAAGGTGAGGCCCACTTCCAGCAGCTGATCTGGAGGTGTGAACATCCAGAGAGAGGAAACTGCTTTTGTAATTGGCGAGCCATTCACAGTCTATGTTAAGTCCAGACCTGATGGTGTCGAATTTGCAGATGAACTGGAGCTCAGCAGTTTCTCTTTGAAGTCTGGTCTTGAACTTTTTTTGCTGCAGGATGGCTGTCTTTAAATCTGCTATTGTATGTCCAGGGAGGTTGAAATGTTCTCTTACAGGCTTTTGTATATTGCCATTGCCTTTGTGTTTTGTTTTGTTTTTTTTTAAGTAAATTTTTTTTCAAGATCAGGAGAAGGTACATCCCTGACAAAGGTGATCCGTGTTTCCCCTGCCAAATTTCAAGTCTTTGCTCCAAAGCATGGTGGTGCTAGAGCTTCTCACTGAAATGGTTGTAAAGATTTATTTTTTTAAAAAAAACCTTGGCAAAACAACATATTTTACCCTAATAGTGTTCTCAGAAATGCCTTAAGCTTTTTTGCTAAAACTTAAAAAAAAATCAAAAAAAATCTCAGCCTGAGGCAGAAACCTGGCATAGGACATTTCAACCCAAATGACTGAAATTTGGGAAAGTTGTTATAAGTGACTGAAACAGGGCCTTATATGGGAAGGGTCAGGCAACTGTTCTATAGTAGAATCTTCCAGAAATAGTGTGCTGTAGATAGGAAAAAAACTGCTAGTGTTCTATATATGTTATTAAAAGTGAGTGGCATATGAATAAGGTAGTACTTTAATGGGTCTATGTAACATGCTAAGATTTTCTTCTAATTACAAAAGAGTACATCACTAAAAAGCATATAACATTTAATCAGAATAATCAAATAGCCCACATCTTGTCAGTATGAACAGAGAGAATCTGAATCCACATTAAAGCCCTTGGAAATGAGATAGCTTCCTTGTAGTAAATAAAGTTCTTTAATTTAACTTAAAAGCTCTTAAATCAGTTTTTTAAAAAGACTGTCAATTTAAACAATCTTAGACACAAATGTAATCTTTTAACTTTAATATTGTTATAATTAATCCTTAAAATGACTCTCTGAAATACAGGAAATTTTGTTTTCCTCTAGTTTTTGTTAGTTTACATTGTGTGTCTGACAGCTTTTTGGGTATAGTTGGATTGTCTCTTTCCCCAGTATAGTCAATAGGTTTCCCCTGTTTTCCAGTTTCCCTGGAGTGAGAAACATTTCTTAAAGTTACCATTATTGTAAAACCACAAAAATAAGCAAGGGACTAAGGGACAGTCATAGTACCTGAAATAACATTTTGTTTTGTTTTTTTGTTTTGTAATGACTACATTTCTAGTTGTGTTTTATGGTACTTTTAACCAAAGAAATTAATATAACTAGAACTTGCCTTACAATAACAATGGAACTAATTTCCAGTGGTTTCTAATGAGAAAACTGATTGATTCAGTTCCTCTTCATGTCAGCAACCTGTGCCCCTGGTAGGAAGTACAGTAGAACCTTATTAATGACACAGATTTTGAATTACCACTTTTTGTAAATTAACAAGTAAGAATAGTCCTTTGTCACAAAATTTGTTCATTTATCTTGACAAGTACCGTTTAGGTTTAATTTATTTTTATTTCATAGTCTAGTAGTAAATGTAGGTGAGTATATTTGTAAAAGTAATGATAAGCAGTAATATGAGATCTCGCTATAGCACTATTGTTCAGTTGCTACAAAGTCAAGTGAAGCTGGTAGAGTTTATATAAGAATAACCAGATTTGTGGTTAGTTAATGAGAATTAGTGAGATTCTACTGTATCATTAAGAAAGCAGCCACTGCAGAGAGATGCTGAATAATTATCCAGGAATAATGAGAGTATTTTAAAAAAAAACCCTAAGAAATCCTTAACATTATAGCATTTGCAGACAGTTACTTAAAGCAGTGGTTCTCAGTCAGGGGTATGCATACCCCTGGGGATATGCAGAGGTCTTCTGGGGACATCAACTGATCTAGATTTTGCCTAGTTTTACAACAGGGTACATAAATTCTAGCAAAGTCCATACAAACCTAAAATTTCATACAGATGTTCTATATACTGTACACTGACATGTAAATACAATATTTATATTCAGTTTGATTTATTTTATAATTTTGTGTTAAATTAGGAAGTAAGCTATTTTTCAGTAATAGTATGCTATGACAATTTTGTATTTTTATGTCTCTTTTTGTAAGCAAATAGTTTTTAAGTGAGGTGAAACTTGGGGTACTTGGAAGTATGCAAGACAAATCAGACTCCTGAAAGGGGTACAGTAGTCTGGAAAGGTTGAGAGTCTGTGACTTAAACTTTAAGTCTTAAAGGATCTGTGCTTTTAGAGCTGTTTCTAACTCACTGTAACCTATCACTGGAGTTTTCCTTAAATCAAAATCTTTGTATGATAAACATTAATTTAATTTGGTGTAATAATGTTTTACTATGAAAACTTATTTTAAGTATTTTCTCAACAATTGAAAAGGTAGACCCCTGTAAGCACTTAAGCACATGCATGACTTTTCTAGCATAAGTAGCCCTGTGGAAATCTATCAGACTCCTCATAGTAGTGAAGTTAAGCTTGTGCATAAGTGTTAGGCGGATCAAAGCCCTGTTTGGTACACTCAACTTCACTAATAAATGCAGAGCTCAACACCAAGTTGCAGAAGTGCTACATAACTTCAGCTCCTTTGTTGTGTGTTTGAGAAGTCTGAGGGGAAAGAATGTTATACCTATGTTTCAAGGCAGTATTACAATATTATAAACCATTAAAATGTTCTGCCTCCAATGTAGATATCCACAAGAGGCTATGACTGTGATTAATGATTAATGTCTTGTCTTGTTTTTTTTTCATGCTTTTCTGAAGAAGAAACCAAAGAGGTAATCCAACACATCAATTCTTAACACTTTCTGTACAATTACTTAATATAACTTTCAAATTTGATATGAGATTTTCAATGTTCTTGTATTTTATGTTTTACAGCAAGAGGGAGAAACTGAGTACAAATTTGAATGGCAGAAAGTAGCCCCACGAGAAAAGTAAGAACTATTTATTTATCTGGATAAAATCTACTCTTTTTGGAGCCAGTTTCCATTTTGTTGTGCTTTCTTTCTGTCTGTTCCCTGTCATGCAGGTGGTTTCTCTTATTCTCTCATGGCTGATTAGTCAAGCTTTTAAAACTAGAACACACAAACTCCTCAATCAGCTATTTTTCTCTTGTTTTCAAATATGAACCCAGAACAAAAACACCTGTTCCACTACTGAACACTTAAGTATTGAAATTCCTTCCACTTGCGTGTATTGTTTTGAGATACTTTGATTTTGGAATAGGTATGCATCCTATACATCTAACAATGAGATGTTCTGTAGATGTTTTGCATATGATAGTTTGAAAAACTTTTCTGGTTATTTGATTGTATTAATCTTAAGGCTTTTTAATCTGTTTCTTTTTGCATGTAATAGATATGCTAAGGATGACATGAACATCAGAGACCAGCCATTTGGTATCCAGGCAAGTTACATTTACCTTTGTGAGAGTCTTAGTTGTTTGTCTAACTACATGACAGTCACATTAATCGTATCTTATTCAGTAAGTTAAAACACCTCCTTAGACTTAAGAACATAGCAAATTACTAGAAGACATGAAATTCTATTGTTAACTCAGTTATGTCTGCTGTTTATTCGTCAGGTGCGGAATGTGAGGTGTATTAAATGTCACAAGTGGGGTCATGTAAACACTGACCGAGAATGTCCTTTGTTCGGTCTTTCTGGAATTAATGCAAGTTCAGTTTCCAGTGATGGATCAGGTAGGCACTAGAAATGTATTTAAAATATTTTGTAATTGTATATCTCAAGAAGGACTGGCCATAAATCTTGAAGGCATTTCTTAGATCTAACTGTTGAATGTACAGTTAACCTCATGTTTCAAATGGTAGATGAAATAGGAAACAAGAATCCTTGATTCTAAATGTTGTATCTATTGTAATTTCTAGATCATATCTTAGATTCTAAAGATCTAGTTAGTAACACATGAAAGAAAAATCCCCTGAACATTGTCCTAGTGACATTGCTTTTCCCCTTTATGTAGGCATCTAGTTCTGATGCAGCCTTGTGATGTCTACTTCAGTTCTGAATGGAAAAAAGATGCTTCTCTGTTGATAAACTAAACAGTTAAATGGACCATCTAAATAAAGTAACCACAATTCACACTTAAACTATAAGGGCATGAGAAGTAGGGAACACCAATTCATACTGGTGAGATAGTTTGTCTTAATTTCTTAGATCTCTGAAGTGCCTAAATAAATTAATCAACAAGAATTGAGGCTTAGTTTTCTAAATGCCACATTTTCCCCGGTGTTAGGTTTTCCCTGCTTCAAGAACAGTGATTTTGCTCTGTTTTCTTTCTTGTTTACTAGAAACCCTCACTCTGCATTTTATTTTTAGATCATACCGTTCTTCAATCAGACGCATATGTGATTAATACATAGCATGCTATATTTACTCTGAATGCTTGAGGGGAATTCAATTTTTGTCTTCAGTAATTTGGCCCAAGACTGTGACACTTTCACAGTCATAATGAAGTTAGTATTTAAAAGTGATTCTAGTTGCACTGAAGAGGTGTGTGACAAAAACATGAAGGAGTTTTCATGCTGTGCCACATTCCACTGCAGACTATAGAGAATCTTATAGTCTGAGAATGAAATGTATTCTCAAGTCATTTCTTCAGAAACGCCATTACAGTAGGCACCCTGGTTAACTTTCTGAGCAGAGAGGCCAAGGATAGAAACTAAACTGTCATTTTCATGTAATAACTATTAGTTCTTTTTGCACGGTCAACCTATTGACGATATGCTTTATCTAAAGGGACTAATTCATAACGTTGTTGGTGTTCCTTTATTGAAAGGAAGTGTCATAAAGCTTTACTTCAAGGAACTGTATATCATGCTGCTTTGCTTTTAAGCATTGTCAAAAGATCATAGAAACTGTATAGTTGTGGATGAGATGGCAGTCTTTGAGCCTCTGGATTCAATGGCTTATAGTGTTGTTTACAGCTTAAAAAAAATTTTGATTGGAAAGTTTTACTGGTATATGTGTATGGGTAGGGGGATGGGGAAATATACTTTACAGCTATTACTAGTAAGACATGCTTTTATACTCAGAAAATTCAATTTTGTGCTGAATTCAGTTAACATATATAATCCTCAAGTAGTCTCTTGAGAAATTTAAAAGCGCTTGTAAATAAGCATTCACACACATTGTATTGTGCTTATTCATCTTCCCATTCATAACTGCTTCAAGGTCACTTTTCAGGGTCTGTTTATTGAAAACCTAACTAGTTTGTCATCAATCCTAAATAATCTCTGAGTGTATGAAGCCTTTTCCTAGTCAGGTGCCTGTCCCCAGGGCATCTTCCCAAGCAACTGCTAAGAGCATAGTGAAAGGGATTTAGTACATCTGACATACTTTCCATTTGAACATAAGAACTATAAATTCCACATTTTGTGTGCTCTGAAGCCAGGTACCTCCTAGCACAATCACTTCTTGAAATTTTCAGCTTTAGACCCTAAAAGAAAATGTGTGATCCTGAGCAACTCCCGATGCCTTTTTTAAATAGGAGAGAGTGTAGGGAGATGACTGGTCAGGTTTGGGGCAAATCTAGGGTGCATATTTTAAATTTGTTTGCATGTGTGATCTCTTGAATTAAATACAAGACACACTGGTACTTTTCTGGAGGGTTTTTTGTTTGTTTGCTTTTAGGAAATTAAATGCAAAGCACTATAGTTGGGATTTTCAGATACTCTCAGCATTGGTCTAATTCTGTTCCCATTCATTTAATGGGGCAAAGTTAGGTCTTCCTGGAGCATTTTTGAAAATTTCCTCTATGTAAATGCAACGTTTAATGTGGAAAGATAAATTACAGAAGTTAAGAAATTCATTTATTCCCACAGCAGCCATAACTCAGCCACATTGCACGTGCACCAATGTATTAAAGCTAAAGCTGTATACAATAAAACAGGATAATACAAGCCAAAGCCTGAACTCAGGGCATAGCCCAAATAAGTGAGATGTGGGAGGAAGTTTTCCCCCATGGCTCTGCTACTCTGCGGGAAAGCAACCACTGTAGAGCTATACTCCAGCTATCATGATAGCCTCAGAGGTGCAGTAGCTCTTGCTGCTGAACCTCCCTAAAGAGAAAGCGAGTTTGGTTCATAGATCCGTGCAGTAGATTTAGCATTCTTCTTTGCGATCTTGCTCATGTGTCTTCCAATGGTGTGACCTCGCCTCAGAAAGATTTTCCCTTGGTGGTATCCATTTGGTTGGTTCTTGTGCTCCCTGGAGTCACGCTCTCATAGCGTTGGTATAAAGGGCTCTGCTGACCCACCGCTCCCTCCTCAATTCCTTCTTACTGCCCATAACAATTGCTGGAACTTTAGCTCATCCTTATGTTTTTCTGCAAGTACATTTCTCAATGAGTTTCTATTACTGTATATAGTTAGTTGTAGTGGTTAACTTTTAGTTAATTAGTGGACTCTGCTTAGTGGGGTTAGCCCTTCCCCGGCACTGGTGCATGCCACATTCCCCAGGCTTGAAGCTGTGCACGTCATGCCATAAACCAATGCATATTAGTAACCCATTCCAGCTGTCTCAACTCTCTGTGGGAGTTCCCCGTGTAGGAGGACTGCAGGATCTGCAAGGGGTTCAGGCCCCATACTAAGAAGGACAGAGACACCAGACTCAAGTTGTTCCTCATGGAGGCAGCACTTTGTCCCACCTTGGGGCCAAGCCAACTCAGCACCAAGTACTTTGGCTTCAGTAAGGAGCACCCCAGCATCTCTGAGAGATTGAGCACAGTTCTGCTTCTCCAGTATTGAGGAAGGACTCTTCTCTTTCCCAGGAGTCCTAACACCTACAGTCACCCCAGTGCTGAAGAAAACCACTCCTGCATGGACTCTCAGCACACGTCTTGAGAAACAAGCAGAGGAAAACTGACTGCGGGTGATCCCCAACCCCAAGGGATGTTGCACACAGAGATGCTAGGCAGAGAGTGACCCATGCTGGGCCACTCAGAGATACTAGCTGTGTGGACATACCGTTGACTCTGGCCCCTGGAACAGTGCCATTGAGTCCAGCGCCTTTGGACTCTCCTCCAAGAGAGAGCCATCACAGTGCAATTATTCTGGCATTACCATCAACACGAGACATTTGAGGCAGCAAGGAAATGGTTGTCATTTCCGGTACCACCATTCCCCACCATTCTGGAGCTATCAGCGGCGGCACGGGAGGTTAGAGCCATGCAGCACTAAGACCCAGGCACCATCAAAAGGGAAACCTCTGATGATGAGACAGCACCGATCTCCTCCCTCCTGGGACCACTCGCTAGCACCGGTCAGCACCACTCGACTTTGTTTGCCAAGAAGTGACTGCTTGGAGGTAGAGTCATATGCCTCCTGCAGGAGCTGACACCACTCTAACTGGCATTCTCCAATGGTCGACATGAGCCAAGGCATTTTGCTGGCGGTCTGGCCACCAGTGCAGTGGCAGATGCCACTACAGTAGCTGTTTTGGAACCCCCCTGGACTTCCATCAGTTCAGAGATCACAGTCCATAGGGTCCTATTTTGTTTTATCAGAGTCTAGTTATCTCCCTTAGAACAGGGACCAGGTCCCTGTACCAAGCCCAGTGCCAAATTTCAAGACCTAGCAGTGCAAGACAGTGCCCATTGTCTGTGCAGAACTGCTTCCTCCTCTTTCTCCTTCTCCTCCTGATGAAGCGGTTTCAGGAAAAAGTGTAGTGGTGTCCCAAGATGATTATAGGCCGCATCTGGAGTTCAAGAGGGTAGCTCAAAACCTGGGGATCCAGGTGGAGGACATCACATAATTCTCCCATGCCGTGGTGGAAATTCCAGTGGCATTTGTCCTTCAATTAGGCCATTTTTGACCACATCAAAGCCTTATGGCAGACCCCTGCGTTCCTGCAACAGTAGTGAAGTGGATGGAGAGAAAGTACTTTATTCCACCCAAAGGTATGAATTCCTCTACACCAGTGGTTCCTAAACTTTACCAACCCATGAACCCCTTTCACTAAAATGTCAAGTCTTGCAAATCCCCTCCTAAAAGTGAACATTTGCAGGGATTTTCTCCTTTATCTGAGTATAAATTAGAAAAGCAGTGCTCTTGGAAATATAGCATTGGTTTTTATGATGTGCTTATTACACACTGTATTATTAATTATTATTTATCATGACACTATTACATTATGAAAACGGCAACACTCTTCTGAGAACTCACTTCTGTTACTTTGAATAAGTCTGTTATAAAACAAGGCTCCTAGATTTCATCAAGGAGTATCAGATGTGAAACAGCATGCAGGGATTTAAAAAGACAACTCAAATCAAGAATTCCTCCTACCCAAGCATTCAGATCTTGAGCAGTCCAGGCAAACCCTACACATTACAATAAAGCTTAAACTTGTTCTTCTTCATCATTTTAAAAATAACACTAGCTGCCTGTTTCATTTTAAAAACAGCAACAAATATCCACCTCCCTTTGCATTTCTTATAAGGAGTCTTGAAGTTTAAATCTCCTCGGTGTGATAGATATACTTGCTTTGATCTGCTCAGCTCTTGGAAGTCCAGGGGCTTCGGGCTACTGGCCTTGTGCTGCCCAGGGTTCCTAGGGACAGCTCTGTCCACCATTAGGGAATTTTTTCCTGAGAGCCCCCGTAAGATTTTGTGAACCCCCAGGGGTTCCTGAACCCCAGTTTGGGAACCACTGCTCTACGCCATCCTTCACCGGATTTGCTGGTAGATTCAGGAGCCGATGAATGGGAGCAGCAAGGGCCAACTCCCAAGGACAAAGATGCAAAAATCTGGACTTTTTTGGCAAGAAGGGTCTACTCAACTAGTGGCCTCCAGCTCAGGATTGTGAACTAGCAAGTGCTCCTGAACCACTATGATTTCAATTCCTGAAACGCAATGGCAAATTTTAAGGAACTATTGCCACAGGAGTCCAGGGTGAATTCTCGGCCCTAGTTCAGAAGGAAAAATCAGTGGCAAGGGTGTCCCTTCAGGCAGCCCTGGACACAGCAGAGCCTGCAGTCTGATCCATGGCTTCAGCTGTAATTATGAGGAGAAACTCATGGCTTCAATCCTCTGTTACCCTATGAGGTGCAGCAGACATTTCAGGATCTTCCCTTTGAAGGCACATCATTTTTCTCTGAGCAAACAGATGCCAAGCTACATAGTCTGAAGGCTCAAGCCACCCTGAAATCCCTAGTGTTACATACTCCAGCTTCTTCTAGGAAGCATTATAAGCCCCAACTGGTGGCTTGTTTCTGCCTGCCACAGTCAAGACAAGACTACAGTAAGAGAAAGAGTAGAGGCTATAAAAGGAGGCCTCCAGCCCAGTTCTTGTCAGCCTCTGTGCCTGCAACCCTTAGGATAACTGGCAGGATCTGAGCAGGCCTTTTGATGGGATGCTTCGTGATGTACCGGAACATTTGGATCCAATTTCCCTAATTTTTGTGGACCAGCTGTCCCACTCTTTTCAGGTGAGGGCTTGTATTACCTCAGATAGCTCAGTGCTCTGAACGATAGCACTGGGATACACCCTTCAATTCAGTTGTTCCCCTCCTTTTCACCTTCCCTCCCTGTCCGTCTTTAGGCACCCTTCTCAAGAACAACTTCTAACCCAGGAGGTACAGTCACCCTTAAGGGTGGGAGCACTGGAGGAGGTTCCACTGGCATTAAGGGGCCAGGAGTTCTGCTCCCATTATTTCCTAATCCTGAAAGCCAATGGTGATCTCAGACTGAACCTGGACATGCAGAACATCAACAGATTCATGAAGAAGCTGAAGTTCCACGTGGTCTCCTTGGTCTCCATTATCCCTTCTCTGTGTCCAGGGAACTGGTATCACACCCTTGATTTGAAGGACACTTATTCTCACATTTCCATAATTCGGGTTTATAGAAGGTTCCTATGATTCATTGTGAGCCAAGTGCACTACCGATTTACTGTGCTCGCATTTAGACTGTCAGTGGTCCATGGTATGTTCAGAAAGTGAATGGCAGTTGTCACAGCCTTTTGGAGGAGGCACGGGATTTAGGTCTATCTTTACGTTGGTGACTGGTTGATCAGAGGTGGAGGGAAATGTAAAGTTAATCAGCTTCCCTCGTTCAAAGGAGAGAATTCATCGTGTCAATCTTCAACTCAGTCCAGGCCAGAGCTTGCCTCACAGAAACCTGATCCCAGGCTCTAGGGGTGCTTACAAAGAGCCTGAAAATCACCCCATTAGGATGGGAAGAAACTGCCTGAAGCTCTGGGGCCTGTGACATCGTGTTCCTATGTAATGTAACACATTGGACTGCAGTTCAGATCTCTTCAGACTTGGCTACCGTCAGTATATGTGCCGGGCATACGGTGGTCTCACTTCCCCCTTTGGTGATCACCACCCTTCTTTGGTGGCTGGACCTGTGGGCAGTATGAGCAGGAGTCCCATTCTTGATGCGTCAAGCATCCTATAAACAGACAGGGTGGAGCGCACTCTTCACTCTTGTGCCAGGAAGCTCTTTGACTATGGGAATGCTGCATAGCCCATTCACGCCACCTTGAAGCCTCCTAACAGATCATCCTGGCAGATCCTTCTCCAACCACCATGAGTGGTCCATCCATCCAGATGTTTTGAAAGGCATTTTCAGAAGTGGGGGACTCCCCAGATAGATCTGCTTGTGACAAAGCACAATAAGGAGTTTCTTCAGTTCTGCTCCTTCCTCAGTCACAGTCTGGTCTTGCTCACAGATGCCATTCTCCTCTCTTGGATGGATTTCTTCTATGCATTCCATCCCTTTTCCCCTCATACACAAGGTCCTACTGAAGGTCAGAAGGGATGGGTTGCATCTTAACCTGATTTGGATTGGCCTGGCCTGACCCTGTCAGTACTGGTTCACCACTCTCCTGGACCTCTCCGTGCAACTGCCAATCTGCCTGTCTCTGTTTCCGAAACTGATCTCTCAGGACCACAGCCACCTATGTCATCCAAACTTAGAGCCCCTTTCACTCACAGTCTGGAATCTCCATGGCTGAACTTTGTACAACTAGCACGCTCCAGGCCTGTTTGTGAGGTGCTGTTAGGGAGCAAAAAAACATACACTAGAGCAGGAGTCAGCAACCTTTCAGAAGTCTTCATTTATGCTCTGTAATTTAAGGTTTCTCATGCCAGTAATACATTTTAATGTTTTTAGGTCTCTCTCTAAGTCTATATTATATAACTAAATTATTGTTGTATGTAAAGTAAACAAGGTTTTCAAAATGTTTAAGAAGCTTCATTTAAAATTCAATTAAAATGCAGATTGTATCAGTTTAGTGTGATCCTTGTCCTTGCTGAGTTTTCCAATGTCTGGCATGTATTTGGATACTTTAAGCTGCACACAGGCTTCTGAGTGATCAGTTGTTAACTGGCTCTGAGGAGGACAGAGGACAAATTTCAGGTGTGCGGATCCAAACGCTGAAAGCATTGCAAATGCAATTTTCTTCAAACATGATGTCTCTCAGTAGCTTCAAGTCCACTCCGCAGATTTCCAAACTTTGATTTCCACAATTCTACTTTTTAACTGAATGAGCTGCATTTCGAAATCTTCAACACCCATCCACTGAATTACAGACAAATCCAAGTCACTCTTGTTGAACTTTTCAGGTTTAATTAGAAAAGAAAGCATTGGGCCAAATCACTGGAAATCTTGAAATCTGTCAGAAAATTCTGATTCCAGTTCTTGCATGTACCTTCCAGTCTCATCAACATTGACAGTGCAACATGTTGATAGCTTTTTTGTGTGTCTGGAAATAGTGGAAAGTCAAAGTTCAAATATCCTGAGAAAAAACCGCTAGATTTACAACAAATGCCTTCCAGATTTCATAAAGGTCCAGAATCATTTTTCCTGCCCCTTGGAGGCGGACGTTGAGTTTGTTGAGGTGAGCAGTGATGTTAATTAGAAACATGAGTTTACACAGCCATTTGTCGTCACCCAGTTCGAGGTAGTTTTGTTCTTTTTCCGACAAAAAGGCTTTGATTGAATCAAAACAGTTTACAAAGCACACCAAAACCTTTAGCCATTGAATGTTGCTGTGAACTGGAACGTCATTATAAGCACTGTCCATCTTTTCTAGTGGTGCTTGAAACAATCTGTGAGTCAAAGCAGATTGAGCAACAAGGAAATTCACAATTCGCATCACTGATCATTGAGCTCTGAATTAGAAATTTTAGCAAACAGGTTTTCTTGATGGATGATTGATGTAGTGAAATTTGACTGTCGGGTGGCCAATTTGATCTTCAAATAACTTTACAAATCCCTTCTGTTTTCTGACCGTGGCAGGAGCACCATCTGTTGTCACACACAATATTTTTCTGATGTCAACTCCTCATTCTTCAAAATGGTTTACAAAACTTTCCACTATATCTTCCCCCTTTGTTGTGCCATGCAGGGGTTTTAGGTAACAAAGTTCCTCTTGGATTTTATCAGAAGCACAATATCTTGCAACAACTGCCAAATGTGGAACGTTGTTTATATCCACGCTCTCGTTGACTGCAACGCTAAACCCTGCTGTGTCTTTTAATGCAGTCCTCTGCTTTTCCTTAATGTGTTCTGCCATTTTGCTTATGTGTGTCTCAACTGTTCTGGCAGAGACAGGCAGTTACTTTTATTCTAGATACAATCGTATCTTTATTTGGCAAATCATTGAACAAAACCTCCATACTGCTGAGAGAATCTTTTTATATATTCCCATATGTAAACGGCTTTCCGTTTTTTGCAGTGCACTTTGCAGTCTTGTAACTTCCTTCTGTAGGTTGGTTTTTACTTACACTTGAGCATTTAAAAACACTGCTTTGTGTCTAATATCCTGCTACTGCCGTTTTGATCGATTGTCTTGTCTGCTTCGTTGAGAGGTTTTCTTGTGCATCGTTTGAAAATGTTGTTGAACACTTTCACAACAGAAAGCACAAACAGCACGGTCAAATGTATTCCTCAACTTACAGCAGAAAAAAAATGGCGACAGAGGGCATGCACAAGGTCAAATGTAGTGTGCTGTTCCACGTGGCGTGTTATAAGCAGGAAATCAGGACTTAAAAATATCCCAATGGTCTGGAACAATTTTTACGGTGGCAGAGCTGGGCTGCGCCCCTTCTTGCCTCTGTCTGCACGCTTCACTGCCTCACGTTGGGTCCAGCAGGCTGCAGCTCGGGATGGCTGCAAAGCGCCAGCCCAAGGCTAGGCTGAGGAGGGCCAGCGGGCGGAACCCTGGCTGGCAAGGGGTCTGCAGACAGAACCGCAAGCCGACAGCAGAGAGCCACTGAAAATCAGCTCATGTGCTGTCTCTGGCACTGCACTAGAGCCACTTACCTGACAAAGTGGAAGAGAATGAAAAGGAGATTATGACTCCTTGGTCAAGTCATTTAAAATCTTTGCTTCACTTTCTCCGGCTATATAAAACTGGGATTCTATTTACTTAGCTCATGGAGGAATTGTGAAGACTGATTCAAAAATGTTTGGAAAACATTTTGTACATAAAACCACTATGTAAGTGTGACACATTAAGTTGCAATTCAACAACAGCTGCCATCGCTCCTGTAAAAACTGAAATTGTTTGAATAGTTAACAAAAAAAGTATTTGGGCCTTTGGTAGTGGTATGTTAAGGAACCAGTATTGGAATTCTCTTCCTCTTTACGTACAAACAGACTTGCATTGTTCTTTCGGACTGGATACCGTATCTACTCCATGCACAAACTTCCCATTGACTTCAGTGAGGATTCCACATGTGGAATTGCTGCAGGATTGGGCCTACATAGATTAAAGCACACATCTCCTGCTACTCAGAGTCCTGTTCTGTGAGAGAAGACAGCTGTTCTGTGAGAGAAGACAAAAACAGTAACAGCCCAGTTCTAAGTTAGTTTTATTTTATTTTTCGTTGCATACAGACCATTGTACTTATTCAGTTGGTGATTCAAGATTTAAAAAAAAAAACCTTTCAAAAAAATCACCTATTGAATAATATTTCACCAGTGAATAGAGATTATTTTTGCAATAAGGCAATTTCAGTGGATGTGGTTATCATGGGATAATCACACCCCTGGGGTACAGCCTTATCTGTAATCTCCCAGGAGTGTAATTATTTCATGATAACTGCACCCCCTGATGTTGCATTATTTCCATTATGAAATTCTTAGTTTGATATATAAAGTAACTTACTTTGATCACTGGAAACTGTAAGGTAGTGTTAGAATGTTCCAGCTGTGAGGTTTACAGAGACCAACTATAAGATTTACTACTCCTTTACAAAGTTAAATTAGGCAATCAAAATGCTTCTTCAGGCTAGGCTGGTTTAGAATGTTTTTTACTGATACAAGCATAACTTCTAAGGTTCATAATCAAGATAAAAATTATATGCAATACTATGTATCATTTGTGATTACAAATTGGTATTCTGTGTGTATATGTATTTGTATTTAATAATTATACACAAAAGTACAACTAGCCGCCAAAAGTTTGCTTGATGTTATACAACCCTTATTTTTCTAATTAGCTACCAGCATCTGTCAATTATTTATTCTTTTGATGCTTTATGGAGTTCAAACAGCAGCTTTTAATTTCTGAATACATCAGTGGTCTGTTCACAATCCTGGAACTATTTCATAATGTTTTGATATTTGTTCATTCCAAAACATCACTTACAGAAAGTGGTATACACAGATTTAAAATATGCCATTTAAATTCAGTAATGGAATTTACTTTTAGAGGAACAAGAGGTTGTAATAAAACACCAAAGTTTGTTTCGTATTTAGATGACTCCAAGGCTGTGGTCATGGCACGTAAAATAAATTAGCATTTAATTCCATTGGAGAAATGGATGCCTTCACACACCTGCAATAGTGTAATAAGTTTGGAATGAAAATTGTTAGAGAGAGTCAGAAGAATCAGAACTGGCTCAATTTCTTAGATGCATCACTAGAGAAGTGCCACTCTGATTGCTCCAGAAAGCAGTGAACAACATAGTGCTTTTAATACCAATTTTTGTTTCCTAGCAGATAAAAATCAGTTAGCATGCAATAAGAAAGCAGAACTTAATTCTGTGCTCTACCTAATCTAGAATAGCGTTTTAAGAAAAAATTGTTTAATGTGACTACCATGAAAATTTGTGTAAATAGTCATCTGTGTTTAAATACCATCAGAAAATGCATAGAAAGTAAAACCCTCCTTAAAGATCTGCAGCTGAGCACTTTGATTGTAAACAGTAGGATCCCAGCAAAATCTTCACTTAGCCTGGGCACCAATCAGATTTTAGATTAATCCCAAATTCATGCTTCAAAATTCTCAGTATTATGGTTTATGGGCATTAAATATACCTACATTTTGTAAAAGCCTGGGTGAATTCACTGAAGACATGTTTATTGTTAAATACAGTAACAGAACTTTGTCAATAAAACTATATCGTTGTTCCTCAAAAAAGAGAAACCTTAAATATCCTTCCAAATCTAGTCTTTGGCAAAAACATGGCTGATTATATTGGCCTTGTGCTCTTGTCAAACTAACATGGGGGAGAAGTGAGTAGTGTAGAGGTTCTCTCATTGAAAATACCATGTCTTTAGCTTTTAAATCAAGGGGGTTATTAGCTCAAGTGCCTCAGCTGATCTCAGTTGCCATAATATAATGTAAGGATAGGTAGTCACTCAGGTAACCAGGACTCCAACCCCAAGCCATGCAGCGCACTGGTTTAACATTCTCATTAACTTCATTACTGTTTTATAACTCAGGAAATGTCCCTTTTCCCCACACCCAACCATTTTCTACTGCTTGGTTCTGTTAATGTTTCATTTGTCAGGCCCCCGATAACTGGTGTTACACTGATCACAGTTTAAAAACAACCAAAAATTGATCCTCATTGCTCAAACCATTGCTGTGAATTGCATCCAGAAGCAAATTTGAAGCCAGTGAGAAGCACCAAGTGGGCAGCCATGTTCCATATTGGATGAAATCTGAGAGAAAGAGTTAAGGGAAGCTTTGTTGCTAAGTAATCAATTCTAGAGATGACATACACATGAATCATCACGTTAAGGTCTGCATCAGAATGGAAAAATCTGTCTCAGAAAGTAGATGACAATTAGCACTTCTGGCTATAGCTGTTACCTGGCCTTGTAAAAGCAGTCAGGGATCCAATGGGGCTTCACCCACCCTGTTTGTGTGCATTTATGATAAAAGGTTAGCATATCCCCTCTTTCAAGAAATCAACTTTGTCATCTCCTAAATATTCCCCTCAGTCAACCACCATCTTGTGTGGATTGAGCCTCATTTCGGACCCAGTCTCAGACATACCCTGTGAGAGCTGAGCCACTACCCTGTTAAGGTCTAATAGTAAAAAGAGGGACTGACTGTGATCAGCAAATTGGTGTCATTGCAGCCCAAATCTCCTTGCTAGAGGAGGGATTTTTACTTGCACATTGAACAGGAAACCTAAAAGACTAGAAACTTCAGCACCCCCTGCATGAGAATGCTTTGGACAGAGGAACAATTGGCCAATGTATTATTTGGATCTCTACTGAGAGAAGGAAAAAGAGCAAGGATGGCACTATGGCCCGGGGGGCATATCCATCTCTTCAGCCATTGAAATCTGGCCCTCGAGCTCCTGCGAGGGAGTGGGGTCTGGGGCTTGCCCCGCACCATGTGTGCTGTGGCTCCGCACGGCTCATGGAAGCAACAGCATGTTGCACTTCTGGCTCCTACGCATAGGGGCAGCCAGGGGGCTCCACGTACTACGCCCGCAGCTCCCATTGGCCAGCAACTGCAGCCAATAGGAGCTGCAGGGGCAACGCCTATGGATGGGGCAGCTTGCAGAGTCTCCTGGCTGCACTTCTGCATAGAAGCCCAAGGGGGTCATGCCGCTGCTTCCAGGAGCTGCTTGAGGTAAGCACCACCCAGAGCCTGCACTCCTGACCCCCTCCAGTGCACCTGCCCCGGCCCTGATCTCCCTCCCGCTCTCCAAACCCCTCAGTCCCATCCTCCTGCACCTCAGAGCCTATACCCCCAGCTGGAACCCCCCACCCCTGCCCAGAGTGCCCTCCTGCATCCTGAACTCCTCAGTTCTGGCCCCACCCCAGAGACCACACCTCAACCCCCAATTTCATGAGCATTCATGGCCCGTCATACAACTTCCATACCTAGATGTGGCCCTCGGGCCAGAAAGTTTGTCCACCCCGATGTAGTCTCAGGTACTCTTTGGTAAAAGCAAGCTGTCTACTCTCTCCTGTCCAATCATTATTCCAAAAAGAATGCATTAGTCAAAGGGTACCATCTTGCAGGTGCTTAGTCCTTAATCAGATCCATCAGCATGTATCTATGGAGGCTCTATAATGACGGATCGTAGGTTTGTTCCTTTTAGAATAAAAAGAACACCTATTGAAACTAGAAACTGTCCCAAGCAGAGCCCCCATTCCAGCTTCCCTCACCTATGTGAAGTCAGCATTGCCACACTGGTCTGTTTCTATTTCAGTACTCTGGATCTGTACAACTTCCACTCCCAAACTTGAGGAAGGGTTTGAATCTGAATTTCATGGTCCATCTCTAATCTAAACAATCTGTGCTTTGGTAAAATCTGTAATACATTCAAACAACTGGGGTGCACTGAAATGTGGCTAATGTTAGAAAAGTAACTGTAAAAATGACACCTGTTAGCCTATAATCAGTGACTTCCCTATCAAATTGTCTGTTCTGAATCAAAACAAGATTCAGTAAATGCCACTACTATGCAAACATGATGTCTGAAAATCAGTTACTGTAATCTACCTCTGCCAAGAATGAGTTATGCTTTCACTGTCTCTTACTTCAACACTTTCAATAGGTAGTCTTAGTTGGTAACTTAATTGATTGCATGCAGCAGAATAACTCAGCTTGGTCTTCTGCAGTGCTGACAGAAATTAAAGCTTTTGTCAGTAAACTAACTAGGCATTATCAAGACAATGCATAGGCAAGACAATAGCAGATAGGAGAAATAATAAATTGCCATTTTTGGTAGTCACTAGTAACCACAAGATTGATTCTGTCCATGCTGTAGTTTGAACTATTCTAGCAACAGCTATATTTTATTTAATTTTCTACCGCAATTGGGGATAATTTGAAAACCATGATTTAGACCACTTTAATGTAGGCCACTTTAATGTAATGTTTTAATACTTCAGCCAGTATTATTCTAATAAAAAAGAAATCCCTGCCCACATTTGTTAGTGGAAAACATGATAGCAGCTACTATGTGCTAAATACAGTTGTTGGCTGTGTGACTTCAGTGGCTAAAAGGAAATAGTTTCAGACATAACTTCCAGTCGTCTTGTGTATGAGAGGGGAGGGGCCTAAATGGGAAATGAGAGACCTTGTGTAAGTTAGATTTGTAGCAAGTGAAATATAGGATTTTTTTTTTTACCTTTGTTATTTAACAGAGATCATCAGATTGATTCAGTTAAATTGATCTCAGTTAAATATCAGGAGAAATCTGAGTGCTCTGTTGCAGTTGCACTCAAATTTTACTTCAGATGGAACTAAAAGCCCTCATTTCACACTTTATTAAATGAGTTCAGTTTCCACATTTAATACTCTTTCTGTTTCTGAGCCAACTGAATTGTATATGTATTTTTTTCCTCAAGTAGTAACTTTAGCAGAAGAAATATTTCAGAATAAGCCCATTTTGAAATTTCACCTAAAATGTTTTCAGGCTGCATGCACTAGGTTTACTGCAGTTGCCCCAAACTTCACACATTCATTCACCAGACAGCTCAGATGTAGGCCACACTGTTTGTTTTAATTTAAAATGTTATTTCACTTATTTGTTATAACCAGATGCTTGATCCCTACAAGGAAAAGCTGATAGAATTGTCAAGTTCCACCAGCTATTTCCATTCTTTCATGCTGCTAGCCTGCCACCATGACTCACCAGTTAGGCAAACTGAGCAACTCTGGAGATATTCTAAGATAGGCTGGAGGGGGCAGAGAGCAAAGCAGAGCTATTGGGGTCAACGTAGCTTTGGAGCCCCTCTGAGGACATGCTCACAACCTACGTTCCCCCCACTCAGTAACCGTTTACCTCGCCCTTTCCATGAGAGGGTCACTGACACACCATGGGAGACTTAGCTGGAAATAGTTTCTCCTTGCACAGTTATTAGGGCCATGAAAATAAGGGTCTTGTGTTGGATCTCTGAATGCATCCTTAACTATTGAGCATCTTCTGAGTGACTCCATAATGTAATTTTAATTATGCATAAACGTGAATATGCCAATTGTCGTCATATAGAGGAAAAAAGTCTGGTTCCATTCTGCAATGACCTGCTTGCTATATGAGGACAATAGTTTTTATGGCTATACAGACATTAGAAATTTACAATTTTTATTTCTTAAATGAGCATCTTCAAAAGTTTGTATGTAACTTCTCTGTTAAGATGTAGATTCCAGACAAGGTGTTTGCCCGGTTCAGTAATAGTTTAGGTACTGTAATTGTCTTGTTTCAGGAAGAATAAAAAATGGCAATGATGAAACAGATCATTGTTTGATGTTATTTTCAATTTTGCTGATAGATGAATGTTGAGTGGCTATTGAAAATTGATCCTAGCAATAAGTTCTTTTTATAGGATTTTTATTACTAACTTTCTATAAACTGGTGACACAGGACTTTTTCACCCAACTTTCGTGCCAACTTCCTCCGAAGTGGTTATTTGTATCCAGATTTTTTATATAGTTTGAGGAGTTACTGATGTTAGTCTCTGGTATGCAAACGTCAAAATATTTTAAATTGCTGATTTAAGTGGAACTTTTCCAAGTTGATGATCACTAAGGATGGCCTAATTCAAATGTAATTGGATCAAGTTGCATGGCTCCAAAATAGCTTTTACACTGGACTTGTCCAAAGTGTTGGGGGGAAGATGATGCAAGAAGGAATGAGTGAAGCTCACCAATCGTAAAAATCAAAGGTAAAGCTGACATCTCTAGTCTTTCAGGTCAACAAGCTACTTGAGGGGTAAGTGACATTCCAGGCCAGCAACTTTGACGAGAGGAAGTCACAAGCACCAATGAAGAGGCCACTCCAGCCTTTGATCAGTCTTTGCACGCAAAGAAGTCTGCTAGTGAGAAGCACTGTGCTAGCAAAATGTCACTACTTAGCTTCTTAAATTGTAGATTCAGCTCCTACTCAGTCAGATATCCCATGAAGTCTACATGGGGAAGGTGTTTGGAAACAGCCCTAACTTTTGCCTCATGAAATTACTCATTACAGTGTGGTTGATGTTTAAAAATCCTGAGACTTGAGATTGTCACCTGTTACTTCTGGTAGTTTCAAACTTTTTCTTATCAAGAGTGTGTTGTTAAAGTCTGTATTCTAATATCTCCAGGCAGGAGTGTGGGGGAGAAGGGCAGAAAAGGTGAGCCAGCTCACAGAAATTTAAAATCTAAGGAGGAAGCTTTTTAATTGACTCTGAGATTGTGTTTCAGACGCTAGAGAATAATTGGCTTTCAGTATTAAACTTATTAACCTTTCAAATTATAAACCTGATAGACATGGGTTACATTCTTTAGTTGGTATTTATAACCAAACAGACACCTCCTCAGACTATCTTAGAATTTGTAAGGATTGACGATTTAACTGCAGTCCAATATTGAGGCCAATTTGTTGATTTTGATATTGATTTGATAGTTATATTGCTTTATTTATTTTATGTATTACGGTAGCTCCCAGGACCCCTAGTCATGGACCAGGATTCTAATTCATTTAATATTATTAATAGTAGCTTAGTTTTTGTTACATTTTATTTTTGTGTTTTAATAAAATTTATAAAACTGATACTGAATCACATTTCTTTGAGTTAGCAACATGTGTCCAGAACCTTTTGAGGACCTGGCTAGATATCTGCCAGTCAATCCAAAAGCCTGATAAGCTCCATTTAATTAGTCTTTGATTCTCATGGCTACAGTTACTAAATAAATACACCACCAACACCTGAACTAGAGCCAAGTTTACAGGTCCAAAAATCATAGGCCTCTACCTTTTTAAGACAGAAAAATCTCTCCATTACCTAGCAACTACAGAGAGGATTCTTACACACACTGCAACCAGCCATTATTGGATGACATACTCACTGTGAATGGGTGAGGTTCCTACACTGTTCCCCCACACAATACAGTACAGATGCCAGGAGGAGCTTGTTGAGAATTTATTACTGTTCCTGGGGTGTGCTTTTATTCTGCAGCTTTAGAAGTGTTACATATGTAAGAAAACTTGAAGACAGGACTCTATTTGCAGTTTTCCATTAACCCTCACTCAAGCTTCTTTTCACTATTTTATCCCCAGGGCTTCCCTCTACAAGATTTCCTGCCCTCCTCTTAGCTCTATCATTTTAAAGAATAACTCGGCTTTCATTTTTATTTCCTTAGTTGATTCTAATGAAATTCACCTCATCTAGCTTCACAGCTAAATCAGCAAAATAGTTCTGCATTTCCATCCAAGGTCATAACATCTGGCATCCTGTTTCACTCTGTCATACACATGAGATAACCTTTCATCAGAAATACAACCATCATTAGTAACATTTTGTAATTTCAGAGCAATTTCTTCAAATACAGCCTGAGCACAAGTTTGAAGTAGATTTAAATATATGGGAAATTTCAAGGGGTACTAACCAGACATTTCTGAGCTAATGGGATCTAAAACACTGTTACACTTGTCAAAATTGCAAATGAATATTTTTTTTTTTGCAGGCTTACAACTCATTTTGACCAGGTTTCTTCAAAGTTTGCAAGAAAGTCTCCTTTGTCTTCAGAGCAAACCTGTCAATTTTAGGTCAAGCCAGTTTTGCTAACCAGAATTATGTGAAGTCTCAAAATATGGATCATGTTTATTTTATATGTTTCAGTTTATACAGGCTAAAAAAGGGAACCTTTTCATATGCTGTAGGCACCTTTGATATAACTTCAGTGTAACACACCTGTAGATCTAATATTGCTTACCTCCTTTAAGTGCTTATAATTATAGTAGAACCTGGTTCCAACCTAAAGTATTACAGATTGGTGGAGCTGTGAGCATGCTCCATAATTTCTTTTAAAAAACAAAAAAAAGTAGAAATTGTCTAAATCTCTTATTAATCTACTTCATTTTCTTTTCAGGTTTACCTTTCACAGGTTCTTATTGTTCCCAGCAAACTTCATAACTTGCTGAATACAGTCAGTTTTCTCATACTTTTAGAGAACAGAGGTGTTTAAATACAGTTTTGGGTTTGTCTGATTCTGAGCAGTCACTCAAGTAACAAATCTGGCCTTAAATTCCAATCAAAGTCAATTGGAGCTTTGTACAAAAAATCAGTAGTAGGATATATTCCAATAAGCTTTTTATGCACAGAAGAAGAAAATAGTATGCTTTCTTTTCAACTATTATATGCAAAGAAGGCCAGAGAGTTCTTTTAAAACTAAAGAAGTTTATTCCTAGAGGACTGTGATCCTAGTTCTGAACTGCACCTCTTAACTCCTTCGGGAATGCTGCCCTAAAACATTCAAAATTCTACACACAGTATTTGAAAAACTCTAAAATTCTGCCTATTGTTTGTCAAAATAACACACAATAATCATACAGGTATTTTGAAATAAATTACCAATAATTTTGGTAATTAATTTCAAAATACCTGACAGTATGTGTGTAACAGAACAAACCAAAAAAATGACATATTTTGACAAATAGATTCCTTGCTAGGCATATTAATACAGAACTCTGAGTAATTCATTTGAACTACGCTACAGAAACACATTTCTGGCACTCCTCAGAAGCAGTGCAGAGACTTGGGGGAGTTGGGGTAATAGAGGAGCTGAGGGACAGGGAAAGACTGTGGGAGTGAACCTGGAGGGTTGCTGGGTGGGGATGGGAGAAGTATGGAACAGGATATATTTTGGGGGGAAGGGAGGAATTAGTAGGTAGTTGGTGATCCTCCCCCCATTCCAAGCCTCTCCCATTCAGTCAGGCACATCCGCCCCCATCTCTGCAGCCCCTCACCCCTCATGTGGCCCTGCAGCACCCCTCCTATTCAGCCCCTGGCTCAGTGCTGTCCCTCACTATCTCATGAATGCACGCCCTATTTGTTTCCCCTCCACTAGCCCTTCTGAACCCAGCCTAGGATCCCCCAGCAGCCTTGTGTGCCCCACTCTGCTCTGTGGGCGGGGTGCTGTGATGAATGCAGCCAGCTGCTGGCTGTTCTGGGGCAACAGCAGCCTGTGGAGGGTGAAAGGTAGAGCTTCAGCACTTCATCTCTGGTGCAAAAAAATTATAAATATATATATAATATTTTTCCAGAATTTTTTTTCCCCACCAGACATGAATTCTGAATGTGTGCAGTGGTGCCCCAGGAGGCACAGCTTAAGCAAAGAGATCAAGGAGATGAGAGGATGAAGGGGGCTGTAATTCTCTGTTGCACCTCTCAGATCCTGAGCATACCTGTAGCATAAGACTGCTCTGATTAATGGCAATTTTGAACAACCTCCTATGGGCCACTCTGCTAGTCTAGAGAATAGCTGGGAGTGTGGGAGCACAGCCGCCCCATGCTCAAATCACTCCCTGCCCCCTGTCTCTGACATGCCCCTGTGCCACAGGCATCATGCCACCAGGTCTGTGCTGCCAGAAAACCCCTTAAGAGGATATTCCTGGGGGTTGGGGACAGGGGGTCAGATAAACCAATTCTGTGGCCACTTTACAGGAGCTGAGCCAACAAAAACAGAGCTATAGCAGGCTGCTTTATGGATGTCTAGGTAACTAATAAAATCATATCAAAGTACCAAGAGAATTGCACTGATATTTAGTCAGATTGTTCAAAACTGGATTTTTTGCCCTTTTTCTCTTTTCCCTTAACACCCATTTAAGTTCAGATGCCAGGTGAGCAATTAAGAGAAGAGATCTCTTTGCTAAAGGCTGAATAGCTCTATGTAACCCAAGAATGGACTCTCAGAGAGCTTCCCACCCTAGCTCATTAGTTCTCCAGCAAAAATAGGAAAGACAAAGATTTGAAATTGCTGATATTTCTACAGCAAAAGAAGGAAAACAGAAAAAAATCTTAATCTTTCAGACTTTTTTCTATAATAAAAAAGAAAAAAAATAGTGCATGCATTTATTTCACCTCCCTTCCCCCCAGGAAAATTTGGACAAGTTACCTATATTTGCTGTGCCTCAGTTTCTCCTATCTGCTGGCTGGGGATAACTAGTTTTAATTAATGTGTGTAAAATGCTGTGAGATCCTGAAGTGGGCAGAATTACTATTTTATTCTATCAGTTGGTGAATCTCTTCCATAGCCACATTTCATGTTTGCTAGCTTAGAAGTGTACATCTGGGCTTTGGACTGATTAAACATTTTGATTTCTCTACTATAGTGAAATCTGCCGTCTGCCTTTTCATATCTATTGCCCTAGTGTGTCTGCCTTTCTCTCCCCCATTCTGAGGTCATTGTTTTGCTCTGTTTAGGCTATTGTAATGCCCTTTTTCTTTGTTTCCCTGTATGCATCATTAAAACTTCAGCTGGCTCCAAATTCTGTTGCTAGGTTTCCATCTAGTATAAGCAGATACCAGGATAATGTATCAGGAGCAGATATGGGTAAGCGGAGCAAGGTTATAGCAGCAGTTCTGACTCTGCCTGTCACATTCAGAATTAGTTTCAAGATGCTGCTCTTGACCTATAAATCCCTCCTGAATCTTGTCCAGATTATGTTCTCTCTGGTCTGCTTACACCTACCCCTCCTAAGGCTGCCTCTAAGGTCATCATCTGCTGGCCCGTTTGTCTCACTGGCACCTAATTATGCTGTGGAGTATGTCTGCCATTTCAGTTATTACATCTCTCTGAAAATGCTAGTCAAAAGGTATCCAGCATGGACACCGTTTCAGACAAAACTGAAGAGTAATATCTTTCCTCTTTGCATCCAGTTGTTAATCTGGCATTACAGGTTGTGTAATTAAAATATAATAGATTATTAGTCAATTTCTTTAAGGTTTGATGACATACTGAGATGCTATGTATGTTGAATTTCTGGTGAATGTATCAATTTCTTGTATCAGTATGATTCATCTACCTTTTACCTAAAAAATCATAACAGCTCTTTCACAAGCAATAGTTACATCTTTTGTTTGCGGGTAGCCTTTTTGGTATTGCATAGTCGCCATGGCTCTGATCTGTACAGTGACAAGTATGCACAGAAATGCTGAGGCATTAGAACTCAAATGGATGTTTCCTGCCCCTCCTCAGTCACTATTTAAAACTAAAAAACAAAACTGAAAGAAAACGTAAGCCAGGTGATCAGTACATGCATATTATATACCTCTAGTCTCAATTATATTTTAGAAGAAAAACAGTCTTTGGTATATAATGCGTTTTTTAAAATCATTTCAGAGAAGTCCAATTACTAAATCATAAAAATATTTGGGAAAGTTTTAAAATGTGTGTTGTATGATTATGCAAAATGCTATAATGTCCTTTTAAAAGTGTGGTTTCTTATTGCTTTTGGAGAGAGGAAGTATTTAAAAGCCTTGAAGTTAATATGGCTGTTCTAGGCTTCCTATATTTTTTGTACTACCGTCAAAAGCATACAACCAGACAATACCTAAATATATTGTTTTCAGCATGACAGAGTTACATAAGAAGAGAATCCCCTTGCACTTAAAGAAAAATGCAATTATTTTCTATTCTGAATCTCCAGACTGCTGTTTTAGAAAATCATATCTGATTATTTGCTCAGCAGAAGATTATTGAGTTGATTTAGCTGTGATTTTACTTAACAAAGCTTCAACTGAATTCCTACTGTGGAGTCCAAAAAAGGTAGAGAGATATAAATGATACATTCAAACTGTGATTTTTGTGAACAGGGCCATCAATGCACCCCTCAGAGCTAATAGCGGAGATGAGAAACAGTGGGTTTGCACTGAAACAAAATGTACTAGGGAGAAACTTGACCGCAAATGATCCATCACAGGTAATGATCTTTTTATCAGTAAGCTGAAAATGTCTGTAAATCTAAATGTGATTGCTTGTGAATTGCGACTTAACATTTTTCCAATATGCATATCCATAGGAAAGCTAGATAGATCTAGCAGTGGAAAATATCTTGAAACTTACTGTGTTTTGCTGCTTAGTTTTATCCAAAGTGACAAATCTGAAATGATTTTTTTAAGGCCACAGTTTAATAAATTAAATGTCTCCTCTGAATGACTAGAAATTCAGTATCTCCCAGAGGGAATGATTTGGGCTCCTGCAACATACATCTGATGTGGTACTTGCTGCCTGCAGCCTTACCCCTGAACTGGCTGTGGATGAAACCAAAGGAAAGCATGCAAAAAAATAACTCTATTTAAAGCTTTTTAGCTTAATTTATTTTTATTATATAATTTTTATTTATACGACTTTAAATATATAATTGTATTTATTTAGACTTTCACATAGTGCCTATCCCAGATTTGTGGGTGCTTTAACAAAAATGTGAAATACATAATTTATAAAAGCCCACCATAAAGCAACCTTGCTCATATAGCAAGATAACTGAACCACCAGGCAACCAAGGAGGGACGGTGGAACGGACTTGCAGGGCAGGGACTGGACCATACTTCGCAACCTTCCTAAAAAGCCTGTGTAAACAGACAATTGCTTATGTCCCTTTTTATGCACATAAGCAGCACCCTGTGGAGGATGGTGGTGGATGGCAGGAGAAAGATCACTTGATCATTACCTCTTAGTTTCACTCACTCCAGGGCACCTGGCATTGGCCACTGTTGGTGGACAGGATACTGGGTTGGATGGACCTTTGGTCTGACCCAGTACAGCCGTTCTTACATTATGTTCACTCTCTGCCTTTACAGGAAATTATATACTCAGGAGACAATCTAGTTTATGGGATTAGTGTTAAATGTGTTGCAAAGTTTTCACCAGTTTTTTAGAAAAGTCACATATGGAGAACTTCTGTCCTAGTTTCTGCCCTATCATTGCTCATCTGTTGTTAAAATTAAAAATGTGAAGAGTGAGAAATTGAGTATTCCAGATGCATATAATTTGAAAGGAAGGGGGTCTTCAAATTCCTCAATTTAAATCTGACTCGATTTTTAGTATTTTAGTATGTTGTTGTGGGTAGAAAATACAATTGCAACATATTGTACTTGTATAGCACTTTACAGACAATAATTTAAGCATCATGACATACTTGTGAGGTGGATGGATATAACACCCATTTTTCCAATGAGTAAGCTAATTAGGAAAAGATTAAGTGACTTGCCTAAATTTCTTTGTGGCTCAGTGGGACTTGCAGTCTCCCATCCACCAACCAATGCTTCCATCTCTTACACTAGACAGAACTCAGGAAAGCTTTTCCTAAATGACTTAGCCTGTGTAAAGATACTCTTCACATTATGGTGCTACATGGTTCCTGTACTCTGACAACCAACTCCTTTTAAACCCAGTATAGATTCCTTCTTTGTAGCAAGCTAACTGCTTATCTTCTCAAGGTTGCTACATAGTGGGTGTATGTGCATGTGTTTATATACATAAAATCAAATTCTCACACACCTTTTAATGTTTATAATATTGTGGTAAGGAATCATGAATTTGAAATGCCACCTTATTTTTATTTAAGGATGTGGTATCTTATTACTTTTTCTCTTTATAGGAATTCGTTGCAAGTGAAGGAGAAGATGACCCAGAAGTTGAATTTTTAAAATCACTGTCAACTAAACAAAAACAGAAACTTCTGAGGTAATTTTATCACAGTTGCATGGCACCTACTCCTACAAGTTTAGCAATATATAGTCAATAGATGGAAAACTATAGTTAAAAGCTACTGAAAAAAAAATCAATTTAGATTATTCTACACTTGACTACTGCACTTTGTATTATGCAGCATGCTTATTCATCATTTTATTATTCATTGTAATGCTCTTTTAATGGCTTTGAATGTTGTGACACACACACATAGAGGACAATGTCAGTTGCTATTTTAAAATATTATTTTACACTCCATTTTTTGACATGCTTTTTTCCAAGATAGGAAATTAAATGTCTTTCCTTATTGACTTTGCACTTGGCAAAGCTTCACATGCTTCCTTTGTTCCTAAGGGAGCTAAACTTAATCTGTTTTCTGTGTATCAGCGGTGGTGTTACGGTTTATCATAGCACTAGGATTAGGATTAGCCAGCAGAGGGAGCACAGAATATTTTTGTGGTTCCCAAACAAAGTTTGTTTTTTCTCTGCTGCTGGCTTGTTGCTTTCATATGCTTAAGGGAAATGGAGGTTTTACATTTCTTCTCTAATTTTCTGTCCCCTTATTAACCAATTTCGAATCACTCGCTGATGGGCCACACAGGCATCACTCATGTTTATTTAAATATAATAACCTAAAGAAAAATAAAAAGAGCACTCTGTGAGCATAGTGAGGTCCAAAAATGTAATTAACTTAAAAGAAGGGAAACAGTTTACACTATTTATGAAGGATAATTTTGTGTGTGTATGTATATATAGATATATGTATGCATGTGGCTTCAATAATTTAACCTTAAATAATTTTTTTGGATTTCTAATGTCCCAAATTACTGTATATTTTTAATTTAGCTAAGTGTTTAGGTCCTCAGTGATTTTAAGCTTCTTAATTTGTTTTAAAGCCAATGAAGGCGGTCCTAGGTAGCATGTCAAATTTAGTGACTGACTCATTGATAAGAATTAACAAAATAAGAATGCCCAAGGGCTTAAAATTACAAAACTGGGCAAAAGGAGTTGAAATGAAAATGAGTGTGTTTGCTTGCCTGATAGAACAGTGTACTGTTGGCTAGACATGTTACACCTCTGTTTATGACAGAATAAATGAAAGAGTTCTCTAGAAAGCTCTTTACATCGGCGGGGAGGATTTTGAAAGGCACATATAGCAGATAGGCTCATAACTTCCATTGATGGGAACTGGACACTTAACTGCTCTTTGTGCCTTTGAAAGTTTTCCTTGTTATATTACAGAATCAAACCAACAAAGCCAGCTCTAAAACATCACCTGGTTGTACTACCAGTTGTAAGGCCCACGTTCACATTTCTTACCCTCACCTTCCTAAATCTGGTCCATTAAAAATTACTTCTTTGTAGTTGTGAGGGAGGGCTACAGGGGAGCTACATTTTAAATACTTCCGTTTGAGATCAGAAATTTAAAAATACTTCATTGAAACAAAAAGTTCAACACTCTTCATAAGAAAATGTTGCATGTTTACTAGGTACTATAGTCTTAAGTACTGACGTCACAAGAAGGCAGTGGTGCTACATTTTTACCTATCTTTAAATGCTTGATTATTCTTTTTTATTTTCAAAATAAAAGGAAATTGGATCGTCTGGAGAAGAAAAAGAAGAAAGATAGAAAGAAGAAAAAGCAGCATAAGAAGAAAAGCAAACGTAAACACAAGAAACATAAGATCAGCTCCTCTTCCTCCTCCTCCAGTGAGACTTCACTAAGCAGCAGTGATGGCGAAACTGACAGCAAAGCCATACAAAAGAAGATGTATTCCAAGAAAAGAAAAAGAGACAAATTTTCAGAAGCTAACAGCAGTGATTCAGAAGGGAAGGCAAAGACTAAGAAGGAAAAACTTTATGAAGAATCCTCCAGTAGTCACGGTAACAAGGACAAAGATAGGGAGAAGTGTAGACTTTTAAAGCAAGATAGTTCTGGGGAGAACAACAAATGGAGCTCCTGTGAGAGTGAAAGAAAGTCCAAAAGCAGAAACCAGAGCACAGACAAGAGAGAAACTGAAAGAAACAAGAGGGATTGCAGAAGCCAAAGCAAGGATAAGAGAAGTGGGAGAAGCTCTTACACAAGTCACAGCAGTTACAGGAAAAGGCAACTAAGAAGCCCCAGTCGAAGCCCCAGTGAAAAGCGCCACAGGAAAGATGAAACCAGAAGCCACAGCACAGATGTGTACAGAGAAAAGAAATGTAGAGAGAGCTGTGGAGACAAATGCAGTAACATGGACCATAAGGAAAGAGTCAGAAACAGCAGAAGTAGAAGCAGAGAGAGAGAGAGAAAATATAGATAGTGTGGGTGACAGGTACAAACACATCTTCCTTTTGGTTGAATACCTTTAACCAGGGTTCAGTCATATATTGCTTTCTTTCTAAGGAGTCACTTTTCATTTTCCAATTCTTGTAAATTATCATTTCCTACAAAACAGCATCAACTCCATTAATGATTTGGCGATATCTGTAAGTTAGATATAAATATTATGGTATTTTTCTAGAAATATTTTTGGTGGCGAATGTTTCTTGTATTTGTGTAACAAGCCGTAGACCTTTTGTAAATTATACCTCCTTTGTTCAGAAATATTTTTAAAATACCAGTACATGATATGTTAATGTTCTGTAGAGTATTATTTCATATTGCTTCTGAGATGTAACAGTTCTGGAGGGGTAGGAGGTAATTTGGAAGAGTCCCAACATTTGTATAATGATGCCAAACATTATTTGACAGTTTGGGATAAAAATCACTGCTTCAGACCTCAGATTAGATTATTTTTGTAGTGAAATTTTTTCAGAGGTTTCACATAAGAGGGCAATTTCACCAGTTAAAACAACAGACAGACATAGTTCCACATAAGTAAGTATATAGCCAACATTTTTTTGACCTCCTAACTTAAATATGGCTATCTAAGCATCTTGAACCTCAGTTGGTTTGTGCCAGCACAGTGGTGGTGTTCAAGAATTTCTCAAGGCATGAAAAGAATATTCACCCTTTCAGCTGTTTCCAAGGTATCTCATAGTGTGCAATAGAAAGTTAAGGCAAATGCTCATTCTTGTGTTGCCATGCAGCAGTTTGACACTTATTTTTTCTTAACATTTGTGGGATTTTTTCCCCCCATAGGTCATGAGGATGAACTACCTTAATAAACTGTTACTTTCTATAAGCAGTATGAATCGCCTAATTTTCCAGAGTCCTAAGTCATTTCAAAGGCCCAGGCAGGAAAATCACATGCTTTTCTGCTGCAAAGAGAATGCGTGTGTCTTTACAGTTTTTAAGAACATGGAAAATGCTTTAGTTAGCAGCGAAATGGTAAAATGATGCAATCAGACTCAGGCAAGCAAGTTTTTCCCTCTTCACCACAAATGGAAGGTTGTAGTTCTTTAACTGTCCCACCTGCACATCTTAAAACTGCCAGGCAGAAGTTTTTAAATATCATATGGACTTAAAATGTTTTAGAAGTGATTTGACCTTTCAAACACGTTTGAAAGTTTTCACCCTTTAAAATGTCAGGCTTTTCTTCTTTAAATACTTTGGACCAGCTTGCCTCTTAGGCCTCGGCAGTGTTGATATAAATGGGAATTAAGGGCACTCAACACTTGGAAGGATTGGGCCCTAAATTAATCCATGGTATTTGCTTGTAAAAGCTGTCATTTAAAAGGGACAAGAGGCAAGCTTTGATAAACTGGGGGGGGAGGGGTCTTTAACAAAGAAACCAAACAAACTGTTGAAAGAAATGTTGGGACTCACTGCCTGCCAAATGATAGGATGTAACCTTTAAAAGTACATTCATTTGACTCACAGCACATTAATGAAGTACTGTCAGGCATATCCACTTGAATATTGGGGGCGAGGAACCAACAGAACCAGGCTCCTTTGTTTCAAAGGGTCTGTAAACCAGACTGGGAAAAAATACAGCAGCCTGGATACAAGATAGAAGCCAGAGTTGCTCTTTCCAGTGTTTGGGTAAGTAGGGGAAATGGCCTGTTTGGTATCCCACATATTCATTTTAAACTGTGTTTTGAACGGGCACAAGGAATAACAACCAGCAGGATGTGCTGTTGCTCTTCTCTCTCAAGAGCTCAGTCCCTCTCTCCATGAATGCGCAGGGTATTTTATTGCACATGGCAGACTGCGCCTTGGATCTGCACTAGTGGCTTGCCAACCTTGCAGCTTGGCTCTAATACAGCTACTCACTCTGGTGCAGACAGGAGGAGGAAGGGCTCAGCCTCTCTATTTGTAGTATGCATCTGTGCATGCTGTGTGTGTCTGATTTCTGTCTGCACGCAGTTAGTAAAGCGTATCCTGAGCATCTGACATTGCCTTTGTGCCTGCATGGAGCAGGTATTAGTCTGTGGTTAAGTGGTGTGTATCTGTTCTGCTGACTGGCTGTAGGGTCTGCAACCTGGAAAAGACAGAAACAAGCATTGCAATCCTGGAAATATCAGGGTAAGAGGCAACGTAGGGCAGGCTCATATATCCGGTATTTTTGTTTGTTAAACCGCTCTTCTGCCTTCAGCAGCAGCCGGGGGCAGCTTTGGGAAAGGATTCACACTGGGTCAGGTGGAAAGCCCTGTTGCCCTTAACATTTTCTTTAGCTCAGTTCAAACTGAAAACCCAATTCGGGGGGGGGGGTCTTGGAGCAGGCCCGGCTGCTCTTGAGAAGGGTCTGATTTGCTTACTGGAGAATCTAGAGCTTTTAAAGGAGGGCAGCCAGGGTGCCCCAAACCCAGCGCAAAGGGGCCAGGATGCCAGAGCGGCCTGTTGCCATAAGACTGAGGGAGCAGCTATTGCTTGGCCGCCAACCCCAGCTGGGCACGACGAGACCTTCCCTGTCCGTGCTCAGAGCGGAAGGGAGCGCGCTTGTGCGCCTGCCTCTGGCGTTCACGGCACCTTGTACTCCCGCCTCGGGGCTCCAGACGCACCCAGCGCGCGGGCCCTTCCCCGCAGCCCGCCCGAGGACCCTGAGCCGGAGGGTCGCCCCGCGGCTGCTGCGCGCGCAGGGGATTTGACACTAGCGCGTTAGCGCCGGGAGGAGGTGCTGTTGGCTGGCGAATGGCCGGGGACGCCGGGCGCAGGATGAGTGGCTGGTCGGTAAGTCCCCAGCCTGGGGAACCCCTCGTGCGTAAAGCGGCCGCGAATTCACTGAGCCCGCCGTGTTACAGGCAGCCCCCGCGGACACGCTCCCGCTGCTCTCGCTCCACCTGAACTCCGGGCTGGAAGTAACGCGGCTCCGCGGCCGGCGCAGGGGTCTGGGGTCTCGCCAGCCCCGTAGTCATCGCATGAACAATGCGGATGGCCCCGGCGCTGCAAAGCCAATGGAGCAAAGGGCGAGTCTCCTGTTGTCTCCCCGCCCCGAGTTCTGCGGCCTCCTCACCGGGGCGGGGTGTTAGGCGGGGCCCGTCCCTGCAGGCTGCGAGCGGTGCGCGCCTTGCCCCGCCTGAAGGAAAGTTGGGGGAAGTTCGGGCCGCGAGGCGCCGCGGTGAACAGGCGGGTCGGTGCCGCACGGCGCGGTGTGGAGAGGACGGTCCGGGGAAGGGGGGGTGTCAGTCTGGGGAGCCGGCAGGGCGCGGTGTTAAGGGGAGTGCAGCGGGCAGAGCGGGGCGTCTGCTGCCGTGTGGGAGCCCGGGCCGCTGTGACACCGGGAGCAGCCCCGGGGCCGCCGCTCCAGGGACGGTGTCCGGGTGTCGGGCCGCAGCCCCGCGCCCCAGGACGAGGGGCTGCGGGCGGCTGTCCTGGCCCTCTGCTGATGGGACCTGCCTCGGCCAAAGTTGGAGCTGCTGGGGCCACCTTTGTGCTTCGAAGGCGGGTCCGGGGCCGCCGCCTCGGCCCATGCGCGCCCGCGGGAGCCGAGCCGAGGTGGTGGGGAATAAAGTGCCCCAGGCAGAGAATATTACTCTCCCCCTAGGGCCCCGGCCTGGAGCCCCCTCAGCTCCAGTTCCCCGCCCCCGGCTCCAGCGCTGCTGGGGGGACAGAGACGGGCCCCGCGGTACAAGCCCTGGCCAGTCTGCTTCAGGGAGGGGAGTTTGCCCGGGGTGCTTGTGGGGCGCCCTGATTCTGGGCGTGGCGAACAGGTGAGTGGCCCGTCCCGATTCTGCTCACGGCGCGGCGCGTTCCACAGGTGAAAGGCGGCTTCCGCTTTAATTTCGGCAAGTCCCCTGTTTGCGCTTTGACAATGGAGGCTTAACTTGTCATGGAAACGTTAATTAGTGAGCAGCGGGAAAACAAGCCGCTCTCCGTTGGGCTCCCCTTAGCCAGAAGGAAACATTATGGTCAAAATGGAGCCTTAGCCTTTGCCCCTGTCATGTCTCCACGAGTGCAAGGGCGCTACTGCGAAGCCTCCAGTGTGGGTCTATTTTTGTTGTAATTTTAGTATGACGATCGCGTTAGGATTGTTGGTGTCCGAGTAACTCGGAGTACCGACATCTAGCTCATATTTTTCACGCTGCTCAATTTTTCCTTTAGCTTTTGGTGCTTGGAAAACTCATCTCTGAAATTTATGGCAAACGGAAATAAATTATTACAAATTTGAAAGTAAACAGGTGACTCAGATCAAATTCCTGCTTGGATCGTTACAATAAATATCCCTGAAGGAAGCTCTCTATTTATGTTGTCATTGATTAATTCTCGCTACCTCATTTGATTTCGATTTAGAACGATTTGATTCTAATTTAATTAGCATGTAATTTGGATGTACATAATTACTGTAATTATGACATTCAGGTAAGGCAGCTTTAGGCTGAAAGGCAATTTCAAATTTTCTAGCAACCTACTTTGTACTAGGAAATGGACAAGGACTTTGCGCCCTGCTATCCAAGTAGTAATTAGCACATCTCTGAAACAGGCAGGGCTGGGGATTTGTATTAAAACATCAATATAAATTCAGCCGCATTACCTAGTGTAAAGGTAGCTGCATGCTACTGAGGAACATATTATTTTACTCCTTGCATGGTCACGGATGACCGAGTTCCCAAATTCTAACTCCAGCCTAGCTCTGCACACGAGGAGTCAAAGGCTGAGTAGCACCAAGGTGCAGATCCCATTGGGGATGAAGGCCCCAAACCCCTCACTAGGTGGACTTTAAAAAACCATCCACGTATGGATTTGAGGATAGAACTAATTGGAAAGGGTCGTTCCTACACATCAGGTGACTGCACTGAATTAGGGACGGCTGCAGATCAGAGCAAGCAGCTCCCGTGTGTTCCCTAGCTGGTTGGTTGCCTAGTCTGGGCACCGGGCCAGCTCAGGGGTGGAAAGCAAGGGAGTGGTGGCCCAGACCCGAGCCAGGTCCTTTCTTCAGGTGGGTGATCTCTGCAGCCTGGCTCGAATTTTCCCTCCTAGTCTGGTAAGTTTGCTCATGAAACAGTAAGACTAACTTGATCACGCGTCGTTTGCGTCTCCCCTGGCTGCTGAAGGCTCCACGTGTGACTTGAGGGTCCTGTGCCCGCAGCTAGAGCTGCTGGGAGCGGTTCGCCCTTGCTCTCGGGAATGGAAGGCCAGGAGGATTGGTGCAGTACCTCCGTCTGCCTTGTAGAGAGTTCGAATACATCGGAAATCCAAGTCTCTGCCAGTTGGCTGGAGGCTCGCTTATTTTAGCTTTACCTGTCCAACATTTGCAACCTTGCCCAAGTAAAAACACTGACTCCAGCTAGGCCAACCCGCACGCCACGTAGCGAGGCGCTGATTCCTTCTGCCAGACGAAAGGAGCAGGGATCTTTCTTGCACCGGCACAAAAGTCAGCGGTTCGGAGCTTGTGCCGTAGCGAGCAAAGCAGGTGCCGCCCTGTGCTCCTGAATCTCTAGATGGCGCCAAAGAGCCACAGTTATAAGCGTCCCTCAAAGGCAGCGAGAGCGACTGTCAAACATCAAAGCAAATCAGAGTTTTCCTTTTTTTGTTAATGTGTTAAGAATGCTATTCCTTAAGAAAATTTGTAGCTAAATTATTCTGACTTAAAATAAACACTTAGTGTACCAATTACCCAAATGGGAGGGATTTCTTTAAGATTTCCTTCATCTGCATTTTGGGAGTGAGGCAGAAAATCTTCTTAAATCTGCTTATGGCTGCAAATAAATTAGAGCTTCAATAAATAAAGTTTCCCTCTCAACTGAAAATTTTAAACAAAGGTTAAAAACTGTTCATACACAAAGATGGAGTTCTATGTTATCTCCTTGAACAAAAATGTTCATGCTACCTTTACTGCTTGTATTATGATTTTGTATTTAAAAGACTATTACATCCTGGGGGGCAGGAGCCACATCTCCGGTGAATCACGAGCAGAACGATCAAATGACATTTACCAATAGTTTGCTCTAATATTTTGTCTTTAGTCTTCTTTAAATCTTGTTTAATGGGGTTGGCTATAGGATCGAGTATGGACGCTAAGTCCCACAGCGTGTATCGGTCGGAAGTAACCGTGCAGACAAAATGTAAATGTAGTCATAAAAGTCGCGTTTGAACGGGGTCAAAACGGCAGGGAAACAGCAACGAAGGGTTAAAAAAAATCTAAAGCCTCTTTCGATTTCTCCAGCTCCCTTCTCATTAGAGAAGGGCATGTGAAAAACCCGTTTCTCTGTGTCCCAATGTTATTTTTTGCTCCCGGGTTTGCAGGCTCCCACTATAGAAATGCCCTTTAACTGTAATTGAAAAGGGTGAATCAGAATTATTTTTCGGTTCTCACACTGTCTGTTCTTTATCCAATCGTACAAAAGTTCTGTAGTCCCCAGACCATATAATTATCACCAACAAGTACGAAAGAATGGTGCCATTTATTTTTTAAAAGGTTACATGCTTTCTATTTTCTTAGTTAAACGAACCGGCTCTGCGGCCCAGAGTTGCTCCCTTCTTCATTTCTGGGGAGTCTGTAAATGATGGACGTTTTCTGACCCCGAGGGGCAAAGGCAATGCAAAGAGGTCCTTGATCATTGAGCTGAGAATTGTAACCCTGGCCTGGCAGAAACTGGACCTGGATGGCTTCCTTTGATCTGTTTTATTATGGATTGAAAACAAAGCTGACTTCTGCCCAACACCCAGGGAGAATGCATTCCTCGGAAACCTCAACAACTGACAAGGAGGGGAGTCATGTTCTGCAGCCCAGCAAGCGCACTGTTTATTTTACATCTGCCCGCCAGTGTCATCCTCCCCAGCTCCCATTGTCTCTCCCCCCCCACCCACCCCCTGGAATAAAATACATCTAATACAGATCCTCTAGGCACTCCGGGGAAAGAGTGGTGTAGAAAAGCAAGAGGATCTGCCTTCCTCTCACAGAGCGGTCTAAGTTTAAAAAGGGGGGCTAAGGAAGACAAAAATAAGTCAGGAAAGGAGAAAGGAAAGTGGAGATAATCGATGCTTTTGAATAATTTTGGCCGGGGGGGGGAAATGAACTCACAAGATTGTTTTGAAATTACACTCTTGCTAATATTCCTTCCGTCAGTCCCTCAGCATCGCCGCTGAACCACACTGAGCATTTCAAACAAACGACGTAGGCACACGCTTTGTTAGTGTTTATGTCCCTGCGGGGGAAGGGGAAATACCTTATATTCATATTCACAGCCGAAATTTTTAATTCAAAATCGTTGATTTTGACTGACAGCACAATCCTTGTTCTGATTTTATTTGCATTCTCTAGCTTGTACTGGCTTAAAATGTTATTCTTCCACTTTGCACTAAATTAACTTTTCTTCTTTTTAAATAGCGCAATTATCTCATTTAACCATTTTCTTTCTTTTTTTTTTTCAAAAAAAAATACTGTGGCTGTTAAGTTGGTGGTCAGGAGACAAAGGGAGAGAAAATAATTTTCATTTCAATAATTGCCTTCTGGTCAATTTAACTGTGCCTTATTTTGAAAGAGCCCGTCTAAATGAGATTCCTGTCCCAAATGTGTTCCCAGGCCTTAGCCCAGCCTTTAATTATTCCTGAGGTTTTTTTTCTTTAGAATAAGACGCTGCACTGAGTAATCACAAAGAAGTCAGAGAGCATCCTTGAACCCTTTCAATAGCAGAGCCACTGATATTCAAATAACATGCAAGGACCATTTGACTGCATGGGGACATAAGCATTTCCAATTCACTATTTGCATAGATCAACTGTCTTTGAAAAGGAAAGGAGCAGTTGTCTTCCATAACATTAAAAAGCCTAGTTATCAAATCAAGTGCTTAGTTTGGGCTTTTAAAACGTTTACATTTTATCTCAGGTTGCCCTTTACCGTTTGACATGCAAATTTGGTGCAGTTAATTTAGACAATTAAAAGGATCTTCAAGGGAGCTTTGTCACCGAGAATATTCGGAGTTGTCCCCATGGACCAGCTGAGATAAAGTTGGCCAGAACAAATGATGTCTAGGAGATTAATTAGATATTTGATAAGACATGAATCCCTAATAAGGGAATACAAGGCACAGGGGGCTGCTATGTGCTCTAAGTCAAAATTAATAACATTTAACAAGATTTTCATTTAGGCATGAAATGTCTTTTCCGGAGTATTGACTCTAGCGGTTTATTCCCCTGAGATCATCTCCCAACCTAGGATGCCTTGTAGGGCTAAAGACTTTTTTAAAAATCAGTTTCTTTGGACAGTTTACCTTAAATCTATTCGGGGACGTTTTCGTAAAATGCGTTTCCAAATTTGGATAGGTTTTAAACGTTCTTTATTTGGGGTCAGATCTTGGGGGGCGGGGAAATGAGGAAACATGGTTAAAGGACATAACCCGATTGAAATTTGGCGTAAGATATCTGATTAATTTGGATCCCTCACATCAAATGCGTTTCTTGTTTTTAAATCCCATTCACTTGTATTAGCACTGGAAGAGGAATTAAGAGGGTTTGCACCGAAAACTGCTCTATATAAGGGCTGGGAGGAAAAAGAACAAAAAACGTAAGTATATTGTTCAGAATCCTTTAATAATACCAAAATGAAAATATTAAGTCAAGATTTTTTTCATACAGATAAACGCATTTAATTTCTTTAAATGACCTTAACTTACGTGTGTTTGAGTGAAATGTTAACTCAACATTTTAAATAGCTTTTACATATATACCGACTTCCACAAAGTGCATCAGAAATTTAAAAAAAAAATAAACTTCCTGAATTTCAGGAATTCACCAAAAAAGACAAAAAAGAGACAAAAATAAACCCCCTATGAGAATCAACGCTTACAAGAAAAATAAGAGAACACAGTCTGTTTGAACCCTATTTATACAGATGTTTATGGAATACAGAGGAACTGTCTCAGACTTCCACTTTAATTTCTCACCTTAAGCCTCTTTTAGGATGCTTTCCTTTTTAAAAAACAAAATCAAAAGTGTCATTGTAAGGAGATTTCGTCAGGCAGGCCCAGCTGTAGCTAGACACTAGTAATCCACACCAAGGGCGGGTTTAGGTCCCGTTGGTTCCGCACTGCTCAGTCCGTGCGGGCTTGGGTCTCGCTATTGCTCTGCGGCAGGAAGCTGGGTCAGTGTTAGTGTCCTGCGGGGCTGAGGGGTTGGGCTGTCTCTGGGGCTTGGCCCTGGACCCTGCGTTTTAGTCCAGTCGCTCCTGCAGTCTGAGCGCAGTTTGGGAGGCGGCTCCGTCGCCTCCTCCCGGCCTGGGCTTCGCAGGGAAGAGGGCGGCTGTTCTGTCCGGGCTCCCTAAGACTCGTTTGGCCCCGCGGTGGATTCCTTGCCGCCGCCTCCCCGGGCAGCGGTCACCCCCTCGTGCAGGATGAGGTCGGGGGACTCAGAGCGGGGGGTCTCCAGGTTGCTGGCGTCCGTGTCGCTGTCGCTGCCCTTTTTGCCCCCGCCGCCCCCGTTGTGCGTTTTAATGTGTTTGCTCAGGTGGTCGCTGCGCATGAAGCGCTTGTTGCACACGGGGCAGGCGAAGCGCTTCTCGCCCGTGTGAGTCCGCAGGTGCCGCTGCAGCTCGTCGGAGCGCGTGAAGCGCTTGCCGCAGAAGAGCCAGTTGCAGACGAAGGGCCGCTCGCCCGTGTGCCAGCGCAGATGCGCCTTCAGGTGCGAGGTCTTGCCGTAGACCTTGCCGCAGCCCGGGATGTGGCAGCTGTGTAGCCCCTTGCGCCGCAGGCTGGCCCCGGCCGGCCCCAGCCTCTCCGCCTCCTGGCAGTTGGGGCAGTCGCAGGTGGCCCGACCCGAGTACCTGCGGGCGGAGCGGGCGGAGCCTCCCCCGGCTGCGGCGGCCGCGGCGCCCGTGATCATGGCGCTGGCTGCGGCCACCGCCGCGCTGGAGTCTGTGTAGGAGGGCAGCACGGGCTTGAAGCCCTCCTGGGTCAGCAGGTGCTGGCTGGTGGAGAGCAGATGCGAGGCGGCCGTGGAGCCCAGGCCCGTGGAGCTGAAGGCGGAGTGGGTGAGCGAGCTGAAGTCGGGGTTGTAGGTGCCCAGCTGGGAGTGCAGCGAGGCTTGGGGGGCGCCCGAGTGCAGGGAGCTCTGGAGCCCCCCGGCGGGGTTCTGCACCTCCAGCCAGGAGCCCGGGTTGGTGTGCACGTCCCACCACGAGGAGGCCGCCCCGTTGGCCACCTCTCCCGCGGCCAGCGTGGAATGGAAGCCCGACTTGTACCAGGATTCGTACGGGTGCGCCATGCCCACCCGCGGGTACAGGCTCTCGGCCGCAGAGCTGTGCACTTTGGAGATGAAGGCCGACTGGCCGCCGGGCTCCTGCGGGGACACACCCGTCGCCGCCGAGTTGGAGAAGAGGCCGCTGTAGTCGCTGCTGAAGGCCGAGGAGGTGGGCGAGGTGGAGGCCAGGCAGAAGGCACTGTTGGCGGTGCCCGTGCCGCTGGCCAGTCCGCTGGAGCCCCGGCTAGTGGCCACCGTGAAGCCCGAGAGACTGGAGCCCAGGTTACAGCTGGAGGTGGAGCGTTTCCAGGGGTGGAAGCCTCCCTTGGCGAAGGCGCTGGACTCGGGTAAAGTGGTCAGAGGACTGGTGTTCCCGATCTTGTTGCAGGTCGCAGCCAGCATGGCCAGGGGAGTTGTTCCAAATCTTGGCTCTTCCTAAGAGAGACACAAAGCAAACCCGTGAGCCTTGGAGAGCCCAGGAGAGGCGCACACGCAAACACAGCAACGTGACTAAATACTCTCTGCCCGAAAAGTAACACTTCAAAAGCATCCTTTATCCTTTTGAATGAAAACGCCAACCTGCCCAACTTGATGCAATTTCTATCATGTTTTCAGGGACCTACAGCGCTTGAATAAACGCTAAAACCGATTTAATGTCACATTTCTCCATAGTCATAATGAGGACGACCGATAGTGATGCTCTAAAATGGCACAGACGTCATTTCTTAAAGAGTTTTGTAGCGGTTTGAGACTCTTTTTGGCAACGCTTTCCTCTTTCAGTGTGCGACTGCAAAGGCAAAAATCCCCAGGGAAACGGAAAAACGATGTGCTCTAAAGCCATCGGGGTTCGAGCTTACAAAAAGAGCAAGCGGAAACAAACATTACATTGCTACATGGCTTGGTGCAAGCACCAAGCACCAGGCTGGGTCGAGAAAATCCATTCCAATTTGGCATAACCCTCCGAGTAAAAAAAAATATATTTTTTTCAAAATAAAATAAACTTGATACTAACATCGTCTTGCATGTGACTGGAAATCAGCCCCGAAAGCCCCCGAAACATTCATCGAGTTTGCCCTTCAATTGCAGCACATCGTCATTTGTACAACAAGAAACTGCAATACAACAGCAACAGTTTTTTCAGGGTAACAAACCTGCCCCCGAGAAACCATAACGAAAAACGTGCCGTTTGTATAAAGATGTTTCTCTGACTTACCCCAAGTATAGACGTAGCCATAGCCCGTCCCTTGGCTGGGTGATAGGATCGAATGGGGGCTCTGCTTTGCGCTCAGCCCGGAGAGGTTGCTCAATTTCCTCCTAGCTCCCCGCTTTACTCCAGTTGCACTAAGTACACTCCTGGCTCTGGAGGGCTAAACTCAGCCTAAGTGTGGGGAGAGCCTGCTTTGAAGTACCGCTGGCTGGGTCTCTCACCCAATGAGGGCGCAGAAAGAGCAGGCAGGAGCTGCCCTGCAGCCAATCAGACACTTGGAGGTGCAAGAACCAGGGCTCAGGGCGCGTGCCAGTCAAAGGCACAGGGATAAAACTCAGTGCTCTGGACTAAAGAAATTATACTGTAATTAACTTAAAAAAACAACTGGTCTTAAATATCCTTAAGGTTGTGACATAAACCAACAAAAGCCAGGAAATTTAAAGTTCCTCCGCAACTAACGGGTTGTGGGAAAAGGGGGGAAGCTACAAAGGGCAAGAGCGGGATGTCAGCATTCACTTTGAATTTTGTCAGCGTAACCATAGATTAAAATTATTCCGCTGTATTATATATTCTCCATAATTACTTACCCGATCCAACAGATTAGCTGGATCAAGGAAACAGAAGAAATACGTATTTCTTGTAAAAAGGGTTTATTTGCTCAACAGGCCCTTCCTTTCATTGCCAATCTAGAATCTGGCCGATCCGGCAAATTGGGCAGGTGGGGCACAGACAATGCACATCATTCGTGCCCAGAAGTGATTCTAAACATTTCTGTGCGAGAACAGTAACCACATTCCAAAGTGGGTTTTACTCCTCTAGATTTTTGTCTAAGTACTGAGTGGTTCGTCATGTTGATGCGTAATGTATTTGCTAATTTCTTTGGGGGGGAAAACGACAAGAGGCTTTTTAGTTACCTATCCCCCCCAAAACAGGATATTAAACCGACACGTATCTTTCTTTCCATGTTCTCACAACTGCTCAAAGGAGCCCGAGGAGCGATGTTTTTTGCTGGAGAGAAAGGGTTTTACCTTAAACAACAATTCCTGATTAAGGACTTTGAATGTCAAGTTTGCAACCAGGAGCACGTTTTTCAAGCCTTGGGGAAAAAACTGCTGCTGGTGGCAGTAAGCGTGCTTCCTCCTAGCTGGAACAAGCCTCCCCAGCACTCGCCTGTGGCCTCTGCACTGTGCACACTCCACACGCCCAGTGAGCGACAGAGACTTTACCTGCTCTCTGCATGTGCGAAATGTAAGTCCAAACCTTGGCTCCTAAATGTATTACAGGCTACTCCCGTTGATTGTAATGATTAGAAGCTTCCTAAGTAATTGCATTGAACTCACCCGCACTGTGTCGCGAAAGGCAATAGACGGACAACTTTTGAAATATTGCGATTGTATCTGTAATGCTGAGATGATGTCGGTGTCCTCTTTCTCTTTCTCTTCCCGGGTGCAGCTAGTGATAGTTCTGAACCAGAAATCTGAGTGTATTCAGGCAACCCTAGCTACTTGTTCGGGATTGTAGCAAATATTCTCCTTTTCCTCAAATCCGCTTCAGTAATCCGTATAAACCCAAGCACTAGATGTAAAAATACATTCTTAAAGGACGAGGTGGAAAAAACCCTGGATCAAGGTTCTTTTTCGCTTGCCTTTATTTCATTTCTAAATGCTCCAGCGAGACAAGCTAGCACGTTGTTGTACATTGTAAGCATGACCCAGTCTGCAATAACTATACCACAACGCGCAGGGATGGCCCTGCAGATTGTCTTTCATTAAACATGTCTGGCTATTTTCAAAGCGTGTTCGCCTTTTCGACGCTGTGAATATTTAAAATTTTGGCAGACAGGGGAAATACTGTTCTGCCCCTAATACTTTGCACATTGACTTACGCTGAACACAGGGGGCCAGCGAGTGAATTGCAGTCCCTTTCTCCAAGAGGTCTGCCTGGAGCAGATCAGAAACGGCAGTTTTACCCAGGGGGGCTATAGTGCTGCTCGTGTGGAGGCGATTGAAAAGCGATTGGAGGGGAGCCATGGAGCACAGGAGTCCGACAGGGGCACCCGGGAGCAATCGCCCAACAGGTGACTCTTTTCTAAAGGGGGGAGCCAGCGCTCCTGTTTGTTTAGAGGATCTGCCGTTGATTTACTAATAGGGGTGATTGTTCAGTGGCAGCGAGGCGTTTCTGACCAACCCCGGGGCAGCACAGGGAGGAGAACTGGTGAGACTTCCCACCCCCCCTTAAGGGAAGCTGACAAAGTAATGAATAAAATAATCTGCAAAGGGAGTTCCAATTGCGATGTTCAAAACCCAGCCATTTCACCCAGAGAGTTCAGGCGCCTACATACTACTGGCCTTTTCACACTGTATGTTTCCAATCACTTTTCCCCCCTGTTTTTAAACACACATTGGGTAGGACTGTTACCTATAGAATTAATCAATTTGATAATAACAAAAGTAACTGAAATCTACTAAAAGAAGGCACACATTGAAAGAAAAAGGAATTGCAGTGAAATAGGGAACGCTCCTAAAATCTCGAGGGGGTCAAGAATTTTCTGACAGATTATTTTTTCATATGCCAAAAATCTAGTTTTTAAACAAAGATCAATGTGTTATGCTAAAGTGTTGATCTGACTGTTAAAACATTTGGGGGGATAATGACCATGTAACAAAGGCCTGGTTTGGAGTGAATCACCACCCTTTTAAAAGTTAGAGCAATTTTCAGGAGAATAGCTTTCAGCAAACGCTTTACATTATTCAAAACGGCCAAATAATGCTCTATTATAGCGCCTGAATGCTGCCAGTCAGCCCATAAGTGCAATTTGTGCAAAGGCTCGGTGCCTTATCTCCACTTCTTTATAAAGAGGTGAATATAAAACAATTTCTTCCAAACCCAGACAGAGAGCACGAAAATTGCTTCCCTTTCTGCAATCAGGGCAATTTAACTGGAGTGCAATTAGCACTATTAAATGTCGATTCTGCATAAACAAATCTGACTAAGAAGCGAAAGTGGGGTGAGAACCTCATATAAACTGAAACTGATTTTTTTTAAATTATGTATCCGGGTCCTTTACAATTGATCCGTGACGTTTTCATCTCGGAATATATTTACATCATAAATACGCTATGGCTAAATCAACATAAATCTTTTTTAAATCTCAGTGTGAGTACTAATAAAGAAGAATGGGCTAATTAAATGAAACAGTTCACTTCCTTTGAACAAATATTTTTTTCCCCACCTTCTCTTTAACATGGATCTTTTGATCTGTGCAACTACTAAAGTTGCTGTCTTCAGGAGGTAAAGCTGGGAAACAATTCGTTCATTAAAGCTGATTGGAAGGCTCATGGGTTCACATTCAAGAGCGTCAGATGAAATGGTTCTTCTGTTCAAACAAGGCTCTGGGAAAGAACTGCCAAATATTTTCCAGATAGATCGATTTAGCAGCAGTTAACCGTGAGGCTGTTCTACAGTTTCCCGGGAATCCTAGGACGGACACGGAATTTACACCCGGATGCTACGCAGGGAGGGAGAGAGGTGCAAACCTTTCCAAGTTCAGGAGAAGCAATCAGATTCCCTGCCAAACAAGAAACGTGTGGGGGGGGGGGACCCGCAAAAATGCCCATCGCTTATACAAATAATTGCATCCTGCCATTCTTTTAGCATCAGGGCTTCCATATGAACAGCTCTCTCGCTCTCAATTACGCTTTTCATTTACATGATACAGACTTCACTATTGATGAGAGCAGTGCCGAGGGGCACCAGGTGATAAATTAATAACTTTAGTTAAGAAAAGGCTTCCCCACTATTCTACGCAAGCGTAGATATTAAAAGGGGGGAGGCTAGATAGAGTGTTAAAATACAGCTCATGGTGCCTGTTGAGTCCCTGAATTATTTCAGCTGTAGAGTTTTTCATTTGTGGGCAAAGATGAAGTGCAGCTTTTGATTAGAAGAAAATCTTTTGTAGTTCAGAAAAAGGGAATGAGCACAGGGATCAAATAGATCATGGAAATTAAGTGAAAATTATGGGACTCTCCAACAATTTGTACTTGAGCTTTCATTTGATATTTGTTACATAACTCCCTCCCTCGCACTCTCGCCCTTACCCATATAAATAAAGACCCAAAGGTGGAGCAATTGATGGACGAGGCTTTAATCTTTCCTCTATTTTTAAGGTGCCACTATTTAGAGGGAACAGATACATATATACTCTGAAGTTGTGAAATCTGAAAAAACCCTTGCCTCTTAAGTGCTCTTCAAACATTGCCTATAAAACTAATTTTCTTCCACTAAATTTGTTTGACCCATATATTTTAATCCCCCGTTGTTCTGTTTATCGCAAACGAAGACCCGTTAACAATTAAAGGGAAGACTGCAGTGTCGAAGGAAGGAAGGTGACTGTAGACTGTATGATGATTTTAATTACTACAATTATTGGAAGATTATTCAACATATTCAACAAGCTTCATATATTTTGTTTACTGCATCGATAGGAAAAAGCCTCAGGAACATTTTATGAGGATTTTAATCATCTTGGTTCACATTCCTTACAATACTGTTATGGTATATAGATTAGACATGACAAGATGAAACCGCAGCAGATTTGAAACTCAGACAGTGCTAGCGCTCTTCGAGCTATCTGTATTCAAATTAAGGGGTTTCTAAGTAAAGGGAATTGAATTAGCAAACGATTGGACTCATTTACAGACCATAAAGCTCCCTTTTACATCTAAGTCTGTTAAAGAAGAAGCTCTACTCACTTCGAAAATTTGGTAGCATTTTAAGTAGGAAAAACATTAACCATACTTATTAATTTTGCTTTCTAGACATACAAGCTAAATACCAGTGGTATCATTACTTTCAGATTTCCTAACTTCCACTCATCCCTGTAGTAGGACTTATTGCCTGTGAGGGTAAGCATTTGCACTGTATAAGGTAAACACGCCATTAGACACGTTTGCTCAAACGGTGCACCTGAAAAGTGAAGATTTCTTTTTTTAATCTCTCATCTTTTCATGTACAGTACTTCTGATATTGGCCTAGTTTTTTTAACATCTATGGCAAGGTATGACTCAGTATGTTGGTTTGTGACTAAGAAAACTAGCTGTAGCCATAAGTATATGGGAATGTAATAAGCAAGATGACTGACATTACCAAGTGCTCTTCAGTCCACAAAGACCAATAAATCCTACTGCAGGTTTTGCCTACTAATGAATTGCTGATTTGGATCAGGAAAATACATTGACGCTCTCCCATCTCTAATGTTCCCCTCTTCTCCCTTCCCCTTGTCCCGGTATTAGGACTAGGAAAGACGGAGAGCCGTTCATTGTGCTCCTATGTGTGCTATAATTATTGGATCTCAAGTTTAAGGTGAATTTCAGCTCAGATCATGAACCATTTCACGTTCAAATGCAAGCTTGCAGTACTTTCCTAGTGGCAATTAGGAGCCTATTACAAGCCATTAGATTGATCAATGTACCTTAAACAATGTGAATGATTTATATGGCGAAGGAAAAAACCTTCTTACATCCATTGTACTGTTCCAGAGACCAACCTGGCCCCGTGAGTCCATCCATCACAGCTTTAAACAAGAAAAGCTATTTATTTAGAAAACTTACATGCAAAGAAACAGGCTCGTTTGTCTTGAGAGGTATTCGAGCTTTGTCTGTTTTTCTGTCTTTATTGTTAAAGAAACGTAGGCTAGAAGAATTCTGGGGGTGGGGGCAGAAAAGATTTGCTGAGTTCCAAACGGATTAATTCACCTTGTACCTAAAAGAAGGAAACAAAGAGATTCCTGGCTGCTTCCTAAGCGATCCCCTAATCTGCTGTGTCGAGGCAATGCAACGAGAAAAGCAGTGGGTTACATGTTTGTTTAACGAAGTGTTTGGGTAGCTTTGTAGCCTTTTAATTACATCGGGGACACAGAGGCATTAGCTACTGAAGTTGTAAATCGGTAAAGGACCTGAGACCGAATCCGATGAAGGAACGGATATGCCACAGCGTTCCTTACAATGGCTAAATATCCCAACTAACCTAAAATGAAGAAATGACTAAATATCTGCGGCGATCAAAACCAGCCCAGCCCCCGCGTAGGCCTGGGTCTGTTTGCAGTTGCTTCCTTTCAAGACACATTGAACTTCTCCCTACAAGGAAATCTATTCCACTTTCTGACAGACTGCAAAGCGGGGGCTTTGAGAGAAAGGACTGACCCACTTCACACTTGCCAACACACTTCTGGTTAGGCTTTGCTTACATTCAGGTCGAAACGACCAGAAGCTGGTTTAGCCGTGACTGTAATGGATGGCCACCACTATTCCCTTCTTGCCTTGGTACTAAACCGAACTAGTTTCCGAACTCCGTGCGAGGGTGCATGTTTCTATTTTAATCACACGAGAATGGATGAGTTGTTTTTACAGTTCTCTGAATGAAGTGCTCTGGATTTAAAACACTGGGAAGAAGAAAAAAACCCACACAAACTAACTAAGCCTTTCTTTAAGATATCCCAAGTGATCCCCGCTGGGAACAACGTAACTGGTGGAAATGCAGATGTTTGTTAATGAAAGTGTGCACAAGAACTGCAATTGCAACGTATGGGCCCTTCGGCTGGACATTTAATCTAACATATGACAGGAGCGAGGATGTTAACTAGCACGAGATTCTAAGTATTCATTTGTCACATGCCAGTTACCGGCTGGGCTGTGTTTTCTACATTCTAATCGCTAGCAATCCCTTCAGAGCTTGTCAAAAGTAACCCTTTAGCACATCATTTGATGAGAAGGAGCAGGAGGTGAGCACAGTGCAACAGCATCGGTACAAAGAGCCAGGGTGTCAAATCCCGTCAAGAGATAGGAGTTTCTTTAAGAAAAACAAAACAAAACAAGGACTGGATACCATTAGTTTAGAAGCTGTTCCCCCCACCCCAATTTGTTCCTGTGAGATTCAAGCCTATTTATTTACTAATCTAGTTATCAACTGGCTTCTCGTCTTGATTAAAGAAAGGATTAGTAAAATGCATCATCTATCATCTAAACCGCAGTAGAGGCAATAGGCGACACGAACTATCCTTCTCTATAGGAGATCGTGTAATGAGAGAGGGAGTGTTTCTACTGAGTCTGACATATACCAAACTCGGTTCTTCCCTTTTTGACAGAGCCTACACCATCAAGAGCTTAACACACAGAAGACGCAGTGTGTCCTGCTTACCTTAAACTTGTCCTTTCTTCTAGAGAAGACGTGAAAGAAGGATAAAGGACATGGAGGCCCCGTTCAAAGGCATTTCACACATCGTCCATTTAGTCATTTGGCTTTAATGTTTTTTTTCTCTCTCTCTCCTTTTTCCTCCAAAGCTTTGTACTGGACACCTCTCCCGGGACAGTTAGTGTGCCAACTTCTCAGGACAGGTCCTGGCCTTCCCTTACTTTGTCTCGGCTGCAAAAACTACAGCTACGTAAAGTGCTTTCCTCTAAACCCAGACTTGAATGCTAGCTTGCGAAAAAACAGCCTATGCCTTCATAAAGTGCTGCTTGAGGCAGTTATATTACATCTGGGTTGCATTGCCCTGTAATGATCAGTCTTCTTATTGTGATCAAGTGAACTTTTACTAATCTCCACATTTATTGTTTAGGTAAATAGATGCTGCTTTTAATCAATATGGAGGGCCACACCAATGCAACTCAAAGTAACTTAAGTCAACTGTAAAGAGTTCAATGTGTGTATAATTACAGAGGACGTCAACTATTCACTTCAATCTAATTCAATGTCTCTGTACGGGGGGAAGGGCGGGAAGGGGAGGGGTAGGGAGGGAGGAAAGGAAAAAAAGAAAAAGCCACAGAGACCAAGCAGCAGCCCAGCTGAACTTTCACGTTGCTTAACAGATCGAAACAGCTAGGTGAGTGTAAGCGAACGGGTGCAATACAACACTTTCTCCCTACACAAAAGATTGATTGCGTCTTGCCCTGGCATTGAATGTGCTATTATCAGAAGAAGCTGAAATAATGCATGCAGTCATTTTAAAAGAAAGCAGGTTTCCTTTGCAAATACACCTATTATTTCAACAGTACTCAAGAACTGTTTCAATAGGGCAGGTTGTTGCTTACAGAAATACATTTGAATATACACTGAGGTTTTTAAAAAACATTTTAGGCTGAGTTATGCCTGAAGTTCTCATTAAATTTACCATTTGTAAAGGACAGATTAAATGAAAATGGCTTTTAGAAAAATAGAACTGGAAATTATTTTGGCCTTTCTGACCTGGAAAAGGTGATAATTTACAGCTACACCAGATATTGAACATGTCTGGGCTTTTAGGCATTTGCTAACAGTTTCATTTCTCTACTCAGCTGAACTAGGTCTGGGACCATGCAGAAAATCATCATTTTTGTTTGATTTGCTTAAGAAAGTGGTGAACTGAAGAATTTCTCACTACAGCTGCAAACCTAGCTGAAACAGTGATGAGGGAGAATGGGTCCTTTTTAGGACAGAACAGAGGCATGAACGCTGATTGTCAATTCTTTATAATATTTTCAAAGCAAATACAGTTAATTTCTCTCTGTTCACAATCAGTGCAATCCTTTTTTCAAGCTATTTACATAAATGTCTCCCCATGGGCTACTTCAGACTTAAACAATCAACAAAGCATTATGTAACATAAGACAAATGGGGTCAATGGGTTCCACCTTAAAGGATCACTTTGAGTGGGATTTCTCAAACTTCTAAGTGATTTAGGAGCATGAATCCTAAATACTTTTAGTGAGATGTGTTCTTAGGTGCTTTTGAGAAATCCCACTCTTTGCACTCAGTTTCCAAATTCAGAAGCAGGCTTGCACTGGAATGTGTCAGCAGATCCTAACTGCGAGATGAGATTGAGTCAGGAAGTCAGATGGCAACTAGCTAGTTTTCCCTTTTTGGAAAATGAAGTAAAATATCCTCGCTTACAGACAGCCTCTCCCTCCCCCGACCTGAAGCAAATACTCATCAGCAACTACACACCACGCCGTAGAAACACTAACCCAGGAATCAATCCCTGTAACAAACCTTGTTGCCTACTCTGCCCCCATATCTACTCTAGTGACACAATCAGAGGACACAACCACATCAGCCACACCATCGGGGGCTCATTCACCTGCATGTCTACTAATGTTATATATGTCATCATTTGCCAGCAATGCCCCTTTGCCATGTACATTGGCCAAAGTGGACAGTCTCTATGAAAAAGAAAAAATGGATACGAATCAGACATCAGGAATGGTAACATACAAAAGCCAGTAGGAGAACACTTCCATCTCCCTGGATAATCTTAATAACAGATTTAAAAGTAGCCATACTTGAACAAACTAACCTTCAGAAACAGACTTCAAAAAGAAACTGCAGAACTAAAATTTGGGTTTGAATAGGGGCTGGGAGTGGCTGACTCACTACAAAAGCAGCTTTGCCTCTTCTGGCATTGACATCTCCTCATCAATTACTGGGAGTGAACTACATCCACCCTGATGGAATGGGCCCTGTCAACACTGGTTCTCCACTTGTGAAGTAATTTTCTTCTCTTCATGTGTCAGTATAATAATGCTTGCATCTGTAATTTTCACTCCATGCATCTGAAGAAGTGTGTTTTTTACCCACGAAAGCTTATGCCCAAATAAGTCTGTTAGTCTTTAAGGTGCCACCAGACTCGTTGTTTTTGTGGATACAGACTAACATGGCTATGTACTGCTACTTTATTCCTGTGAGTTGGATCTTGGCCTTATCCAGGTAAAATTCCCATTGAAGATGGGAGTTTTACTTGGCCAGACCTTGCCATCTTTCTCCATTTGTTGTTGTTACATGGCGGATGACATTCACAGAGAGGATAACATTAAACAGCTACTCCTCCTGTATGGAATTATTTTTGGGAAATGTCATGTCAAAAATGTCCTTTTTTTGTGGTTATGTGTAACTTGCTGTCTCCACCTGAACTAGCCCAAGAAGCACTGCCAAATTGTACTCCGAGCTACATAATTAGGGTTGAGAATAACATTATAGATGCTGTAAACATCTGATGTTTCCTTCTGCAGAATGGTTCGGACGTTAGGTCTTTAAATGACACTTTAGTTTCCACTGCTTTCAGTCCACCTAGACCAGGCCTGCACAACATGCGGCTTGGGGGGGCCACATGCGGCCCGCACGGGCTCACTCTGCGGGTCCGCGGGGGGTGAGTAGGGGCGAGGCAAGCCAAGCCATGGGGTCTGGGGAAGCGGATGGGGGCAGGGTCAGGGTGGGGCTTTTTGGCCCGCAGCTGGGTTTTTTGCAGTAATATGGCCCTCGTTGCTTTCCGAGTTGTGCAGGCCTGACCTAGAGCATACTCCTATTTAGGGTGCTCAACACAATCTATACTTGAATTTTAGTCCTGTTTTAATGGGATTGACTAAGATGTTTTAAGTAACACAATTATAAATTCTAGTGGGGAAAGGGGACAAATGTTTGCTGCTATCCCTAGGCAGCAACCTAAGAGCAACACATCTTTTTAAGAAGTGACAAAGAGTCCTGTGGCACCTTAAAGACTAACTAAAGTTTTAGAGCATAAGCTTTTGTGGGTTAATACCCACTTCGTCGGATGCATGCAGTGGAAGTATCCAGGGGTAGGTATAAATAGGTAGGCAAGGACCAGGTGGGAGATAACAAGGTTAGTCCAATGAGGCTGAACCAGCTTGTTATCTCTAATCAGGGAGGGTGAGGTGTTCCTCTAGCAGCTGAACTGGAGGTGTGAATAGCGAGAGAAGAGAGGCTGCTTTTGTAGTTAGCTAGCCACTCGTAATCTTTGTTCAATCCTTGATTGAGTGTATCAAATTTGCAAATGAATTGCAGCTCTGCAGTCTCTCTTTGCAGTCTGGTCTTGAAGTTTTTTTGCTGCAAAATGCTGACATTTAAAACTTTTATGGTGTGTCCAGCAAGGTTGAAGTGTTCTCCTACAGGTTTTTGTATATTGCCATTCCTGATATCTGATTTGTGTCCATTTATCCTTTTTCGTAGGGACAGTCCTAAGTAAAGCTGTTTCATTAACTAGATAAAACATTTGAAAATAAACTAGTATCTTGTGGGAAGTAATAAAACCTTCAAAATACTCAGTTTTCAGTGTGCCAAAAGTCCACTGTCAACACAACACACCCTGTTTACTTTAACATGTGCTTACATTGTCCAGTGGAATCCATGGGCCAATGCTTATTCGTACATGTGAGAGTAACTAATCTTATAAACATAGATATTATTCCGAGCTAGTATGTATTTGTACAGGAACTTGTGAGGGGTAGGAGAAGAGTGTGATACCAGAGGCTTTGAAGCTCTGTAAGTGAACCTCTCCAAATGTAGCTGATTTCTCACACACACACATGCACAGACACACCAAGTATGATTAGATCAGGATGGGGGAAATCCATTTAAGAAAATCCAGTCAGATGAACAGTTTGGCAGTTAGCTATGTGACTCACCTTTTGTTACAATATTTTTCAAACTGCAGTTGCCATAGCAACCAAATATATTTTTATTTAAATTTTTTTTTAGCTATTTGAAAAAAAATTCTTGCCAGAATTCTTCCATAATAGCTCCATTAACTGCAGTGACTTTTATTGGTGAGGCCAGAACTGATGTCTCCTGCTATCACATGTCATTCACAAATCTAGCAGATATTTTGTTTGCGAAAGCCAATTTAAGCTTTATAAACATGTTTTTTTTCCCCACCTCTAAAGAGCAAATACCAGTATGGATGGGATTCAGCATTGCTAATTTAATAGCAGGTAAAAAGCACTTGATACCCACCATGATAGCAGGCAGAAGCTAAAAAAACTAATGGTCCCAGTCATTGTAAAAAAAATAAAATAATCCCAAAACATAGGTCCAACAGTCAGATCCATCCTCTCCCCAAGAGTCTTATATACTGGAGTGCCAAAAAAAAAGAGAGAGAGCTCTTTATGGAGAGGAGTAGCTAGTAATCTCAGGTTTTATCATTTAATATATTTCTGTTAAACTCTTGAAATAAATGTAGCTGTAAAAGAGAGCAGTTTGGTAAAGCTGAACACCAACTGTTGTAAAATGGAATGCATCTAGTGTATTTAGTCACAGCAAAAAAAAAAAAACCCAAATAAAGAATAACCTGCAGTGAGGCTGCCTGATGACAATATGGAAACTTTTCACAGGGTTTTAGGGTTCAGTCATTGACTTGAATAAGGAATACTCACCACAATAACTGCATTGTTACAGGCCACACAAACTCTAGAGCAGGGTCTACAAACTACGGCCCGAGGGCCAGATCCGGCCCCTGGCTTCGATTTATCCGGCCCTCCAGCTGAGCAGGCACACCGAAGAAGCACATGGAGATGCCGCCACTGCCCTCCTCCCCCCACGAGCTGCTGCTGGCAGCCCCATGTGCGGAGAGGTGAGTGCCCCCGAGGCAGTGGCCAGAGGAGCAAAGGGGCGGGGGTGTCGCAGCAGCAGCTGGAGGAGCAAAGGGGGGAATTTTGCATATATTTGCATATATTGAATTTTTTCACAGTCACTTCAGCCCGCGAAGCCCCTTCAAAAATCTAATATGGCCCTCGTCTCATAAAGTTTGGAGACCCCTGCTCTGGAGTGACAATATCGTCAGTTTTTGTTTAAATTCCTAATAATTAATTTCATTGTAATAATTAACTTGCCATTTCAGAGCAGTTCCCTTCAGAAAAATCTCAAAGCACATTATATACACATCAGTTAATAACGTCTCACAACATCTCCCTGAAATGTTATCTCCATTTTATAAATGGGGAAACTGAGGCACTGTGTAAATTACTTACTTCGGATTACATACGGGATCAATCTCACATTAGATTTCGCATTTACATTCTATGTCTACAAACTTGACCGTTTCATCTTTTTAAAGTAGCAAATACAATTCATTCATATTGCACATTTCAGGAGCTGCACTTTTCTTAAAGGTACATACATGTTTAATAAACCTATTTATTGTAGCTATTTACATTCAGAAGATCCTCTTTTAACTAGAAACTTTAAAAAATGCAATTGTGTTGCAAATGGCATGGCATCCAAAAAACCAGCTGCATGACTTTTAAGGTTATAACCTCAGATTTAAGAACCCTGCCTTAGAAAAAAATAAGGATGTGTAAGCTGTGTGTGGTAGTCTTAAGGTTCAGTGAATGGAAAACTAATAATAGATAGCCATCTAGTGTGGGCATATTATTTTTCTTGGTGTGTGTGTGTCTTTTTCGCTAAATGCTAATTTTTTAGGTCTTCTACAGGTATTGACAATATAATATATAGCCTCATAACATATGGAACACTTTCTTTCTAACCATCACTTTTAGTAGCTGAGCCTGCAATTCTTACCCATGTAAGTACTTGGCTACACTTGCAGATGGAGACCGCTTTGAGTTAAAGCAGCCTTGGGAGAGCTCATTAGTGAAAGCGCCGCAGTTTGTCCACACTGATGGCTACAAGCACACTGGCATGGCCACATTTGCAGCTGCATTGGGAGTAGTGCGTTATGGGCAGCTATCCCAATGTTCAAGTGGCTGCAACATGCTTTTCAAATGTGGGGTGGTGGTGTCAGGGGCAGACTCTGGAAGGGTGCAGCGAATCTGTGGAGAGAAGACAATACAGACTGCAAGGCAATTACATGTTCTTTAAGTTCAGTTTTTCCCACATCAAAAGTAATTTGCTCCCTCCAACCCGCTGGCAGAACTCTAGGAGGCATCCCAAACATTAACTCGAAGGGGGATAATTTTAATCTTCTACGGGGTATGCTGCGAATGCGAGTTAAGGCAAGGGGTAGGGCTTGGGGCCATTTTAAGTGTGTTTCAGTGCAGATTTTAGTTAACATGGTTTTTATAGTCCTATTCATTTGTTCTACCTGTCCTGAGCTCTGGGGTCTCCACGGGGTGTGGAGCTTCCACTTAATGTTTAGGGCTTTAGCTACTTCCTGCACTACCTTTCCTATGAAGTGGCTACCCTGATCTGATTCGATGGATTCTGGTAGTAAGAATCGTGGTATCACTTCCTGTAGTAGGACTCGTGCTACTGTAGATGTTGTGGCAGTCCTGGTGGGGTATGCCTCTACCCATCCGGTTAGCTGGTCCACTAGCACTAGCAGGTACTGGTATCGTCCAGCCTTGGGAAGTTCAGCGAAGTCAATTTGCCATGCCTGGCCAGGGTAGTAAGTCCATTGTCTTCCTCCCGTTGGAACTGGTGGTCGGGGTGGTTTGGGGTTCACCTTTTGACATGTTGGACACTGTGTTGCTACTCGGCGTGCTTCCAAGTATAGTCCTGGTGATATTATTTGACGCACCAGCAGGTCTCCCATCGCGTTTCCTCCCATATGTGTAGAAGTGTGCAGGTTCAAGAGCACTTCCAGCAGTAATGGCCGTGGTATCATGATTTTCCCTCCTGGAGCTACCCACCAGCCATTTTTGTTCTTTACGGCAAGGTTGTCTTGTGCTGCCTTATCGTCCTCCAGGGTGTATTTCACCACACAATCCTCAAGGCATGTTGGGATTTCCTGTGCAATTCCTTCAAAGCCTACGTCGCCTCCCATCCGTGCTGCTTCCTTTGCAGCGGCGTCTGCTTTAGTGTTCCCTTTTCTCTGGTGTTCATCTGCAGCTCGTCCATGGGCTCTGACATGAACCACAGCGACTTCCTTAGGTAGTTTAAGGGCGTCCAACAGTGCCAGGATTTGTGGTCCGTTTGCTATTCTCTGTCCCGAAGCTGTAATAAATCCACGCTCTTTCCATAATAGTCCATGAGCGTGCACAGTGGAGAAAGCATATCGAGAGTCAGTAAAGATATTTACCCTTTTGTCTGTCCCCAGCCAGAGGGCTCGTGTCAATGCAGTGAGTTCTGCTGCTTGTGCTGACCAGCTGGCGGGGAGCTTTTCCTTCCACAGTATTTCAGTCAGGGTCACAACAGCGCAGCCTGTCTGTCTGGTGCCTTGTACCATACTGCTAGATCCGTCCACGAAAAATTCCTCGTCTGGGTTTTCCAGAGGATCGTCCTGCAGGTCTGGTCGAATTAGCACCGTCTCTGTAAGTACTTCTAAACAATCATGGTTAGGTGGTCCTGGCTCAGGGAGAAGGGTAGCTGGATTTAAAGCTGTAGTATGTTTAAATGTAAGCCCTTGGTTAGACAATAGGAAGATTTCATATCTGGATTGTCGAGAAGGGCTTAAGAATTTTCCACCTTCTATTTCAAGAATCTGGGGGACCCCATGTGGGGTGTGTATGTCCATATCTGCTCCCATTGCTATCTTTTGGGCTTCTGTCACTATGGTTGCAGTTGCTGCTACAGCTCGCAGGCAAGCCGGCCACCCCTTGGCTACCGGGTCCAGTACCTTTGAGTAATAGCCCACAGGTTTCCAGGTTGGGCCTACCGGCTGAGTTAGAACTCCTGAAGCAATGCCCTTATTCTCATGTACGTAGAGTCTATAGGGCTTGCGCTCATTAGGAATCATGAGAGCCGGAGGCTGCATTAAGGCTGCTTTTAACAGTTCAAAAGCATGCTGATGCTCACTAGTTCATTTCCAATTTGTGAGGCCTTCCTTAGTGAGAGATTCATATAAAAGTTTAGCCTTGTTACCATAGTCTGGGATCCATAGTCTGCAGAATCCAGTCAGACCTAAGAAGGCTCGTAGTTCTCTAGGGTTGGTTGGGGTAGGCATATCTTGAATTGCCCTGATTCTCTCTTTGCTGAGAGCTCGTACCCCCTTCTCAATTTCATATCCCAGGAAGGTAACCTTCGGTTGGCATATCTGGGCTTTTTCCCGTGAAACTTTATACCCTTTCTCCCCTAGAATATTTAGCAGAGACTCGGTTGCTCTCTTCCCCACTTGCAGATCAGGACTGGCAATTAACAAGTCATCAACATACTGGAGCAAGGCAATCTCTGAATGCTGGCTTTTCCAGTTTTCTAAATCTTTCTGCAATGCTGTTCCAAAAAGATGGGTGGATGACACAAAACCTTGAGGTAAAACAGTCCACATTAACTGAGTCTTATAGTGAGTTTCTGGGTCCTCCCATTCAAAAGCAAACAATTTCCAGCTTTCCTTTTCTAATGGTCTTGAGAAGAAAGCATCCTTTAAATCCAACACTGTAAAAACAGCTGCTGCAGGCGGAATCTGTGTTAGAATGGTGTGAGGGTTTGGGACCATAGGGTGGTCTACAATAACCTTCTTATTTATTGCTCTTAAGTCATGCACCAATCTATAGGTACCATCTGGCTTAGGCACTCCCAATATGGGGGTATTGAAAGGGGATGACCCCTCCACTAGCCAGCCCCACTGCTTGAATTTTTCGATGAGGGGCTTTAAACCCAGACGAGCTGCTTTTGACAAAGGGTACTGTTTTACACAGACAGGGCTTTCTTTTTCTTTTAGTGGTATTTTCACAGGGGGTACAGATGTCGCCCTTGGAGGGTTTCCATCTGCCCATACATCAGGGTTATTCCTTCTAAGGCTTCAATGTTCCCTGTGCAGGTAGTTGACTCCTTGTTAAAGAGGGCCATTTGATAGTTTGAACCCTGTTTTCCTGGTAGGTGTACTACAATCTGTTCTCCTTGGAAAAAGATTTCAGCTTGTAGTTTGGTTAGGATATCTCGTCCTAACAAAGCAACGGGGCATGTAGGTGAAACAATAAAGGCATGCTCTAGCATATTGTCCCCGATTTTTGTAAGCAAGGGCTTATATACAGGCAGTTTACTCTGTTTTCCCTCAATTCCTTCTATTATTACATGTTTTCCGCTTTCTTCAGCAGAAGGGGGTTTTGCAGGGATCATAGAATACGTAGCCCCGGTATCCACTAGAGCTTTATATTCCTTGCCACCCACCCTTATCTGTACCATGGGATCTTCCCTAGCTATTGCCCGTAGGGTGGCGTTTTCAGATCCCTGGCCCCTTCAACTGGATTCTTCTCCAGTATTAGCCCTCATCTGTCTTCCTGACTCCAGCTCTTGCCTCTGATCTCCTTGTTTCTTATTTAACTTCGGGCACTCTCTTCTCCAATGACCTTTCTCTTTACAATATGCACATACATCTTTCTGGACTGGCCTGTTCTTCCCTGTCCTGTCCTTATTTTGCCAATTTCGTGATTCTGATCCTCCAGTCTCTGCTGCTGCCAACATAGCCATCTGCTTCTGTCCTTTCTTTTCCTCCTTTTTCTCTGCTACCATATCTCTATTGCTATACACTTTATATGCAATTTCCACTAGCTCTGAAATTGGCTTTCCCGGTCCGCCCTCCGTTTTCTGCAGTTTCTTTCTGATATCTGGGGCAGACTGGCCAATAAACATCAAGTTTAACATTTTCCAATTATCTGATGATTCGGGGTCTAAGTCACTAAATTTGCGAAAAGCCTCAAATAGTCGCTGGAGGAAGGTAGAAGGATCTTCCTCCTTTTCCTGTCGAATCTTATATACTTTTGACAGATTAGTAGCTCGAGGAATGGCCTTTCCTAATGCTTCTATTATTAAGTCTGAGTATACTGCCAAACTTTGTTTCCCATCATTTGTTTCATAATTCCAGTTTGGTTCCTTTCTAGGGCAAAGGCTCTGTGCTGTAGTAATTCCATCATTTTAATCTATCTGCTTTCTCTGTGGCCATTCGCTCAGCCTTATCTAAAATCAATCTCCGTTCCTCCTGAGTTAGAAAGGTTTGGAGCATTGTTTGGATGTCAGCCCAAGTTGGGTGGTGAGTCTGACCAATGGATATAAAAAGGCTTTGCATTTTTAAGGGATCTTCCCTGTAAGAGGGGTTTTGACTTTTCCAATTAAATAAGTCCGTGGTAGTAAAGGGGGCATAGAGGAAAGATGTTCGGCCAGTGGGGGACATTACTTCTCGCATGGGGCAGGCTCGGTTTATTAAATCATGACTTCGGGTATTTGAGGCAGGTCCCATGTGACGGCTTGGGGAAAAGGGGTCAAATTCAGCAATTATGTCACTGATTCCATTTGCTCCCCCTTGGGTGAGACTGTCCTCTGGTGTCAGGGGACTAGCCAGTTGAACGGGGCTAGTAACAGACGGAGATGGGCCAGTTGGACCACTTCCTGAGGGAATGGGGGTGGGTGGCCTATAAGGGGGGGCTGATGGCATTACAGTCTCGAGACAAGCATCCTCTGCAGGATCGCAGAGAATAGCCGGACGAGGCTTGGGAACCCCTAGGCGCATTTGTTTACATAATTTAGAGGCACATTTAATAAGCCAGGGGGGCCGATCCTGACATACTGTTAGCCAACAATCAATATAGGGGAACTGGTCCCAGTGTTGATTTGTAACCACCGTTTTATAAACCTTAGTTGTGAGGTCTACATCAAAGGACCCTGAATCGGGCCAACCAAGACCGAACGTGGTCCATTCCAACTGACAAAACATAATCAACTCATCTTTAGTCATCTTAATACCATGATTACTCTTAAATTTACCAAAGTTACGTAACATACAACCCAAGGGAAAGGCGGAATCTTCCATTCGGGAGCGACCCGATCCCATTGCTATACCAAATGATTCACAAGGAATCTACAAACGGCGAATTAATACAAAAGTACTAAAATCACCACACAAATTAACAATGAGAGTAATGGAGATACTTACACCGCTCTGTTTCCCAGGCGCCTACCAAACTCCAGAAGCCTCTGGTCTTGCCTGATTTGTAGGGACTCACGTTTTAACGTTCCGGGTATCACCGCAGGTCGGGTTAGAGTTAGGACGGGCAAAAACTGCCCGGTGCGCACTATCCTTCCTCTGGTCGGTCCGCGGTGATCCCGAAGTCGTCCAAAGGCTGTCCCATCTGGGTCGCCAGAATTGTTGCAAAAACTGCTTATTTCCTTTGGAGTTCAGTCCAATACACCTCAAAGGACAGGCATAACTCAGTAGACTTCTGGAAAAACAAGATTTATTGCAAGCAATAAGGAGTCAGAAGGGGTTATCACCCAAACAACTGGCTCAACTCAATACATGTGTGAAGATATTTTATACCCCTGTGTTGATAAGGGAGGGGGACTTTCAATCCACTTACACAGGTGGGAACACTTAATGGCTATTACATCCATTGTTGGTCTTAATCTATTTCATTTACATGTCTGGTAAACAGGAGGTTCAAAACACTTAGGGGTACTTAGACACTATGATGCCTGCACATCTGTGACAGGGTGAATGCAAGTTTAAAATGCATGTTAAACTAGGGGTCAATAGTACATATACAGGGAGTGAGATTATAAGTCTAAGGTTATTTTATACTACAACATTCTAAGTTACATTTTCCTAACAATCCTTTTCTTAACAGTGGTGGTGAAGTGTGACAGGGAGTGTGGTGTGTGTGTATGTGAGGAGAGAGAGAGAGTGTCAGCACACGATCTTGTAAGTTCAGACTCCCCCAAGGTCCCCTGCCTCTCACTCACTCACTCACTCAAAGCAAACAGTAAATGTTTGCTCTTTCTTGGAGTAGATAAGCAGCTGTCTGTCTGAAACAGAGCTTTGAAAGGGCACTTCTGCATTCCTACAATCGATTTCACAACAATGACAAGAGTAGCCACTTGATTTAAGGAGATTATGAGACATTTCTGGAGGTCAATCAGAGCGCAGTAATGCAACTCCTCGGACGTTCTGACGCTGGGGCATTGCAGCCAATATGCAACAGATGTTATCCCTGTTGCCGAGGGGGAGTACCAGAAGCGCTCTGGCCAGGGACTCAGAGTACTCCACATGCCTTGCCAATGTGAACGGGGAGTAAGGTAGAGCGCTCCTGGTGGCTTTATTGCGGTACAATGTGCAAGTGTAGCCAAGCCCTAAGTAATGTTTATTAACTCCACTGATAATACTACAGATTTACTCCAGTATAACAGAGATAAAGATCTGCCCACTGATTTCAGTTAGACTACTCCCATAAGTAAAGGTAACAGGATCAAGTCCAATGTTTTGTTGGTGTGGTCATTAAGGACTTTAGTGAAAGGTCTGCATTTAAACCAGCATTTTATATTTTAGTTTCTGCTGCTTGGCAGAAGTAATCACAACTGATATATTTAGGTGAAAATTTCATGAGGGATAGCAATCTCTTCCTTTGCATGTTGTTTTTTATGATTGTGTAACTGAAGGGATAAAGCATTCTGTAATTGATTTCCCCCTATCCTTTGAAAGTATTACAAAAACATAAACACATTAATATATTGCCGCTTTTCAGAATGATGAGCTGGAGAGGAGCAACAGCAGGTCCAGAATTGTAGTTTCTCTTTTTGGTTTAGAAACACTGCTGTGAGGAGTCTGATCTAATACTCTCTGATCACTCAGGTCACTTTAAAATAAAAAGTGGAAGTGGCATTTCAGACTGCTGCAATTTAGAATGACTGATATTAAGAATCTTTACCTTCACACTGGGCCCACTAGTTTTTATTTGCTGCATCTTTGTTACCCAGTTCAAGATCCTGTAATACCAGCAATGAATTTGCTGTATTGAAAGAAAGTGACAAGTATTACATGTTCCTTTGTAATGCTGCATATTTTTTGAATGAGCATATGAAAAAAATACGGGTGAGATTATTATATTTAGCTAACAATTTAAAATCTTTTGTTCACATACTTTAATAATATAATCCTATTTCATTGTGTCATTGGAAGTTGCTCTAGGATGTGTAAAAATCCATAAGAAACCTTTCAAATGTAGAACTAATGGCACCATTTGAATTTCTGTACATTTACTGTGATCTTTGATAATCATTATATCAAATGTGGGTGAGATAATATATTTTATTGGACCAACTTCTGTTGAGCTTACACACAACTCTTCTTCAGCTCAAAAGCTTCTCTCTCTCTCTCTCTCCAACAGAAGCTGGTCCAATAAAAGATATTGCCTCACCCACCTTGTCTCTCTAATATCCTGGGACCAACTTACAAGAACACTGCATACATCAAATGTGACCATTTAATTTACTGTAGGTATCCAAAATTATTTCTGAAATCAATAATACACATGTTCCTTACAGCTTACTCATCTCAAAAGTTATGAAAAGTGTCTCAGTGTTGATCTTAACTACTTTAACATGATTTTTTATTAGCCTTGTGATTTAAAATAATTACACAAAATGCTTCTTGCTAACTTTTTAAATAAAAATTGCTGCATTATGTTAATAGAGATGAATGTTCATTGGTCAATTCTACAAAAGGGTTACTCTTTGAAATGTTTTCTAGACCTTTAAGGCATTTGAGTGTCTCAGGTTGTGGTTTTATAAGTTTTTGATTATAGAAAATTGTTTATTAAACAGTCTGAAAAATATTTAAAGCTTGATTAATAACATAGAGTGCCACATAATTTACATAATTTAAAATATGAAGTTTAACTTTAACATGTGGCCGAAAGGGTATGTATTCCACATGGTTGGAAAAATGGGAACAGGACTACTCCCATTATCTGAGCAGGGGGAAAATTGTAGTTACATTAAGCCTTTAAAATATTTTTTTTAGAGTATATTAAACTATTACCTCTCATTGGGCCAGAACGTCTCTTCTGTATTTGTGGATGGAGGTGATGAAAATCCCATGCGTCACCACCCAGGAGGTTATGGAATTCAGGAGTGCTGCTCCTTTGCCCCCTCATTACATGTACATCCATTGGTTGGTCACTTTTCAAACACTTTTAAGTTCTAAAAAAGAGGAAAGTGTAAGTTGCATTTCTGTGCTGGAATAACTCAGGAATCAAATTTGGATTTTACAAATAGCTTTTTCTATTGTAGAAACAAAATTTAGGTTAATTATTACAGTTGATAAAAATGGACCATTCTGAATTCACAATATGTTGTCATTGATAATGGTCAGCTGCGGTGTTCTTATTAACCAGATATAGCATAAGGACTTGAAACAAAGGATGATATACTGCCTTTATGTCAGCTGTGCATGAAATTCTCATCAACATCAGTTTTGGTTGTGCACGTAGACTCGGAATGGTATATTGCCAGACGTGTATAGTTAAGTGGTTCACAGAATATATTTGTGGCAGTTTTCATGTTTAGCTTTTGAACTGCTAATTTTAGACAATTCTTCAAAAAATATAGAATCGCAGATCTACATGTCCTCTCCGTTGGTGAAGACAGATCTAAAAAAAGTGGCATCATCTTGGTTAAAATACAGAAGTTCCTTCTGCAGTATGCTACTATCTGAAATAGCCATCCACGTTTGGATCATTCTGCCTTCAGATCTAGACATGCATCTCTGAGGTCAACTAAAATGTCTAATTGAGGATCTGTGAGATTCGATTATCCTCTCCAAATATGCTTCATTCCAGATTCATGTGGAGCTCATACTTAAGCTCCAAAAGGGGGATGGATGTTTAGTAAAATATCCTGCTTAAGACAGACTAATTATGTATATTCTTCTTAGCTTTACATCTATTTCTGGAGCAGTATTACCAACTCTCATAATTTCATCTCATGACTCATGATTTATTTGAAGGATTGTTTCTTTTTTAATTTTCCCAGGATATCACAATTGTTGGCATCAAATTCACAAATTTTTCTATGATTAAAAATTGCCTCCATCTCACATTGCTTTAAATGGGATTGAAGCCAGAGAGAACCAAAGACTGATTCGGTGGAGCTGCTATGCTGACTGGTTACTAGCTACCTAGGTCTTCAAAGGTTCTAGGCGCACATTGTTTATTGAAAGAAATGTGACTGTTTATCCTTTTATCCATTTTATTAAAACTATTAAACTGAAATAAAATATACGTATCACCAAAGCTAAGCTATTAATAACAAATGAAACTAAAAAGGAAACAATACTACTATGGCTTCAAGATAAAATCAAACAAATTAGTCTCAAAATTGGAGTGAATTTAAATAATCAGATGAATACCAAAAATAATCAAGACTTTTCAATTATAAGAATAAGTCTAAAAAGATCAACTATAAATCCCAACTAAAAATGTTGCCCAAGTCTATCCAATTTAGGGCTTGAATGGTTAAGTATTTTAATACTAAAGCCAAATTATTGTCTAATCTAAACCACAACCTCAGAGCCCATTATAAAGCTTCCTTGTTAGACTACAGTTCTTATGTGATGATTAACTCTTTCCTCTCCTCTCAACAGACATGTGATACAGAGTTTAACAGAGCACACTTGATAAGCAGAAGTTTGTCAACTCTTTTATTTGCCGGAAATTATAGATGATAATCTCAAATCTCCAAGAACTTTTAGATACAGTACTCATTTTAGTGACTATCTGCATGAGATAATATATAGGGCTGTTTAAATTAGGGAAACTTTTTTTCTTTCCAGCACCTTCCCTGTAAAGGTTTTATTGGTAGTCACAGACATGTGTACTCAGACTAACTTCCACTTTCACACCCTAAATTTAAATAGGCTGGGACATCTCCCAGTTAAAAAAAAAAAAAAAAGACTAAAATAGAAAAAGGAAAAATAAGATAATGAAGGTAAAAGAGGGAGGTATTTGCAGACTTTTCAGCTTCCATAGCTTTCTGAATTGTCCTAGAGTAGAAACTGAAACTTCAGTCAAGGAACCAGACAGTGATATTCTGCTAGCACAGTGCTTCTTGCTAGTGAGTCTTCTCTGGATGCAAGGAGACTGTGCAAAGGCTGTAGTGGCCTCTTCGTTGATGTTGCAACTTCCTCTCCTCGAGGTAGCCTGTACTGTAGATTTTAGAAATTCAGTCTTCCTTTGGGTGGCTTGCTGATCTGGAAGGCAAGGCTTTTCAGTCTTCCTCTTGATTCATATGATTTGCAAACTTTTCTCACTCTGCCTTGCAGCACCTTCTTCTTCAGCCAAATCAGGCTCGAGGCTCATCCTGGAATTTAGTCCAGCTAGGTTCTAATTAAATCATTCTGTGTGAATGTCAACTTGGAAAAGTCTTGCTGAAATAAACAATGTAAAAATATTTGATGTTTGCATACCACTGACATCTGTGACTCTCCAAAAATATCAGAAATCTGGATACATGGGGTAAGTTTTGAGGAAGATAGCATGGTTTTATCTGGGGTGAAAAGGTCTTGGGCTGACATTCTGTCACCAGTTTAAGGAAAATCGGATATAAAAAATCCTATAAAAGTAGCTGGTTGAAAAAGAATCCCAGGAACAACTAGTTACTCATCATCCATCCATCAGCAAAACTAAAAATATGTTCAAGGTTATGATCAGTTTTGTCATCTTCAGTTTTTTCTCTGAAACTAAGCATTGACAATACTCTTCTTATTTTGGAAATAAGATGTTTGATTTACAGCCCATCTTCTGGAATCTTCATCTTGACTGAGAAAAGTTGGTTTAAATCTATCAAAATGAAACCTACTCAAAACATAAAATTTTGAATTTTATACACAGTCTGCATTCCCATAGAAGCTATTGCTTATGCACTGCCCTCGCTCCAGTAGTCAGAATTTCCCTGCAGTCTTTGCACATGGAAGTGAGGCTCTCTATAGTATAGATGGCCACCAACATTCATTTAGTTCATTGAGACCGAAGTCAGGCTGCCTTCAGGAAAGATGGCTGCTCTCTAATATTATGGGGCTGGTCAGGAAACCATGATGAGACAATAGAAAAGGAAGGAGGCTGAAAAGGTGCAGGAAGAGACAAAACAATGTAGGGAAATATGGTAGTAAGAGACTGAGAGGCTGCAGAAGTAGGTGGTATGCTGGGGAGAGATGACTCAAGGGTCATAGAGAGACATTGAGAGAGTGCAAGGAATGCTGGAATTAGGAGAAGACTGAAGGGGGTCCCAAGGGAATCCATATGCAGGGGAATCAGGGTAGAGGGAAAGTAACTGAGGAGGTCCAGGAGAATGAGATTACAAGAGACAGATGGGGTTGGACTAGATGACGTCCTGAGGTCCCTTCCAACCCTGACATTCTATGATTTATGACAGAAGGGCAGGTAAAAGTGGGTGCGAGATAATGGGAGGCACAGGGAGGGAGAGTGAGAAGAACAGAGGAATGTGTAGAGCAGGAGGAAGACTGCAGAGGTACAAGGGGACACTGAGGGGCGGCTAAGTGGGAAAATGTGAGGGCAGTTGGGAGACAGAAGACTATGGGGTGCATGGAAAGAAAATGTGAATAGGAGAGGAGAATGGGCCATAAAAGGATGGAGATGGGAAAGGAAGAGACAGGATAGTGTCAAGATGTTGGAAGGAGATTGATAGAATTGCAGTAGGTTAGGGTAAGTAGATTCTCACTTTGAGTAGCCAGTGGAGAGGACTTGCATTTTCACATATAAATTCAAGGTTGAATTTTGAACCTGAAATGATCATATGCACTTGAGGCTAGCAGCTTTCCACAGAAAGTTCAAAAACTGGAGGGTAAATAATTCCGCCCCACCCAGTTAAAAAATCTGGTGATTATTAAGAAAGTCTCTTCAGAGAAGGTTTGGGTTTGTTTGTTTTTTTTAAGTCTATCACAGGGTAGCTGTCCCTTTAAGGGGAAATGAGATCTAGCCCACCTGTGACATTGTTAACTTGTCTCTCCAGATGGGGAAAATGAAGATGGGTCATGTGATTCAATCAGTCCTAGGGTAAATAAGGAGAGGCCTGGGTAAATAGAGAGAAACTGTAGCAAAGGCCTGGATTAGGAGGCTCCTGTAAGAGATCCAGAGATGCTAGGAGAACAGTAGAGTGGGCCGTTGCTTGCTAGTGTTTCTGAGACACAGAAAAGACAATTCAGAGTTGTGGAACCTCTCTTGAGGAGAAGGACTCTAAGTAGGATGGCCTGAGAGGTAGCTTTTTTAACAAGCTATAGGTCTAGCACTTCCCCATTCTCAGTGAAAATCTGGGTGTTGTCGTTTCCAAACTGTGCTGTGCAGAGAGGCCATACATAAGCAGCTTGCTTTCTTCAGAACAAGAGGTACCTGGAAGGAGCAAGCGCTCTTTAGTCAAAGGACCCATGAAAGAGTCTGGGAGGGGATTAGGAGGAAGGGTGTGTGAAAGAATTTGGGAAGAGGCTTAAAGTAATAGCCAGATAGCTAGGTAAGTGCCTCTGTGTGTCATTTGACCAGCTGTTGGGAAATCCCAAGAAAGAAAGCTAAGGGACTGTAATAGGGACAAGGAAAATAGCCTTGCAGGAAGAGTTCACAACTGAATCAAGCACTCATATTGTCATCTAGGGCCCAAAGCTGAAATCCTTGTAAGAGTGAGGAGAGCAGCTGTACTTCAGAAATGGGAGATGCCTTTATTATAACCTAGAGGGCTGGAGAATTTGCTTTTATTTGGAATTTTTGTGTTGTTTGCTTCTGTCAGTTTGGAGTTTCTCAGTTCAGCTGGAGAGCAAAACAAATTTACTAGTGAGGGGAAATTGAGGCACTGGCCACATTCCTTGACAAGAATCTAAGCTCTAGCCACAAAGTGTTTTACTCCCAAGTGCTTCAGTCTGTCTTTGATCATGTTACTGACCAGCAGAGAGAGAGAGAACAAGTAGGAATGTCATAAACCTGATGGCTGGGAGTTCTGAGCTTTAGGGGACTTTAAACAAGCTCCTATTCTTGAGTACATCTCCATATGCAGAAGCACTATGAGGACAGCAATCCAGAGAGGGACATCCATGAAACAGCTGGTTTTGCCCAGGCAAGGGTTCCCAGCTCAGTCAGTGGTATAGTTAAACAGATGTCATTGATGTGGCAAGTATCAGAGGGGTAGCTGTGTTAGTCTGGATCTGCAAAAGCGACAGAGTCTTGTAGCACCTTATAGACTAACAGATCTTAGGGATCATAAACTTTCGTGGGCTAAGACCCACTTCATCAGGTGAATGTTATGGAAATCTCCAAAGGCAGTTATAAATATGCAAGCAAGAGAGCAAGGTAAATTCAATCAGGGAGGGTGAGGCCCACTTCCAGCAGCTGATCTGGAGGTGTGAATACCCAGAGAGGAGAAACTGCTTTTGTAATTGGCGAGCCATTCACAGTCTATGTTAAGTCCAGACCTGATGGTGTCGAATTTGCAGATGAACTGGAGCTCAGCAGTTTCTCTTTGAAGTCTGGTCTTGAAGTTTTTTTGCTGCAGGATGGCTGTCTTTAAATCTGCTATTGTATGTCCAGGGAAGTTGAAGTGTTCTCCTACAGGCTTTTGTATATTGCCATTCCTAATATCTGATTTGTGTCCATTTATCCTTTTACGTAGGGATTGTCCAGTTTGGCTGATGTACGTAGCAGAGGGGCATTGCTGGTACATGATGGCGTATATTATATTGGTAGATGTGCAGGTGAATAAACCAGTGATGGTGTGGCTGATCTGGTTTGGTCCTGTGATGGTGTCGCTGGTGTAGATATGTGGGCATAGTTGGCATCGAGGTTTGTTGCATGGATTGGTTCCTGAGTGAGAGTTGCTATGGTGCAGTATATGGTTGCTGGTGAGAATCTGCTTCAAGTTGCCGGTGAGCGAGGACTGACCTGCCTCCCAAGGTCTGTGAAAGTGAGGGATCATTGTCCAGGATGGGTAGTAGATCACTGATGATGTATTGGAGAGGTTTTAACTGAGGACTGTAGGTGATGGCCAGTGGTGTTCTGTTGATTTCTTTCTTGGGTTTATCTTGCAGCAGGAGGCTTCTGGGTACACGGCAGGCCCTGTTTATCTGTTTCCTTACTTCCTCATGCAGGAATTGCAGTTTTAATAATGCTTGGTGAAGATCTTGTAGGTGTTGGTCTGTCTGAGGGGTTGGAGCAAATGCGGTTGTACCTCAGTGCTTGGCTGTAGACAATGGAGCGTGTAGTGTGTCCAGGATGGAAGCTGGAGGCATGACGGTAGGCAAAGCAGTTGGTAGGTTTTCAGTATAGGTTGGTGTTTATGTGACTGTTACTTATTTGTACCATGGTGTCCAGGAAGTGGACCTCTCATGTAGACTGATCCAGGCTGAGGTTCATGGTGGGGTGGAAGCTGTTGAAATTGTGGTGGAATTCTTCCAGAGTTTCTTTCCCATGGGTCCAGATGATGAAGATGTCATCAATGTAGCGTAGGTAGAGAAGCGTGAGTGGGCAAGAGCTGAGGAAGCGTTGTTCCAGGTCAGCCATAAATATGTTGGCATATTGTGGGGCCATGTGGGTGCCCATAGCAGTGACACTGGTCTGGAGTGACTATATATAGTCACCAAATTTGAAATAATTGTGCATGAGGATAAAGTCACAGAGCTCAGCAACCAGCTGTGCTGTGGCATCCTGACAGCATGTATTCCACCTATGTGTGGGATGTTTGTGTAGAGAGCCTCTACATCCATGGTGGCTAGGATAGTGTTTTCTGGGAGATCACCAATGTATTGTAGTCTTCTCAGGAAATCAGTGGTGTTATGGAGACAACTGGGAGTGCTGATGGCGTAGGGTCTGAGTAGAAAGTCCACATACCCAGACAGTACTTCAGTAAGAGTGCCTATGCCCGAGATGATGGGGCGTCCAGGATTTCCAGGTTTGTGGATCTTGGGTAGTAAATAGAAAAACCCCGGTCGGGGCTCTAAGGCTATGTTAATTTGTTCCTGTGCTTGTGTAGGGAGTGTCCTGATGACACAGTTTCTTAGTGTTCTCCTCAGTAGGATCTGAGGAAAGTGGCCTGTAGAATTTGGTATTGGAGAATTGTCTGGCAGATGTGTCAGGTTCACATTGCCGGAGAACCTAGCAGAGAGAAACAAGGCGGGAGAGGTTGTGCTGTTAACAGTCACTGCATCCTCAGAGGGAATACTGAATGGAGTATCAGTGCCCTCAACTCAGAGCTCCAGGCCAAATCAAGGCAACAGGGTAAACTCCAAGGATCACAAGCTATTGAAAATGGCTATGAAATAAACTTGAGCAGTAACTTCAAAGGGATCAGTTTTAAGCCAAGGAGCTTTACACAGAGGTCCAAGCTTAGAAAGCCTAAAATAAACACTCTCAGAGATTTAAGCTTCAAGTGATACAAAGAAATGAAGAGATGAAGACTCTTGGTTCAAGTAATGACAGGAGACTGACAGCATGTTCGGGGGAGGGGGACAACGACAACAAAAATAATATATAATCCTTTTACAAGGGCTGCACCATTGGAACCATTTGACTGCTCCTGTGGGCATCTCCTCTTTTGACTGTAGTTGGAAAGGAACTGGCTAGAATGAGCTGGGGCATGTATGATATCTGAGATTGGATTATGTTCAGCAAGAATTATGAGGGAGTATATTACAACTCCAAAGGAGAGAATATTGAGTAAGTGAGCCATTGTAACTTGTAACTACAAAGGGGAAAACTAGGCACGTAGGGCCCAATCCTGCTCTGCTGAAATTTCAGTGGAAGAAGGTTCAAGCCCTTTGTGAATCTACATTACAAATTATTTTCATTCTTGAGTTTCCTTAGAGCTGGGATTGAGTTTTACATATCTCTGAACAAGATGCATCACCTAAATGCAAAATCAAGAACTAAAGGATAGCATGTGATTTTTAATGCTTCATAAAGAATTTAGGGTCAAATCCTGGTTCCACTGAATTCAGCTGGAGTCTTGCAATTAACATGAATGAGACCATGAATTGAAAACACAAAGGGCTATATTGTACCCTGACCCTCTGAAGTCAGAATGAGAGGAAAATTTGCCCCATTATTGGTACTTTACCATATATTGACCCTTAACTGTGTACAGAGATACTAGCATATGTTGTGTTTTGCATGAAACTCAAGGGACAACATATAGTCTATTATAATTTTTCTTTTTAGTATCACATATGTGAAATTATTGTTCCCCACATTGAATGGCTATTGTCCAGTTAGACACTTAAGAGATCTAGAATTTACATTTGGTTTCCCTCACATCTCTGATAATGTAACTAATTTAACTTAGGCCAGGTCTACACTACCCGCTGGATCGGCTGGTAGAGATCGATCTTTCTGGGGTTGACTCCGGAAACTCCAGAACTCCACCATGCCAAGAGGCACAGGCGGAGTCAACGGAGGAGCGACTTGGCACCATGAAGACCTGAGGTAAGTCAACCTGAATATGTCAACTTCAGCTAGGCTGTTCATGAAGCTGAAGTTGCGTATGCTAGGTCAATCCCCCCGTTTCCCCCCAGGGTAGACCAGGACTTAGAAGAATTAATTATCACTTACAGTTTTACTGTAATGGGTTAAATTATTCTAAGCATTCAGTATAATTTTTAATTCAGGTACAGAACCTCAAATTAGAACAGTTCTGTTGTGATCTCAACTTTTAAATAAGCATATTGAAGTCAATATTTCCTGTATGTAAAATCCTAACATATTTCCATAAAATAGTAGCTATTTTTGTAAACATTACAAAGTGCTTATATATTTTTACCTGTTTGTTCAAAAACAACTAGAGCTTATTGTTCAACCTGATAGCATTTTGGAATCAGTCTCTTAAGACCTAGATATGGTAAGCAAAAGTGTGAATTATTAAGGCACGATAGAATAGTCACCAATAGATTACAAAATATACTTTAAAAAAACATTCTTTTACAAACATGGTACAGACTGCTGTGGCACTGAATGCTCTAAAAGCTGTGGGTACATTTTTAGAAAATACTGATGAAGTCATTACGGCTCCATCCATTTGTTCTTAGTATATATCATTATTCAAGAAATTTAAGAACCATAATGATGGAAAATCACCCAGAAAGAAAAGAAAAGGAACATGGACTTTGTTAGAAACAAGGGCTACATTTTTATTCAAGAGGTCCATAATGATGGAAAATCACAGTGAAAGGCAGAGATGAAACAGGGATCCCATAAAGGACATGACACATCACAGTAGTACAAGTAGGAGAACTGTCATAGCAAGTGCATAAAAATAAAGACAACAAAATTAACTAGAAAAGAACTGGACTAGGAATGAAGCACAAAACAGAAACAAATAATAGCAAATGCTGAAGTTTAATTTCAAATAATCTACTGACAATAAGCCAGGAGACAAGCTACATCAATATTAATGAAGCTGAAATAGAACTCCAAACCAGCACAACTGCAAAATGACACTAAAGCATTTTCTTTTAAATATGTTGTAGATTGGATCGGGGCCATCAGAAAAATGAACAGAATTCATAAAAAAAATCATTGCATGGCTAGCAGTGTGATAAACAATTACAACATAGATCCTAAAGATAAACTCTAGACAAATTAACCATCATGGTAAAAAAGCAATAACACTTTTTCAACAATTTGTATATGGGTGAGGAGGAGAAGGATTTATTCCGACACCTAACAATATGTTGAAATTTTAAAGATTTTTGCATAGCTTCAGGTCAGGCTGGGATTCTCAAAACTACCCAAGTGAGTTAAAAGAACAGGAGTACTTGTGGCACCTTAGAGACTAACAAATTTATTTCAGCGTAAGCTTTCGTAGGCTATAGTCCACTTCATCAGATGCATAGAATAGAACACACAGTAGGTAAGAAATATATATATATATATATATATATATACACACAGAAAAAATATGTAAAGGTGGAAGTTATACCAATTCTAAGAGTCTATTTAATTATTTAAGATGGGCTATTATGAGCAGGAGAAGAAAAAAAATGCTTTTGTAGTGATAATCAAGATGGTCAATATCAGATAGTTGATAAGAAGGTGTGAGGATACTTAACAGGTGAGTTAGGCACCCTAGGTTCCTTAGCAAGTTTGAAAAATCTCACCCATTATTCTCTACAGTCAGTCACAAATCCTCTGCAAGAATAGATGCCACTTCACCGTTACATTATACTTCAGGAAATAAATTATTTATTGTTCTCAACATTGAAAGGAAAAAGAATAAATAGATATTCTATAAAGGTTGGCAGTTAGAACTCTGAGCAGCCACAGAACGAAATCTTCCTGCCAATATTATTTAAGCGACCCCACTCATATTAGGCAGTCATGCCTATAGGCCAGGGGTAGGCAACCTATGGCACGGGTGCCGAAGGCGGCACGCGAGCTGAGTTTTAGTGGCACTCACACTGCCCAGGTCCTGGCCACTGGTCTTGGGGGCTCTGCATTGTAATTTAATTTTAAATGAAGCTTCTTAAACATTTTAAAAACTGTATTTACTTTACATACAACAATAGTTTAGTTCTATATTATAGACTTATAGAAAGAGACCTTCTAAAAATGTTAAAATGTATCACCAGCACGCAAAACCTTAAATTAGAGTGAATAAATGAAGACTTGGCACACCACTTCTGAAAGGTTGCCGACCCCTGCTATAGGCTATAGGGCTTTCAGAAATTCAGGGATACTTGACATTAAAAATTTTTGCCCCATGAACTAGTCCTTCCCATCTAGTTACATAGCATATAGTTACAGATGATGGGGATCCCATTTAAAGACCTGATTTCTGAAAAAGACCTACACAAAGGCATAATTTCTCAGATGATATCAAGAATCCTGTGGATTGTAACTAGCATGTCAGACATTCTAAGAACTGCATGGGTAGAAAGCAGACAAATGAGTACTTTACCTGATAAAAACAATTCTCCTCATCAGAAAATTCCTTGTGATAAGATTAGTTCTGGTGGTGTGGAACTGCAGTCAATTGATCTGTTTTACATATCTAACAGCAATGTAATTTTATGGCGTTTGTATCTGACAAAGGGTTCCCGCCTATCATAACAAGTTACTATTGTTTTATCCTTCCCACATCTTATCTTCAGAAGGCAGTTATCTATTCCCTTTCAGCATCCATATACAACAGAATAGTCAGACTAAGCATAATACATTGTTATAAGCAGCAGAACAATCTTAGTATAACCACTGACTTTTAAACAAAAGTTTTACTTAAAACAATGGCATGATAGGGTGACAATGCCTTACACACGAGAATGTAATTGGATTGTTTGTATTCCTGAGGGGGAAAAAGAGTGCTTGTGACAGCTATGTGGTTTTGTATTTCTTTACAGAGGCCACAGAGGGGAAGCTATAATTAAACCCTAAATGTAGGGTAAGTGTTCACTTTACCCAGATTTGGGCACCTGGGTCTGGAAATCCAAGCCTGGGTATGTGCATCCATAGTACTAACCACTCTCAAGTCTTACCCATGTAGTTGTATCCACCTGGGTTAGGCATTAAGATTTCTGGGGGGATTACATGGTTCTTAGTGCTGCACTGCTCTATTAATTGTTTCATAATCTACTGTGGGAAAACTCGTCTGTCCTTCCCTGACCCCTGTGAGCAAGTGTTCTTAGCACGCTGGCTCAGTAAATTAAAACATTTCCAACTTCACATGTATCAAACTACTTGTGGAGATGTTTCAGTTAGTAGCAAGGGATGGATCAAGCTCAGGATGATGACCTATTCCAGCTGTTGACAATAATGCAATACTCAGTTGTGGAACATCAGGTGAATGCAGGGCATGAGATGTGGTAGACGGCAATTTGGCAGCAGCTTGTCACTTTGAGGAGGCAGCAGTGTGCCTTGATGAGGACATCATGCAGACATAGTGGAGTGGAGACAACTGATGCTGGGCTTGATAGCTGTGGATTGCTCCTAAGTTAAATGTGCCTGTGGTCCAGTTGCAGAACCACCAGAGCGGTGGCAGTACATCACCCTGCAGACCTGGGGTGACCAGTAGTGGGTACCAGAGTGAATTTTATTTATATTACTAGTCAGGAAAACTCGATTTAATCAGGTATTTCTACATAAAAGTGCATTCTTGTTGGTTGTTACAACCTTAATACATATCCTTCACAACTTGGAGACAGATGTAGGTTTCATTTTTAGAAAGTACATACTATACATTTTTAAAGTGATTTATTTTGAAAACTAGTTTTCAAATTAGTTTTACAGAAAATGAATGATTGGTTATTTCATTTACTAAAGGTAATTGAAGCAGATATTTATGAAGTCATTGGGAGTGATCTCCAATTAAACAGGTTAATCATTAATATTGGGAGGATTTTCTTGCCATACTGTATTAGGAGGAGAACATCATCAGGCCTTTCATTTCTTTGTTGTACTGTTTGCATTTTGCCTATCTTACCCACAGGTAGAGGAATTTCATTAAAATATTCCCAAACTGGGTCTCTTTTATGGCCTGCTGCCATTATAGGTTTTCCCTTCTAGTCAGAGAATTGTAGCGTAGATCTCAAATCAATGAAGGCTACACTTAGAGAGACCTCAAGACTTCTGGAATATGCAGCTCAAACAGTTTCACTTTAGTTTCTACTGTCTTTCCCTCCCTTCTCATATTTATTTCCAGACTTCTTCTCCTTGTCCAGATCTAGTCCGCCCCCACCAATCTTCTATTCATTGAACTTTTTGAAACTTTGCACTTTAAAGAGAGGGAAGGGATTGACTCTGTGTACACAAATCTGCAGAGGGACAATAGGGTTGAGGTCTATTATTTCTCACCTTTATTTATTTACTTAAAATATTTTTGCTGTTAACAAGCATGTTATCTCTGGAGACACAAATTCAGTTTGAGAACTTCAAAACTAAGAATCTCTGATGGTATTTTCTAGATTGAGCACTGAGTCCCACTGGGTAGATAGAAAGACCAGCCTAAATAATCTATACAGAAGCCTCTGGAACCTCATAAAATTGGGTCCCTAATCCATGAAATATTGGAACTCATTTACAAAACTTTTCTTAAACATTACATGAATATATTGTCTCATATTCTAGAATTTGAATTTATAATTCCTATTTCATTATGAGATATCTTTGAGCTAGAATGTATCTTAATTAAAATAATCTTTAGATAGATTATTTTCCTCAATAAGCATTTTATCAAAAAAATCATTGATTTTTATCCACCCTAGTGGGTATAGAATTTCCACATGAGGAAGGACAGCATTGAGGAGCTTCCCTGGTTCTTCAGCACCAGGAGATGCAGATGAGATAGGCCAGGCCAGACCAGTCCAGAAGTGGGTTGCTATCTAGAAAGTGGCTACCCTAGCCACTCGGGTTACAGCCTGTGTGCACCCTGCAAAGAGGCCAAGTTCCAGTTTGAGTTAAAGCAGATCCATGGCTCCAACCGATAACCTAAAGCTAGCCCAAGTTCAAAGCACCTCCAAAAACAGGTAAAAGGTTCTTGTGTATGGATAGTAGCATGGTTAGAGGCTAAAACCTGACTAAGAAGAGCCTTGGTTAACTGTGCAGTGAAGATGCACCCACAGCAATCACATCATCCAGCACAGAAAGGGAATCATTTTTTGAAAGTGGAATATGATAACTGTTTACATCTCAAAACAATCCTATACAACAATGTAGAATAGGAAGTGAAAAATATTTTTTCCAAATTAAATTACTGGGAAAATATTAGTTGTGAGTGCAGCTTTACTGCTCTGCTAACTTTTCCTCAAATGGAGAATTAGGAAGTAAGCTACATCATAGCTGAGATGGCTCTGTTCTAAACAATTAGATGCAGCAAAATAGTTAAATGACCCTCTCCTAAAAATGAGAACACTGCTGTGAAATTTAAAACATTATTGTCCAAGTCTTCAGTTGCAAGCTGAATGACTGGAATTTTCATGATACAGTCACTAAAACTTGTCTTGTGATTGATTCCTGTGAAAATATTAAATTAGATAAGTCCCTGAGCTGTTGGGTTCTACACAAACTTTAGGCTTTTATGTGTTCAGATCTCTGTCTGCAAATTAAATCTTTCTAGCTACATCACTATTACCCCAAGGCTAGAATGGGTACCTAGAGCCCATTCTTCTAGGACTGCAGTGCTCATATCGCATTCCTGAATCTTACTGAGTTGTACACCCACTTGATCACCCTTACAATGTACTTGTACATCAGGCAGTATCTCTGGGAGATGATCGCTGCCTCAAACTCCCTAGACTTTTATACATCTTTTCTCTGCAGTGGAATTTCTCCACCAAGATGCATACTATCTCCCCACTAACATCTTTTTTACCTGCATAGCTATGATGCTCTTTGCTTCTCTAATGAGTAAGGCTACAGGAACATGTCACAGCTCCTTTGAGTGCACTACACTGACCTCTGATAGCATCCAGCCAGTTTTAGTCTCGATCATTATTGTAGAAAGTGCTATCTTTAAAGTGACATAGCTGTTGTAATCTTGTAAGAACTCCAGCTGACATGGGTAAGGTTGCAGCCTGTTCCAGATCTTAAAGAACTCTTCTGTATTTAGTATTTTGTGAATAATGTCCCTTTTTCAGCTATTGTCCTTGAGTAACTTTCTTTTCCCCACACCCCAGAAATACAGACTAATGATGTAAAAGTAGTAGTCAATGGTATCTTAACATGTTAAAGTGTATCAAAAATACTAAG
>ML677340.1:21651930-21684743 GCA_007922305.1 Dermatemys mawii
GCTCATGGACTGTGTTTGAATCTTTTCCAACCCCACTGATGCAATTTATCAGATAACCCTATCATAGTCCTTCTCTTCCCTAAAATATACTGGGTCTTATGGGAGTGACTTACCACTGCCTGGACCTGCTGTAGTCATATACACCTGTACATAGTGATTGATAAGTGCTACCAAATCAGATCTGTAGCATTTGCAATAACTTTGCCCAGTTGCTAATGACTACACCAGATGCATGACAGTGGAGTATCAGGCTCTATCTGTAAACACTTGTATGCTCAGCTTTTCTTTTGGTTTTGGTTTTTTAAAGGGTGTAGTAAGAATGCATTTTTAAAAAAAATAAAAGGTAGGATATTTTGAAGAGAAAAATAACAAATTGGAGAGTTATAAGATGTCATAACTATACTAGTATTCTCTGAAGTAAGGCATTTTTCCACTTGAGAAGAGCTGAATGTGCATTAGTCTTGGCCCAACTTGAGTTGGGAGCATTGCTTTCCCCTAAAACCAATTCTGAGTGCTATTTATCAAAACAAAACCTGTGTTAATAGATCATGTTTTGTAGAAGAAATAGGAATTGATTGTATTGATATAAGAAGGCAATATACAAAAGTAGTGCTCTTCCATCAAATTACAATGCCACTGATATGTGTATTGCCATGTAGCAGGTAAGCCCCATTGAGTTGCCTTGTAAACAAACCATGCACCAGTCTTCCCAGTGTGGGCTTTCTTCCTGCCTGCAACCTTGACTCTTCTTGGTGGCAAAGTCCAAACAAATGAAAGAACCTTATAACAAAGCTCAAACAAGATGTCCCCTCCGAAGACCTCTCTGTTGGGATTTCAGACTCTTTCCACCTAAGATCTGGCAATTACAGTCAGTGTCCAGTAATAGCGTTCAAATTCTGATTAAAAAAACCCAAACCTGCACCTCCACAGGGTTTCTTCCTCCCAGGTATTCATGCTGGATTGCTGAATCTCTTCAGAGATCTGGTGGGCACAGAAGTGTTGAACAGAGTATTGTAACAAAGTCCAAAACTATCCCCTCCTTGGGGTTTCTTCCTTTCCAGCATTTCTGCTGGGATTCCTGAATTCTCCAGATCTAGAAACAGTGCAGACACCATTTTCCATGTCTCTATATGACAGCAGCTCCCACTTCTTCCACAGTCTCTGCATTCTAAGAGCAGGAAGTGGCTTTTGTCCTGCTCTCTTTCTGAAAATTTGTTCTGGCTGGTTTCTCCCAGTCCCCAGCACTAAGTAGAACAGACAGTGGGTTTGTCTTTAAACCGTCAGCTGATACGTTGAGACCACTTCCTTACTCTCAGTCACTGTTTCTTTTGTACCCTGGTGATGCATTTTTTAGGAACAACCCTGGCAATGGGTCAGAATGGTCCTTGAGCCCTCTGCAGCCTTAAAGAGCTAGTATATCCTACTGCCTGCCTCCCAAAACGTACTGTACATTATTTTCTTTGCTTTTTGATGTAATTTGGTACTTGTTCGTACACTACTCTCTTGATGGACTAATGAAACAGTTTGGAAACTGGGCCTGTAATTTTGTTGTTTTTCAGATACTTCCCCTTCAGCTAATTTTTTTCTCTCTGGTAGACTCTTCTTTGCTATTCTCACCACGAAAATCACAATAATCACCTCTGTTTTAAATTTCGAATTGCAGTTGAAGTTGCCAGTCCAATAATCTAGCAATAAGCACTACTGTAAGAGAGATCCAGATCTGATACTCTCTATCCATCCTTTGCTTCCAAGGGCTGAAAGCGCTGCAGAAGCTATGGAAAAGGTACCTTATGTAACTGTAACAAATTTTGTGGATAATTTAGGAGCAGCAGTGACTGCAGCTCCTACATTCTGCATTCCTTAGTAGGGAGGACAATGAGCATGTAGCGGGGTGGTCACCCCACTCCAGCCTAAAAGGGCTTAAAACCGCCCAGGAGAGGGCTGCTGCTGGGAGCAAGCAGCTCCCAAGCTGATTGGGAAAAGCTGGGCTGATTGGGAATCAGCTGCAGCTAGGGGCCACGCCCCAAACTGGCCCTATAAAAGCCAGGAGCTGACAGAGAGTCTCCTTTAGCTGTGGAGGAAGACAGGCCTGGCTGCTGGGGAGCTTGACAGGGTACCTGGAGTGGAGCACGGTTGGGGGAAGGCCAGAGGAGTTGGGGAGCTCCAGCCTGGAAACCCCCCAGGCTGCTGGCCTAGGAGATGGCCAAAAAGGGGTTCTGAGGTTGCAGGGGGCAGCCCACGGGTAGGCAGAGGCAGCAGGCCAAACCCTTTTTGCCTGTGATGACTAGTAGTTGACCCCAGTGAAAGGGGGCTGATGATGACTGGCAGTAGTTCATAGGCAGAGGCAAGATGAGGACAGGGGGTTGGGGTTCCCTGGGGAGGGGAGACCTTGAGACCTGAGGGGGAACTGCCAGGGGGCAGCACCCCAGGGAAGAGGGCACAGGGGTCCTGGGGGGACACTGGGCCAGCGGCAAGCAGGACATCGGCCTGCAGAGGGCGCTCCATGCTGAAAGAGCTAATTCCCAGGACGACTAGCAGGAGGCGCCGCAGGGGTGAGTCACTGCACTGTGGCAGAGTACAATACAGAACCTTGAGTGAGTGGAATAAATATAAAATACCAAGTATAAATTGTAATACAAAAAATAGGACTTAATTGAAGATGCATCTTGAAAGGGAACTGGATGACTCCAGGGAATAAGAAACTATTGTCACAGAAAAATTACTCTAGGGAACAATTCAGTCAATGAATGTTGAAGGTGCTTACCACCTGACTGAACTGTGCCCTGAATGATCCTTTTAAAAACGTCTGTTTTCATTCCAAAGAACCATTCCATTCCCTGGCTGGTATGGGTGGCCAGACACCCATACCAGCCAGGACTGAGGGCATGCAAAGGCATCATCGTCTCTCCAGCCCCACTGGCTGCACTTGGTACTGCTTAGTCACAGCAAGGGCCAGCATCTCTGTATTTACTCTTTCAATTCTATAAAACCTCTCATTTTTGCAGCTGATGGTGATTTTGAAGTAAATATATGTTCTAGGCAGCAAAAGGCAAAGAGCATGTTAGTGGCACAAACCATAAGGTGTTTGCAGTATAACGCTGCCTTAAACATTGTTTTTAATCGAGTAGAGTTGCTGGAAGACTGTTTGACTTCTGCACGTGTTTTAGTTGTACAATAAGCTAAACTTCTGCAGCACTTCTATGCTGCAGAGTGAAGTTGTCTTTGAGGTCACCTCTATCTAGATTCTGTTTTTCTCCACTTTCACAACAAATTATATATATATTACTATGAATTAATTTAAAATACATTCATCAGTTTATGCTGCAGCTTTCATCAATAGCAAAGAGCTGTACAGAAAAGTACTCAACCCGATGCTTAAAAAAAATTACTTAAACAACTATTTTAAGATTAACCTTAAAAATAGGAAGAGAATAATTGGTGTGAATGTTATATTGCAATGATAGACCCCAATTCTGCAAACACTTAACTGTTTAACTTTTCTACCACAAATAGTCCCACTGAAATAGCAGCAGGGGCAAGGATCTCTCTCACTCTCTCAGTTCATCTATGCTCCCAGATATCAGGACTAGTGTTGTATGTATTGTAGAATCCCTATAAATGTTCTTCTCTGATGTAATGCTGCCTGTGGGTGGGATTTGGTTTATAAATAGACTATTCTAATTTTTTAACGCCTTTGCTACAAAACACAGTTCCTGGCATAGAGAAGCATCCAGAAATAGGAAAATTTAAGTCAAAGAGCGAGCAAGAAAAAAGAGATGTGAGCACTTTCCAAAATGCCCTCCTTAAAGTAAGAAGAAATTTTTAAAAGCCAAAGGGAAAAACAAACTCTGCTATTGAAAAATTCTCTGGAAGAGAGAATTTCAGGTCCCCTGTCACACATGTATATGACTGATGAAGTACAAATATGAAGTTTTAAAAATAAATCAAAAATAATTGAGTGCAATGTGACTACAGCAAGCATATACAAAAAAACTTAAAGACCAGCCAATGTTAAAATAGAAAACTAAACATGTTCATATAGTGGCCATAAAATGATGTAAGGGCATGTATCACTTGGCACAATTTCAGCTAATGGAAACAGGTGTGCCTCTATTGAATAGTCTTCCAATGAACTTATCCATTGACCAGGATACAAAAAATATTCTTAAAGAATATGATGAGATGTTTAAAAGCCTGGGATGTATTAATGCTGTAAATCCCTGTGTTAAGAAAAATACATGCACCACACAAAGGAGTGAGTCTCAACCTTTTCCTTACTGCAGCCCCCTTTTCCATAATAGGACCATCCCAATAGTCCTCTCCCATTCATCCAGGCTGTAGAAGGCCCTGACCCCAGATGGAGTTTGCAACCTCCGGGATGAGAACTTCTACAAAATCAAATATGTTTAACTTGACTAGATGGTAACATAAAATGTTACCGAGCTGAATTAGGGCACCAGCTGTCTGGTCATCCATGTAAAATCAAACAAGTTAAAGATTTTTATAGATTGAAGAGGTTTGAATAAGGCTGTCAAACACAAGTGCTATCCCCTGAGAGAAGTTGAGAAGGTCATGCCTTGTCTTTAAAATGCAAGTGACAAAGGAGTCTGACTGAACCCAAGAAAGGTAGAAGCAAATGTACAAATGGAAATGCACTGAAAAAAGATGTTCCTATAGAAAGATTCATGGACTTGTTAACTTCTAAGCAATTCATCACTAATTTGTCACAATGAAATATTCCCATCAGACTGTTGTTTGAGGACAGTACAGAATACCACTAAGCAGACTGGCAAGAGAAAAACTTTCTGGAATTAAACAATTGAAACATTGGTACTGAAATATGTTGAAATTAACAAAGAGCTTCAGATCTCAGTCAGGACAAGCTTTTATGGGTTAGGGTGTTGTGTCTTTGCAAGACGATCATCCAACAACATATGTTCCCAAAGCACTGATTTAAACACAACAGTACTATGCTCAGATTGAAAAAAAAAATGCTAGGAATTGTTTTTTGTTGCAAATGATTTCATTAGTATGTTTTGGGCAGAAATGCTATAAGGTAGAAACAGACAATAAATCTATTACAGAAACCATTGCAAAATACCTCCTAGATCTAAGAAAATAATAATTAAATTGTAAAAATACTCATTAAATGAGAAATATAGACCCAGTTAGAAACTTCTTATATTAGGTTCTCTTGAAAGCATGCCCATCGATCAGTGGTTCCAAATCCTTTTACTAAGGTGACTCGCCAACTGCATTTTATCTTCTTTTGTGACCCAACCTGCCATCTGTAGGGGTCAAGAAGATATTTCCTTCTAGAAGTGTGTTGGTTTTTTTTTTGTTTTTTGTTTTTTTTTTTTTAAAAAACAACTCCCCTATCCTCAGAAGCATCAGGGATGGCCATGGCTAGAGGTGGGACATAGGACGGAGAGGGCCAGGGCTCTGAGGTAGCACTGAGCCTTCTCTCTTTCAAGTGTTTGGCTGATTCTTGTGCACATGCTCAGGAGCTAACTGATCACCATATGTGGGGTTGGGAAAGAATTTTCCCCCATGTCAGACTGCCAGTAACCTTTGGGATTTTTCGCCTTCCTTTGCAGCTTGTGGATGAAGATCACTTGGCAGAATTATCTGGATATATTCCCCATAATCATTTCTCTTTTGTTGTGCGGCTTCAGGCACTGGTGCACCTTGGTCCCAACTATTCTCTGCCTGTGGCACACAACAGTCTAGTCTCCTGTCCAGTGTAGTCAATGTCAGTTGTTGGGTTTAGCGTGCAGGTGCTGGGTGATGTTGGTGGCGTATGATACACAGGAGGTCAGATGATCTGGTGGTCCCTTCTGGCCTTAAATTCCATGACTTTGACATCCAGGGTCTCCCATCCACACTGGGCCTGGAACCCATCTAGAACCACCCGATAACTCACCATTTGGGAAACATTGCTATAGAACAAGCCAGGTGCTTCTGGGAGCAGATGAAGTAGCTATGACTCAGGTATTCTCTGTTTTCAAAACAAAATTTGACAAATTCAAATCAGAAATTAAAAATTACCCTACAATACTGGGCGTGAGTGATCATAGATTCTAGTCAATAATAAAATATACCTCCAGTCATAAAATCTCTTTGGGACTACACAGACAAAATTGTTGTATATGATAGGATTGTTCCAATAATAACATAGCATGAGATCAGAAATGATAATGATAGTCCACAATGCCATAGGAGTGTTAAGAATGGAGCCTGAGATTTCCTTTCCTGGCCAGATATGAATGCTGCTTTCTCAATGTGTGGCCACAGTAGCAAACTGGGTGTTAGTAGCCTGGCTGAGGCAGAGTAAGAAAGCGAAAGATAAAAAGGAAGTGGTGCTGGTTGATTAGAGGTAGCATGTAGAAAGTACAGCAAGAAAAGTATCTGCCTGCATAACTGAAAGGGAGTGTATATCCTTTGTAGCTGAAGTTAATAATTTAGGGGGGTGAAAGATATGGGGCTGTACTGTCAAAAAAATTAATAAATATTGAATCTTGACCTGGTTATTGGAGTGTTTACTATATGAATATGTTGAAACACAAGCAGGAAATGAAATAATGATCTAAGACATACCCTGGTAAACACTTGGAGGTGGGGGGATAAAGAGGAAAAGCCTGAGCTATTAGCCAAAGAACTTAACTTGCAAGCACCAGCTAAATTACACAGATTATTTTGCCAGTGCCGGGAACCAACAAATCAAAAGCATTATAAATAGTTGAAAAGGACTCCTCACCTGGAGGATAGAGAGTTGCTGTTCAAGTGAACAGTCTGAGACCCACAACCCCAGAGGTCAAGGATCTGGGGTAAAGTAGGCCTGCCTAAAATTCCAGTAAGCTAGGCATGTAGGGTAGACATTTTGTTGTTTTTAAAATCTCCTTTCTCATATGTTATGCTTTGTTCCTACTGGTAAGATTAAACAATCCCTGGGTTTGAGAATCTGTCTGGTCACTTTATTCCATTGTTTCTCAGAGGGTCCTGACCCAAAGGGTTGCAAGCCTATTGTAAGGGTGTCACAATATTACCACCCTTTATTTCTGCACTGTGTTCTGAGCTGGATAGCCAGAAAGCTATGGCTGCTGGCTGGGCCCCCAGCAATAAAGGCAGGACCACCATCAGCAGTAGCACAGAAGTATGGGGGGAGGTCATCACTTTTTTGGGGGAGGGAGTTGTCACAGCCTGAAATATTTTCAAATGGGGTCCCAGCAAAAGAAGTTTGAGAACCCCTGCATTCACTGCTAGTCACAAGCTCTCAAAAGGGGAGATTGGACCTGCCTGAGTAAGCATGAATAAGGACACTGTAACCCAAGACCCAGCCTGAAAAGGATAATACTGGATTTCACTCTAGGAGGGAAAAAGGCATAAAACCTAACACCTGAGGGGGTACACTCAGAGAAACTAGAGTGGGTCAGAGGTGCAGCTAGCCCTGTAACAGTAACAAAGGGTAGTTCTGGGTCGCAGATTATTCATGGAGACCAAGTTAGTGTGGGCTTTTCATTTGTGTTTAATGCAACAGTTGTGATAATTTCTCTATGATCTTTGGAATTTCTTGGGCACCTATTATATATGTCAGTGGTTCTCAAATGTTTGTACTGGTAACCCCTTTCAAATAGCCTCTGAATGCGACTCGCCCCATATCAATTGAAAACATTTTTTAATATATTTAACACCATTATAAATGTTGGATGCAAAGCTGGGTTTGGGGTGGAGGCTGATAGCTTGCGGCCTCCCATGTAATAACCTCACAACCTCCTGAGAGGTTCCAACCCCCAGTTTGAGAACGCCTGAGCTATGTGGTATTTAAGCATGATTGATATAGAGCTTAATACAGTTTTCCTTATATTTGTGACCTCCAGGTAGAGTTACTGAAATGAAAGCTACATGAGGCTACCTGAAGATGACTTGGAAGCTAGTGCACAATATGGTAGTCTGCTTCCTTAGTGCTTTTGGTGAAAAGGGGCATATTACATCCATGCTCTAAGGACTGAACTAGTTCCATATTTACTTCCAGGCATAACTCAAAGTTCTGCTATGACTTGTTATATAACATAGTTTCGGTCCTAGATATATGAAAAACTGCTTCTGTCTCTAAACACTCTAGGCCTTCCTGTCACAAAATGGAAACATGTCTCTTCTTGTCCAAGATTATATTCCTTTTATTTTGAAAGAGCTGGTGTATAAACTAGTTATAGTCTAACCTTGACTTCTCAGCAAAGAACATCTCTAGTATTTCTCAAACTCTGAGAATTTTATTTTATAGACTTAAAGTAGGACATGCCGTAAGAACAGTTTTTACTGCTCACTGTCCTTCAATTTTCTTAGCAGGCAACACTTGATGGAGTCTATCTTTAATGGTTCAGAAAAACTCACAGCCTGAGTTACTATTTCTTCTGAAAATCTTAGATTCTTGGTCTGGCATTTCTAATATTCTTTATCTATAATTTGTTTTTAAAAGAGTGTGAAAGTTGAGCTTTTTCTTCTGATCTCCTCTGAGAGCATCAGGTCAGATACAGACCCTAATATCAATACCTAACTTCACATTTCAGATATTTTGAAACCATACTTTTCAGGTTTCTCTGTCATTCACACTTTCCTGTTTTTGTCACTTTTTCCAGTACAAGGTTTTCCCTGATCCAGCTCAGCCACTAATTGACATTACAACTTAATACAATATTCCCAAACCCCATGCTGCTACCACAGACTGGAGTGCTTCTGAGGCTGGAAGAAGTTGCATAAGTCATGAAATTCAGAAGTGTGCACAAAAGAAGGCCTGAGTCATATCTGTACATTTACTAAAGGTTTGTTTTGTCCCTTCTATAGCTTTCCCTTTCTGTAAGCATGTAGGATAGCCAGGCATCCAGTTTTTGACTGGAACGCCTGGTCAAAAAGGAACCATGGCAGCTCCGGTCAGCACTGTTTACCGGGCCAATAAAAGTCCGGTCGGCAACTCAGCAGGGCTAAGGCAGGCTCTCTGCCTGTCCTGGCTCCGTGTGCCTCCCAGAAGTGGTTGGCATTTCCAGCTCCTAGGAGCATAGGCAGCCATGGGGACTCCATGTATTGCTCCCATCCTGAGCGCCAGCTCTACAGCTCCCACTGGCTGGAGCGCAAAGCCCCCTGTCCCTTCCACCTAGGAGCTGGGCATGCCAGTTGCTTCCAGGAGCCATCTGAGGTAAGTCACACCCAGCTGGAGCCCACATCCTGAATCTCTTTCTGCACCCCCGCAATCCTTGCCCTAGTCCTGAGCCCCTTTGTGCATCCCATATGCCTCATCCCAAGACTCACCCTAGAGCCCATACCCCCAGCCAGAGCCTGCACCCCCTTCCACAGCCCAACACCCTGCCCCAGTCCTGAGCCCCCTCCCGCATTCCAAATCCTTTGGCCGCAGCCCATAGCCTCTCCACTCCAAATGCCTCATCCCCAGCCCCACCCCAAAGCCTGCACCCCCAGCAGGAGCCCCCACCCCTTCCTGCACCAGTAACCCCTTCCCACATCCTGAACCCCTCACTTCTGGGCCCACCCCAGAGCCTGCATACCCAGTCAAGGCCCTCCCCCTCTCCCGCACCCCAACCCCTGCCTTAGCCTGGTGAAAGTGAGTGATGGTGGGGGAGAGTGAATGATGGAAGGAGGGGGAATGGAATGGGCAGGGGCGGAGCCTTGGGGAAGGGAAGAGGCAGGGCAATAGTGTTCGTTTTTGTGTGATTAGAAAATTGGCAACTATATATACATGTCATTCTGCTACAGTTGAGGTCAGTGGAGCTACTTGAGCTGGAGCTCCTTTGCTATAAGAGGTTTTGGGCTGTTGGCAGGGTGCTGTCCTGGAGGTCAGCTTGGCTCTGGAATTCACTTCCCCTTGTTGGCCTTCCTGAGCCCAGATTTATTAACTTTTGAACACATTCCATAGGCATGTGGGAAGGTGACCATGGGGAAACTTTGATTTTATTTGGAGCTCTGTTTGCCATTTGGACCATTAAAGGTTAAATATGTGAGGCAGGATGAATAGATTATTATTTTATTATAATAATTAAATTGGATTTTTTTATTGTTGTAAATGTGGCCAGAATATAGAATGGCCTCTTGTTGAGTGCATGACATCCTTTATAAATAAATACAAACAGCTTGTATATGCACAACTCTCCCATATTCTGAGAGTCCTAATGTACCACAGTGATAAGTGTGGTATAAGAACCTGAACAGAATAAGTGAGCTCTTTTCTAAATGTGATCACTTCCTGGCTGAGCCAAAGGAGCTCCGTTGCTGTTCAGACTGTCTTCACAGGAACTGGGAATGCTACCTTCACAGTATTCTCAGGATTGCTGAGTCAGAAGACCAATGAATTTGAACTCAGATCTCTATGTGGTAGTGAATAGCATTTCTCTCTAGGCTATAATGCTAATGTTTCTTTTTCATTCAAGTTATTGTTTTGAGAAAAGTCCAGATTCTTGTTTGCAGCTTCCTATAAGCCATAATCATCTCAGAAAGCTTTTGAAATCATATTCACTAAAAGAGCCTAGATACGAGGGTGTCCTAAATAATAGCATCATCTATTTTGACAAGAACAATTTAGGCTGATAGAACTGTTGTTTTCTTGCTGAAGGCTTATTTTTTTGGCATTTTTTTCCCCCGAAGAAAAGGGCAACAGATGAACTGAGAAATAAGGGAATGAATGTTCAATTAAATAAAATATTTTTAAAGACACAATATATAAAATTATACACAGAACTGGGATAACTCAGTCATTATTTACAATCCTGGGGATCTCTGAGGATAATGATATACAAGGCCATATGCAATTATAACAAAAAAGTGTTTCAGAGACATCAAGGAGTCAAAAACTAGCCATTGTCTGGTATCTGTAACTGTAACAGACCATGTACTTCCAGGTGGGCCAATTAAGAGGGTGGGGCTGCACCTGGAGCTATAAAGGATTGGTGGGAGTTCCTAGCAAAAGAATGTTTGTGAGAAGAAATTGGGTGAGGGGAAGCAAGTTAGGGAGATGCCGGAAGCAAGACTGCCTGAGTTTTCTGGGAGGGGAGGTAGTAAAAGACTGAGATGGAAAGGGTTTGCTGAGGAATTGTTTTTGGTTGTTGGTTTAAGTCTGAATAATAAAAACCTGCCTCAGAGAGACTGTGGTAGTGAGTCCTTGACAAGCTGTGGAGAAGCCCTGTATCATGAAATATGATGGAGAATCTGAATACCTTGATCGGCTCCTTATACAAGGGGAGAGTAAAGAAGATCCTTAGTGCACAGTGGAAAAGAAAGATGGGAATTGAAGGTCTTGACAGCGACTGGTCCCACCTAGCTGGGTGCTTAAGAAGATGGAGGAGATATATGTAGGGCTGATGACGCAGCAGCCACAGATGACTACGTTACTGTGGCAGCAGGAACAACAGCAAAAGACTTGGGCAATGTTCCAGTAGTTGATGGATGGAGAGCTTGCAAAAGCAACAAGAGGAACAATTTGCGTCTCGGCGATGATGGCAAGAAGCCCACTTTCAGCAATAGGAGTGGCCGCAGAAGGCCAAGGGTCTCAGGAGAATGCAGGAATTTCATTCAGTCCCTGGCAAGAGTGGTGTGGCTCAGCAGAGATTCCAGCGAGTGGAGGCTTGCTGCACTACAGAGGACCTGGAATGGTATGGGTTCACAGGTGCAACTTTGTGAATTCCCAGGGGTGCTCGACCCGCAATCCACCCCTTCCGCCAAGCCCTCACCCTACGTCTTCCTTCCCAGTGCCTCGTGCATGCCACTGAACAGCTGATCATGGTGGGTGGGAGGTGCTGGGGGGAAGGGCAGGAGTTGATCGGTTGGACTGCCAGTGAAGGGCTGCCACTATTTTTTTGTGTGGGGTTGCTCCAGCCCTGGAGCACCCACGGAGTTGGTACTTATAGATGGGTTAGAGGGGCTTGGTCTTTTGTGGACTATTTAAAAGTTTTTGATGAAAAACTTGGGGAACTTCTTGCATGTATATGATATGTACTGTGAAATGTTGTATGGAATGTTTGAGTAATATGTCTTTGGGGAAGGCATTTTGGTTTGAGATGAGAGTAGCCCTGTAGATTTCTTGAAGGTCAAACACAGTTTGTGTTTGAGAGGAGCAGGTTTTTTTTTTTCTTTTTAGGACAGGAGGTTAGCGTTTGGAGACTAGAAAGGATCAGGAGGAGAGACCCAGTAAGAGGGAGTCCCTCAGTAAGTCAGAGCCGAGTGGTTCAGTCAGGAAGAGCAGGTGATAGCTGCCAGAGTCCAGGGGATTAGAGGAGTCTGCTGGAAGGAAGCAGAAAGTGGTTCCTGGGAGAACACTGAAGGGAGGAGAGAAGCAAGATGGATTTGCTGGCTTGTGTCCCCAAAATGGAGAGTCAGAGCCAAGGGCTGGAGGAGGCTGAAGGCAAGAGGAGAAGCAGCAGAGCTTGCCTGCTGACATCTCCAGGACTGGAGAGCTGGACCCAGAGGAACCATGAGAGGGCCAGGGGAAGTGAGGGATGCTCCCCTAGCAAGGATGCTCCTTGCAGAATAGCTGTGAGGCTTCCTACTGGGAAGAGCAGGGTTACATTCCAGATGGAAGGGTTGGGGTGGCCTGGTACAAGGACAGGGAAGGACTGACAGAGTTCAAGCATGGTCAAAAATGCCAGTGTGTGATATGTAGTGCACTGTGGGATGAGATGTCGGGTGATCTTAAGGACTGTTTGTACTGGAATGGGAAATTAATTGTATATTTGGAATGTTATTAAGGATTATTTGAACTATGCTCTAGTAATAAACCATGTTTATGGACTAGAGGATAAACTTTGCATGGAATTATTGGATTACATAAGAGGGAAAACTGAGGCAGGCGTTCCTGTCATTCCATGGTGGAGGGTACTCTGGGAAGGGTTTCCTTTCTTATGATCATCATATTTACTTAACATCTTTTTTCAGTATGGAACTAATATATCAACTTTTTGATTTAATATAGTACAGGAGAGCTGGCAGTCTGGGTGACACTTATCACTAGTTAGCTCTCTTCAGTCTGTTTACATGCTAAACTTATACAGTGAGGACTGTTATTAGGGATTGATGATAGAATTCCCTATTCTGGTAGATCTGGCTGCAACCCCATAGCTGCCTACAATGTAACTTAGTGCCTCGGTACATAGCACACAATCCTCTACAAGCCCCTCTGGAGTTATTTTCCTGGTGGATCAATGACCTCTGAAGACATGTCACAAATGCCCCTGCCTTGGCCTAGCCTGATTTTGCATAGTCCAGCAGCAGTTTGGGCCCCACAATGGGAGTTAGGATTCTATTCTGTTCTGCTCAAGTTCTTGTATTCATTTCACTGGTCTGTGCCTCAACTTCCTCCTTTGTACTATGAGGATAAACTTATTTTGCCCCGGTAAAGTGCTTTGGGATTTATGGATGTAAAGCTGCAGTATAGATTCTAAGCAACTATTTGCTGTGGAAAAACACCATAGAGCAATGATTCAGGAGCTCATGTTGCTGAGTCACCAGGGGTGTCTCCTCTGCAGCCTATCCCGTGTGCTTCTAGAGACCTGTGCAAGGAGGAAGCAGGATTTGCTCTGGCAAAGAGAAGAATGGGTGAAAAAGAAAAACCTCATAGCTTTGGTTACCTGCAGTCAAAAGACAGGAGCAGGCTGCAGTTGTAGCCCTTTGCTCACATAGCACAGAAAGTATTAACCCTGAGAGGATGCTTCTCTTTTTAGGGGGGTTGCCACTCTGTTTATCCTCCTCAGCCCTGCTGTCCCTGGCTGCTTCTCCTGCTCTATCCCATTTCTCTGCTTCATTTCACCTCTATCGCTTTCCTGTTAACTTTCCCATACTGCCTGCTCCCGCCTTCTCAGGGTGGATCCTGCTGCTGTCACTTGCGCCTTCCTCAGAGCTTTTTCCTCTGACCAACTGCCATGGAGCCTTTTGGATTTTAAATTCTAAACCTTCTGTGTTAAGAAATTAGCACCCAAAGTCTGTCTGGTCAGGGAGCACTCAGTAAGATCAATCACTCCAATGTATTTGAGCTTGAAGGGGGCACTGTTTTATTTGGATTGAATCTTTTGATATTTAATAGTAGCTTTCGCTGTCTGTTTAAATAACAGTTGATAGTCTTTTCCTATGGGCCACATTCTGTCAATTTGCAGTTGTTCTACATGATATAGGCATAACAGATCAAAATCAGTTCCTATCACTCCTGTCTTCGCATGTTGGTACTGAGATGGATGTAAAATTACCTTTAGCAAAAAGTGTGATATATATAGAATATTTTCAGTGACTGAAAAGAAACTTTCTACATTAATTGTTATGTCTAAATTTGAAGCAAGGGAAAACATTTGTATACATCATGTTGCAAACCATTGGCTTTTCTATAACAAAGTGAACTTAAAAAATACTTCAGCTAAGGAATACAGCTTTTTCTTTCTTTCTTTCCCTTAAGTGACTGAAACGTGTGTATTGTTTTAATTGTTGTTTGTTTTTACTGTTTTTAATGTAATTCTGAAACTGCTGTATATAGTTTTCTGAGTGCAACTTTGTTGATTTACAGTTGGTGTGTTTGTTATATCTTTGCATTCATTAATTGCTGTTATACTGTATTGTACTGTACTGGCTCATGTTATTCACTTTCATTTCACCATCATTAGAGATACTTTGTGCTGGATTAAATTATTACTAAGGATGGTTTCAAGATCATTAATCAATTGTGTCATGACAAAGCAAGATGAACTGGATGTGACCCACCAGAAGTTCTTGTCAACCCATGTGATTCAGCAAGCTTTTTTCTTTTCCCGCCTGCTGGACTACTTGAAATTCTTGATACTTCCTCAAAAGTGACACTAGCATCCTTGAGAGTTTTAGCCTCCATTCCTATATGTCAAGTTGCCTCTAACCAGCTCTGGGGTTTTGATATTTGTAGAAGTTTGCTACAGAGTGCAGATGAAGAGAGGCCTACCTGTTTTACCTCATCTCTGTGTTTGTGTGATGAGGAGTATGTTGATGTTGTGTGAGCTGCATTATGTCTTCTTACATAAGTGGAGTCATTTGAAGACACACAGGGTATGTCTACCCTGCAATGAAAGCCCAAACTTAGTTTCAGGCTCAAGCACAACCCTCCCTTCAATCTACCTATAATTCTATCTGACATGTGTCCAGTCTTCACAGAATGGCGGGGTAAAGCTGAGTCCCATGGAGGGACAAAAGCCATTGTTTTGCAGTATGGATGCAGCTCAGGCCCTGGACCCCACACTTGGGGTTCTTAGAATCTTCCACACTATCCCACTTGGGATTGTGTCCTTTATCCTTTCTGTATCAAGACTGGTCAATTGATTCCCAGAAAATGGAAGCAACTCCCTCTGGTTCAAGTTTAGCTGTTTGGTGTTTAATCCCTTCTATTTTGTTTTGATCACTGAGCTGCAACAGAGTGAACAATCTGCATTTGTGATTGTCACCAACACAAAGAAGTCCTTTGCTAGCTGGTCACAGGAGCACAGACAGATTTTGGTTAATCTCTGTTGCAAAGTTCCAGGATGACCATCTGTACTAGCAAACAAGTTGTCAGTGTTGGGGATTCACCAGACTAGTGACCAGTGCAGGGAGCTGATTAAGTAGCTCAAAACTGACCATCTGAAAGTCATGGAAGAGAACCAAACCTCTGGAAACTCACCACCATTATGCCCCTTTTATGAGGAGTTTGACTGAGTGCTGGCTATTGCACTGAGCCACTAGTGATTCACAACAGCCTGGTCAGCCAGGATGGAGACCACCTTACCCGAATCCAATATAGAACTGCAAGAAAGTCAGCAAGAGCTGGATGCTGCTGCTGAAGTGACTCTTGTGCTCAAACGAGTCCAGTTAGGCTTTCCTACTGAACCAGCTGCAGCACACTCTGGGTCCCTACTTGGAGAAGCTTCATAATACCCACTCCCAATCCTGGAAGAGTGTCCCACCATGGAATCAGCAATAGAAACACAAGAGGCAGAAGTAGACCCTCAGCTTAGTTAATTTCTGGCTCTCTCCCACCCCAACAGGCCAAGTTGGTCTGCAATTTTTAAACCAAAAGTAGTTGTAAATTTTAACTTACCACTGTTTCTGGAATCTTTTTTTACCAGGATTAACTCAATTGTGTTCAAGGGGCTTTTGGGAACAGAGACATTTCTCTCTGTAAAAATGAGCTTCAGTATATTCTCAATATCGTTTTTTGGGCTTGAGATTCCACAAGGCACTTTTATCTGCGGATGTGTTGAACCTATTTTTGAAGCACTGAAACAATAATTCACTGTTAGATACTTGCATTTAAGTCCTTCAACCTCTGCTGGTCCTTCCACATTGGCAGTGCCGGCCCATGGTTGCAGGTCCCTGGGATGTAGAACTGTCATGGATTGGTCCAAACAGCAGTGTTTCTGTGATGAACTGATAGCCAATAAACAGGTCCATTATCAGAGGGAGAAGGATTAATGGCAGGTGGAAAGACAGACAGGCTGCAAAGCAAGAGGACAGATTTAAACCATGTAAATAAGACAATGGAGACTTGTGGCACCTTAGAGACTAACCAGTTTATTGTCTTATTTACGGATACAGACTAACACGGCTGCTAATCTTAAAACTAAACCATGTAGTTATCCACTCCATGCAGTCTACCTCTCCGCTTCATGCTTCCACTGTGGTGCAGACCCTTGCATCTGTAAATGCTTCCATTTAGAGATGCAAGTATGTGCTAAACATGAAAGGAAGGAAAAACAGACTGAGAGAAGGGCCAGGGACATGAAACAGTAGGGCATTCGTTTTTTGGAAATGGTTTCACTGTTCATGCACTGTGTTTTTGTTTAAAGGTTTTGCTGTTGGTTTCTTACGGGTGTTATAATTGCAGCTGGTCTGCCTGGCAATGATTTAATATTGTGGTTTTCTAATACGTTCAAAAATAAATGTTTGTTTTTATTAGTAAATATTATTGTTGTCACTGCATCACATCATACTGTTTGCTATACACATTATAAAAGGTAAACACATAAGAGACAACTGGAAAGTTGTAGAGAAACAGTATTTCTTAATGCATTTCTCTACATCAAGCCATACTATAAATCCTCAGTTGTTGCCATATGCCCCTCCCCATTTCATAAGAAGTCAGGCCGTGCACTTTACTTATGTATGGCAATCAATTCCCCTCAGTCCCTGTTCATAAACAGTCCTGTCATCAATAGGAACAATGCATGGAAATCAACTCTCCCTTTCACAATACATAATGAAATTGGGGTGGGACACCTCATTGACTGTAAACACTGCATAAACATTCATAAATGTACTATTATTCTTTTTTTCATTCCTGGGCAAGTCTGTAATGTGAGAGAACAGAGCATCACTGCTTGATGTTGCCCTGGTACATCCTGCCCCCACCCCCCCCCCCCCCCGTTGACCCCGCGCCACCCCCCCCCCCCTCCACCCTTCCCCCAAGCTCCTGCCCCACTCTTTCCACCTCTGCTCCCCTTCCCCCAAGCCTCTGCCCTGCCTCTTTCCAGCTTTCTTCCCTGAATGACACCAGGAGCTGGCAGGGCGGGCTGGAGCCAGGTCACTTGCTGCTGCCGGGGCCAGGCCCCGTTAAATCTCCGGGCTGCCCTGGACCCTGCATTCCAAAGTGCAAGGCCACCAAAGTGCAGGACCTGGGGTGGTTGCCCCAGTCCTTTCTATGGACCTGGCAGCTATGTCCTGCCTGAGCTGTGATAGATGCACTTTATCATTGAGTGTATTGATTCAGCAATTCATTAGTGTCAGTTTCATTCAGGAGCAAATGGCTCACCTTTGGCTTCACAAAGATTGTGTAGAGCACAGCAAGCCACAATAATGCAAACAGCCTTGATGACACAGGAATCCAAATATTTCTATAAATAGCGCCAGCCAGAATAAAGTCTGCCAAATGCACATTCAATCACCATTCTGCACCTGTTGAGATGTAGTTAAACCTTTTTAACTGGCTGTCTGAGATCAGGAGATAGTTTCATAAGCCAAGGCAAAAGGGGGTATGTTGGGTCCCCCAATATAATGCTGGGGATGGTTACTCCATTTATGACAATGCCATCCAGTGTGAATAGTGTCCTGGCCTGTCCATTATTGTGGATTCCTGATCAGTGGAAAACCTTGGCATCACAAACCTTTCCACTGCACCCCATGTTGGCACACACAAGGGCCTTTATAATAATAGAGTAGTACCCACTGTGATTTACATGCTTGTGCTTTTTGGAGAGGGCAAACTATGGCCACATGATTTGCATATATGGCTCCTCTGCATTTTGGAAATCCCATTCTCTCAAATCTAGCAATTACTTCAGGGATCTTGTTTATGCCCACTACCTTTGGATAAATCACATGCCTGATTGCCTCAAAAACCTCTGAGACCACTTTACTCATGGTCGACTTTCCAGCGTTGAAAGGTTAGCAACAGACGTGGAGCAGTTTGGGATAACCAGTTTCCACATGATTACAGCAACCTGTTTCTGGACCAGTATGGCTGCCCTCGTTTGTCTGTTCTGACACTGAAGGTTTGGGGCAAGTTGCTCACAAGCTCTAGAAATGTTGCTTTCTATATGTAAAAGTGCTGGACTCATTGCTGGTCATCCCTGGTGATGGAATCCCACCAGTCTGTGCTTGTGGCCCTGATCCAGAAGTGCTGGTCTAGGGCATCAGCTGCTACACCAAGAGTCACAAGCAGCATTAGCCAGTTCAAGTCTTTCATGTCCATGTTGTCCCCTTTTTCCACCAGGCACCTTTGGTAGCTCCGAAAACACTGTCAGAATGTCCACCAGCATCTTATGGATGCTCTATCTGTTAATAGAAACAGGAGTCAAAGCAAGCAAGAGAAGCTCTTGAAATGGTGACTCCTTTACATGGCTGGCTCTTGTTGTTGGGAGCAGGCAGATCTAAAAGAAGGGTCAACAAGAAGTGTTGGTGAGCTGCAACAATTTCCTGTAATGTGTGGGGTGGGTAGTCAGTTTTTCCATACTCCGTCATAAATCAGAGTGGTCACAGCTGGGGAGGGCACTAGGAAGCCTGGGATATACTGGTTTGACTCAGATCTGCATATTGCAGTGTAGGCACTGGAGCCCTGGATTTGAGCCCGAGTCCTGAAATTCTAAACTGAGGGTTCATGTGCAATGTGTACATTCAAGCCTGGGCTTGCAAACCCAGGGTCCATAGACCGGAGTTCCACTAACTCTGCTCTTGCATGGCAGAGTAGACATACCCTTAAAGTTTAGGCTGATCACAAGAAGCTAGGACAATCTGAGAGCACAAGTTGGCTTCAGTAGAAACTTTCTGTGGAAAGTGCTTGAGGAGCTGGGGTCTGTATAGCAGACTTTTTTAAAAAGTGAGATGTTAAATCTCATTAAAATACAGACAGCAACATCCTTCATCACAAATGAGCTATGATAAATACCGCCATAAATTGCATGCCCTGTGATAAACACATGTAATGTAAAAGTGTGAGTCTTTCTCCTAATGAGTGAAACTCAGCAAGCATTATAACAGTGGTTCTCAAACTTTTGTACTTTAACATAGCAGGCCTCTGACTTTGATCCCCTGTATAAATGAAAAACACTTTTTTATATATTTAACACCATTATAAATGCTGGATGCAAAGCAAGGTTTGGGGTGGAGGCTGACAGCTCATGACCCCAAGTTTGAGGACCCCTGCCCTATAAAATGGATTCTGAGTAGCCATAGCACCAGACAGCCTTCTCGCTGTACTGCTTTTAAATCATGCCCACTGCTTGGGTGATTGTCTGTAAAAAAATGACTAACTAGAAGCTGAGCCAAGGAATTCTGAGTTGAAAGGAGACTATAAAACAGGGCAGCTGAACAGGAAGTCAAGTCCAGTGAGTGAAAGTGTACATTGAACCATATTGTTCAGTGTACATTGAACCAGACCAGCCACACCAACACTGGTTCATTCACCTGCACATCTACCAATGTAATACACGCCATTATGTGCCAGCAATGTCCCTCTGCTATGCACATCGGCCAAACTGGACAGTCCCTACGAAAAAGGATAAATGGACACAAATCAGATATCAGGAATGGCAATATACAAAAACCTGTAGGAGAACACTTCAATCTCCCTGGACACACTATAAAAGATTTAAAGGTCAGCATTTTGCAGCAAAAAAACTTCAAGTCCAGACTGCAAAGAGAGACTGCAGAACTGCAATTCATTTGCAAATTTGATAAATCAATCAAGGATTGAACAAAGATTACGAGTGGCTAGCTAGCTACAAAGGCAGCTTCTCTTCTCTTGCTATTCACACCTCCAGTTCAGCTGCTAGGTCAGGCCTGCACAACTCCAAAAGCAGCAAGGGCCATATTACTGCAAAAAATCCAGCTGCGGGATGAAAAGCCCCACCTTGACCCTGCCCCCATCCGCTTCCCCCCACCCACGGCTTGGCTTGCCCCGCCCCACACCACTCACCCCCAGCACAGTGAGCCCCTGCGGGCCGCATGTTGTGCAGGCCTGTGCTAGAGGAATACCTCACCCTCCCTGATTAGAGATAACAAGCTGGTTCAGCCTCGTTGGACTAACCCAGTTATCTCCCACCTGGTTCTTGCCTACCTGTTTTACCTGCCCCTGGATACTTCCACTGCATGCATCCGATGAAGTGGGTATTAGCCCACAAAAGCTTATGCTCTAATACTTTAGTTAGTCTTTAAGGTGCCACAGGACTCTTTGTCACTTCTGCAATTCCAGACTAACACGGTTACCCCTCTGATTCTCTTGAACGACAGCCACCCCAGGTAGAAATGAGGAGTGAGTTAGAGTAAAAATACGTAATACTATTTATTTACATAGTACCCGTAATCCAGTGTTTTATAGCCTATGTATAGTGTCTTTCATCCCCAAGGATCCTAAAGCATTTCCCCAGTTGCATAAGCACTCCACCATTCAGTTGCACAGCACAGAAGAAGCGTGGCAAGCAGCAGTCTGCCCGTGTCGCGTGCGGGGTGTGCTGGCGAAGGAAAGGGATCGTACCCCAGGATTCACGGCTGTTTGTTTAAGGGTATGGTTACACTTACAAGATTATAGCGCTATTGGTTATAGCGGTCCCCTTATACAGTAATATGTATAGCGCTATTGTATGTCCACACTCAGATGCTCCTGCGGTATAGCATGGCCACATTTGGGGCACTTAATGCGGCATTAAGAGCAGCGCATTAGGGCAGGTATCCCAGCATTCAGCTGGGTGCAACGTGCTTTTTAAAGGAGGGGGGTGAGGGGGGACACGTTGTGTGTATGCGGAGGGAGAGAGACAGTGGTTTTTCCGTTTTTCTGAAAGCCTGTCAGTGAGCCTCCGTTCACAGAAGGCTTTGTTTTCACACAGGCTCCCTCCTTAAACATTTGCATTGCTTATCTGCCGAGTTAAGAAAGAAACTCTAAAGAGGTACTTCCGCATTCCTCCAGCCGAGTTCAAAACAAAGGGAAGAGACGTCAATTGCCTTAAATGGCTCTAGGCATCTCCAGAGATTACTTGTAGCGCAGTGGGTGTCCACATCCTTGCTGTAGCGCTACAGCAGCCGCGCTACAGCCCTTATTCCCCATGCGGAGGTGGATTTATAATAGCGCTATAACTCCACGGTTATAGCGCTATTAGTGCCTTGCCAGTGTGGACAGGGAGTAGGTTATAGCGCTCGTGGGGGCTTTATAGCGCTATAAAGTGCCAGTGTAACCATGGCCTAAGAAACAGGCCGTGGGATCTGCAGAAGAGCGAGGACGTGGTGTCTACGCTCTCGTCTGGCACCCCCCCGTCTCCACCCCGCGAGTTTGTTGCCGCAGGGGAGGTGACGGTCAGTTTACCAGGCACTAATTCTGAACACGAAGAACCGGAGGGGCCCGATCTCCGCGCCACCGTCCGTTGTCCGAATTTCCCCTCGCCTCAGGGACCGCTCTGAGGCCAGCCGCCGGGAGAGCCCAGCGGCTGGAGGGGCAAGGACCGCGCCTGGCTCTGCCCACGCACAGGGCTATCGAAACGTTAGCGGTGGGCCGGGACAGAGCCGGCCCGGCTGGGCAGGGAAGCGCGGGTGAGAGCCGCACCGTGTGCTCCTCAGACACGGGCGGGCCAGCGCGACTCCCCCAGCTCCTCAACCGCCGCTAGAGTCTCCCTCAACACCCGTGCGAGCACGAGGCTCCCCCTCCTGCGCCGTGACCTTTCCTCTCTGGGCGGCCCCGCCCAATGGGAGGGAGCGCGGGCCCCGCCTGTTCCGCCTGCTGCTGGGGGGCGAGCGAGCGTGGCCGCGGTGTTCGCGCTCTCGTGGTTGAGGCCGGCGGGGACAGTGCAATCACAACCCCCCTCATCTCAGTAAGGTGAACCCGCCCGCTCTGCAACCCCCCCGCCCCGGGCCGCATCTACCGCGGGGGAGCTGGGTGCTGTCACCGCCGCGCCCGTCGGGAACGCGGGGCCGCGGAGCAGGCCTCGTGCAGCTCTGCACCCCTCGCTCAGCTGCCCCGGCGAGGCTGGGGTTCAGCCGCGGCCACGGGGCAGCAGCGCGCCTCCGGAGACAGGCCGGGCCTGTCCGGCTGGCGGCAGCCTCCCTCCGCTGGGCCCTGCCCTGCTCTCTCGGCAGCGGCGCCCGGCCCTCAGGTGGGGCGCCTCGGCCTCGCCGTGCCTAGGCGCACGACTCGGTGCCCAGCTCCCCGGGTGCCCGCCCGGCAGCCCCCCTCACGTCCGCTCGCGTCAGGCTTGGAGCGGAGCAGGGGGCGGCAGCTGCCTCGGGCAGGCCGGGGGTGTGTGTGAAATCTCGCCCTCCTCTTGGGCGCTGAGCCGGTTATTTTTAACTCAGCCTTTGCAGGGGATTTGCAGAAGCTGCAGCAGCCAAATCCACCTTCTCAGCCACGCGAGGTCTCTGTGCTGCGTGACGGGGCCATGATCTGCTGGGTGCCCGGCCGCCGGCTGCTGCTTCTGCCTGCGGTACCCTGCAGTTATGGCTCCCAGAAAGGTACCTGAAATCTCTTCGTGTATGGGGCGTCCGCACGCTTCCTGTTGCAGGTTTAGAAGGCCTAGAAAGGATCCGGAGGGTGGAGAACCGGGCTCCAAACAAACATTAAGCGTTTCTGTGTTGTCATTTCAGATGCCCCCCAAAAAGGGAGGTGATGATGGGGTTAAGCCACATCCAATCATTGGCAGATTTGGGACGTCCCTGAAAATCGGCATTGTTGGGCTGCCAAACGTTGGGTAGGTAACAGAGAGGAGAAGATTTGCTTATCCATACTCTAGACTGGGTTGTGTTTACTATGTATCTTATCAATCAAGTGTTGAAAACGTATAGGATGGAACAAAACTTTATGCTTTATTTTATTTATGTATTAGATGAAATGATCTGATTAGGCTCCATTGGTGATTGAATTTGTTTGCATCAGATGTCTCATCAATGCTACAAAGCCATGATCTGGTTTGTCAATTTTATTATATTTGTTTGAACATGAAGAAACAACAAGAGGGCTAAAATGTAGTACAGTCATATATGCTAGTTTGCACATTGAAGCCTAGCCTCTGGAAATAAAAAAGCAGGTGACTAAATCTGTATGAAGTGTTTGAGGAATTGACTCCAATTCATCTGTGAAACAAGTAGTGCATTTTGATCATTGAATAAAAAATATGTGTGGGGTGTTGGCTTAAATCAGAACATTTTTGAAAGCTCTCATTTGAAAACTGGTTATATTTTTGTGTGGAAAGGTCTAAAATGAAGGATAAAATCTAATTTATTTTTTTTAGTTTGAATTGCTTTTAAGTTAAGAACATGAAAAATACTGTACTGTTGTACAATAACCTTACGTAAAGGGATGAAAAAATTACAGTGGAGAGAGAATATATTGAAAGAAACAATCCTTTATTGCCAGGGAGATAATACTAGTAATCTGTTACATGTATTACCATTCCTAACTTTCATACTTCTGTAGGCTGTGTGTAATAATGAGTAAGTTTAAGAGGGAAGACTGTAGACAGGGACGAGTTAGTGATGCCAGAGTCATAAGCATTAAGAAAAACTTCCCTCCCTGGTAAAGTTTTCTGAGATCCGTGAATTAAATGACTTTATATGAAAGTTTAGTGCAGGGGTCGGCAACCTTTCAGAATTGGTGTGCTGAGTCTTCATTTTTCACTCTAATTTAAGGTTTTGTGTGACAGTAATACATTTTTAGAAGGTATCTGTCTATAAGTCTATAATATATAACTAAACTATTGTTGTATGTAAAGTAAATAAGGTTTTTAAAATGTTTAATTTAAACATTTCATTTAAAATTAAATGAAAATGCAGAGCCCCCCAGACCGGTGGCTGGGACCTGGGCAGTATGAGTGCCACTGAAAATCAGCTCGCGTGCCGCCTTTGGCACAGGTGCCATAGGTTGCTTACCCCTGGTTTAGTGCTACATTGTTTGTGTGAGAGAAATTTGATAGGAAGTGTGATAATAACTCTTTTTATATGTAGACTTCAAAAGCCCCTAACAAGAAGTGAAGCGTAAGACTTCCCTTTGCACTGATCTATACTGGGGCATTGGGTGGTGGTGGTGGAATCGATCTAAGATATGCAACTTCAGCTATGAGAATAGCATAGCTGAAGTCGACTGCTTAGATCGACTTACCGCGGTGTTTTCATGGAGGTGAGTTGACTGCTGGCGCTCCTCCGTCAACTCCTCCTATGCCTCTCCCGGCGGTGGAGTATCAGAGTCGACGAGAGAGTGCTCAGGGATTGATTTATTGCATCTAGACTAGACACGATGAATCGACCCCAGATGGATCGGGGGTAGCATAGACATACCCTTTAATTGAATATGCTGGAATAACTGGGAAATGCGTGAAGTTTTTGGCAGATTATTAAGAGTCATTGGTGATTGCTCTATTTTTGGAAAACTGCTGCTAAGGTATGGTTGCATAACATAAGTAAATTGGCCAATTTACATGGGGCACAAATGTTCAGACTTGCCGATCATTTGGTTTAGGCCTCTGTTACTCTGCAGCAGAATGTTGTTCCAATCTGACTCCATTTGTTTCACATCATGTTGGTTAATGTTTATCTGTATTCTACTATGTGTATCATAACTGTCATATTTCGACCCGCAATCAGTGCAATGGCTCCCATTGGTAAACATCACTCTTTCGCACATCTGCCATGAGGATGCTAGACAGAATGGTTGAGAAGATCAGGGCAAATGTGAGCTTACCACTATACACAGAGCTCTTTAACCACTCAAGAATGTGCTTCTTGTCAAAAAACCCGTTGGTGGCAACTTCCCCTGCCCAGATTTCTCTGTGACAACTTTGTGGCGTGAATAATAGCCTGGAGTGGACATCAGAAGCCAGTGTCTTATAACTGACCTGATCATGCATTTACTCAGCTTTGATTAGCCATGCTGCTCATGGACCTTCTGAATGGGCCAGGGTCAAATGTGCAGCGAGCTTTCAAGCCCGGGTCCAGTGAAGGATCCTATGTGCTGCTGTGTCCAAAGATAGTGTCACTGATGATTGCCCTCTGACCTGTATTAGTTGTCCCCTGGAATTATTTGAGCCCTGGGTTCAGTTGTTCCCTCTCTTAGGCTGGGGAGTGGGACCTCTGGATACGCTCCCAGATCTCATCAGGTGATCAGATTGGTAGTTGTACTTTTTAAAAAAATCTTCCTCCTCACATATTAAATCTGTACAACAAAAAGGAATAAAACTTTTAGTTGTTAAATGATTACAGCATTTTCTTTTTCACTGGCTTTTTAAATACTTTTATATAAATATGAAAATAAACTTAAACAGACACTGTTAATTTTTTTGGAATTGACAGTAAACAATTCTGATAACTTACACGACTTAAATGGTTCTCATATATTTTTTTTAAAAGAAAGAGGATATGCTGCTTTTCTGTTAGCCAAGAAGTTTGTTTTAAAACTTTCTGAGGACAGCAGCACCAAAAATACTCTGTTGGAATTATTGTTTATACATGATATTATCACGATAGTAATTTAACCATAAATTCCTTTATTAAATCTAGAGAGTAGATGGTATTTATACAGTTGATCTAAACATGCCTAAAAAGCTTAAATAATAAGCAATTTACTGTATCCAAATAACAACAAAATATTTATAAGCATTTGATCTAGATATTTACAAACAGGTTAAACCCAGGATGCTTAGTGCCATATTGGTCATTTCCAGCTTGGTCAGGCAGATGTTACCATCCCTTGAAGAGTTTACCTTTTTTATACTCTTTAACCAACAATTTACAATAAGGCCAGATGAAGCCATTTTTTTAATAATACATAAAACAAACTTAGAACCAATTACTTAAGCACCTAGTATCCAATTAAGTGCTTTATTTCTATTACTTCAGCACAAACATTAAATATGAAGACTGGTATTTTAAAGGGACACTTCAACACAACAGCTTTTTCTCATGATATCACTCTTTTTGGTTATGTACTTTGATCTTATTGCTTATGCTAATATCCAACTCAATTTAAAGCGATAGTTCATCCAGATCTTCTAATGTGGGCCTACATTCCTATACCTGCCTTTCACTTTCTATTGCTTTCTTTCTCTGCTTATACCTGGTTGTTTACACCCTTTTGCAGAGCCTGGTGAAAGTTGTGTACCAGAAACAAGAGTATTGTCAGATACTACAGTTTGCTTACTTGGTATTTTGTGACACTGGTAGGTTAATAATTCCCAGATTAAAATGTAATTTTTAAGTGGTGGATAGCATCTCTTTGAGAAAAATGGTTTTTAGGCACGATGCACGTAACAACAAAATTAAACTATCTGATGGTTGTATTGTATATTTAACTCATGCAGCTTTCAAAATTCTGATTTTAATAGTGGGATTTTTCATAGCTTTCTAAAAGCCACCAAGAATCTGTCTCAATTTAAAAGGGCAATAATAGCAACGCAGGAAAGAATAGAACAGTAGGCTTATGACTCAGGGTCTGCTCTGAAGAATATTGAAGGTAATGGGAGCCTTTTTGTTTTCTTCAATGGACTTATGTATTAGACGTTCAGAGAGGACTGAGGAGTCAGATAAAGTTAAAGACAAATAGCAGACTGAGCGATATATAAGTAGTCTGTGATATAGTCCAAGTGAAAATGCTCTACTTAATAGTTATTTGATATTGCTACTTGTTCTACTATTGATGACTAGCTCACATGGTAGGGAAAACTTAAGATACTTCTGTCTCTCTTAACTAGAAGAACAGAGTATCCACATAGAATTTTTCAGAATTGTTTAATATGTTTAGACTTCTCCTCTTTAGTTTTTTCCTCTCACCTCTTGTCTTTTGCCTATATAAGTCTAAATGTTCTGCCCAGCAGAAGTAGTAAAGATGCTATGGATCTAAATAATATCCAAAGTATTTAAAGAACAAGAGTTTGTAGATATGGGGAAGAGTTTTAAACTCTCATTTGTCAGTGTGGAACTACTTCAGTAGGGTAAGAAAATAGTTGTTTCATGCCTGGCCATTTTGTCTTATTTTGCATGGTAGGAAAAAATGTAGTTTTTGCTATAAGGAGAACAAAACATTTTTGTGTTCTGCTTTTGGTTTACTGTACCTCTATTTTGTTTTGGTAACATTTAGTGAGACATTTTTAAAGACACAAAGGAGGGTTGGGTTTCCATTTTTCTCTTTGTACCTTTTGAAAGCATCTTCTACTAGAAGAGGGACACTTGATAATGTTTAATGAGTTTTTAACTCCTGTGGTGGTATGATCTTTGTTCATAATATTAATTATTTTGTGGTCTTTGTATTTTTTATCTCAGAATAGAATGAGATAAATTTTTATCTTTCTCTTTTTAATACCTCTAAATGAAACTGGATTAAGAGGGTCTTCATTTTGTTTTTAGGAAATCCACATTCTTCAATGTGTTAACAAAAAGTCAGGCAGCAGCAGAGAACTTTCCTTTCTGCACTATTGATCCAAATGAGAGTCGGGTACCTGTGCCAGATGATAGGTTTGACTTCCTATGTCAGTACCATAAGCCTCCAAGGTAACTCTAAATCTTATTTTTTTTCCCAGCTGAAATGCTTTTTAACAAAAACTATCCTAAATTATTGTAAAAGATTAATGTCAGTTCAATGTTGGCTTGTTTCTTTAATCACTTTCTTCTAAAGACTGCTTCAGTGTGTGTGATTTTAGTTTAGAATTAAGACCTCTTAGATTTCAATTACTTGTACCTTTCAAGTCACATTCTAACTCCTTCCGTCTGACATCTGTGATAGAACAATTAGGAACATAGTCTGATCAGGAATGGCAATTCCTATGTTGTCCAGTATCCTGTCTCCCCAGAGTGAACAATTATATTTTAAGCTGCTCATTGAGGATCTTTTATCAGTTACAGCTGATAAATCCATCATTATGCCATGATGGATTTATATCTCTTATTTTAAAATAGGATAAAAAATAAATGTATATGCTCTGATTGTCCCTAAAAATATTCTAATCCCTTTTAAAAATTTTACAGAGCTCTGGGCCTCAATGATAATGTATTAGTAAGTTGCACAGGTGGTTTTTTTTCCTAACTGGCCCACTGTTTACTTCTGGTGATTGTAAATGTGCTTTTGACTTTCATTAAATGTCATTTTTTTTATATGAGGAAAAAAGTCTGCTCTTTCAACTATTATTTTATATGCTTCTATCATATTCTCTTTCATTTGTCTCCTATAAACAATTGGAATCTTTTATATGCATGTCTTTCTGTTTCTTTAATCAATTTTATCACCAATCTATGGACTCTTGTTTTTGTTATAAGACTTATTAAAGTTATATCTATGTTCAGTGTCAGACTTGGAGTACACATACTTAAAAGATGAAAATCTTAATTTTAAGGTGACCCCTTTTTATTTGATTTTGGAATTCAGACTGTATAAACAACTTTCTTTATCACTTGGAAATTCTAGTTTTGAGGTTGCTGATGTAGCCAGATGATAATCAATATTAAATAATTACACAATAAATGTGGTAGTGACAAAGAGTCCTGTGGCACCTTAAAGACTAACTAAAGTTAGTCTTTAGTTAGTCTTTAAGGTGCCACAGGACTCTTTGTCACTTCTGCAGTTCCAGACTAACACGGCTACCCCTCTGATTCTTAATAAATGTGGTGTATCCCTGCATTTCTGTATTATTTGCACAGTTTGGTACAGCTCAATTTTAGTACCAAATCAGCGGTAGAATTAAAAGGGATAATAAAATTGTTGGCCAAATATTAATTTCTTAAAACTTGCAAACCTGTTGCTATCTGTAAGTGATGGGTACATATTTCTAATACTTTTCAAATAGTTTTTCTAATACTGGAAAACAAATTAGTATAGAGATCTTTGTTATAGATTTTTTTCTAACATGATCATTGATAGCATAAATGGTGCTATGCAGGTTATAGGTAAAGTTTTAGTTCTTGCCTCAGTCTTTGCTTTCAATCTAAGAAGACAAAACTACAGAGTAGTTTATTGTAGAAACACCAGACATAGTGGTTGCAAGGCATAATGGCTCAGTTTGTTTTTTTAAATGTTGTCGTTTTCTTGAATCCTACTCCAAGACATAGTGGTCTGTTAACACTGATGGGCCTTATGGAAGAATGGTATTTTGAGGAGGTGAAAGTAGGGGATTGAAATCTTTCTGGGGTCTGTGCTCTAAAGTGAAGGTGATGGCATGGGTGAAAAAATCAAAGGGATAATCATTTTCCTTGGTCTTATTGCAGCTTAAGTGGAAAAAATTCTGTTAATTCAATTTCTGTTCTTTTTATAGAAGCAGTATTTGGCACTTTAAAAGTAGCCGGTTAGTACTCTTTCCCACTTCTTAAATATTACTGAATATTTAAGACTAAAGGTACTGGTCTGAGGGGCGGCAGGAAGTAGCCCAGGGGCCTGTGCTGTGCCACCGGCTGCAAAGCCCGGAGCAGCTGAGTTGGCATGTTGTGGCTGGATTCCCACCAACTCAGGGGCAGCTGACCCTGCCCCATTAGGGCCCTGGGCTGGGATGCGGTGGAGTAGGGTGGGCCCACGTCCCCCTGCCAACCGACCCCTGGATGGCGGGTCTTCTACCTTGTGCAAGGAGGCCCTAGCCTTGAAGAGGAGCTTCCCTTACGCCCCAGCCGGCTTATAGACTGTATTGTTTGCTGACTGCCTGAGCCTTGCCCAGGCTACCGCCAGCCCTTAGGACTGTGTTGTTTGCCGGCCACCTGAGCCCCTGCATGCCCAGGCCCCAGCCTGCCACAGACTTGTATTGTCTGCTGGCTGCCGGAGCCTCACCCAGGCCAAAATCAGTGGCGCTAAGACTGGGCTGTTTCCCAGCTGCCTGAGCCCAGCCCCTGCTAAAGCCAGCTCTCAAGTGGCCTCCCTCCTCTGGGGCGAGTGAGGGTCCACTACAGTCTGCAATAAAAACCTGCATAAATAAATTACAATGATTTGGACATGTATATGTGCATTTTTATTTGTTTTTCTTAAAGTTAATTACGGCCATGTATACACTGCACTTCTACTGTTAAAAACGCTTGTCGCTCAGAAGCATGAACACCCAGCTGCCCCGCCCCAGAACGACAAAAGTTTTAACAACGAAAAGCACTGGTGTGGCCAGCACTTCATTGGTGGGAGACACTATCCCAATGACTAAGTTAACATCCCTCATTTGGGATGGTCTTATGTTTTCACCGAGAGAGCTCTCTCCCAGCAAAAAAGAGGGGCTATGGTGCGCACCTTACAACGCCATTGTAAAGTGTGCAGTGTAACTATAGCTTAAGTATTTTAGGAAAAATTGTCAGAGCTCCACCAGCACAAGTTGATGGCTGTGCTCTGAGGCTACCAAAAATGTTCTTGTGAGACTCTCTAGACTGGTGCTGTCCCAATATTGTTCCTGGGTGGAGGAGGGAAAGTGTGGAAGCAAGCGAAATACATTAAAATAGCTGGGAAGACGACTAAATAAAGTTCTGCAGTCTTCACAGTCATTCTTGGGAGCTGTCTTGACGTAAAGTGCTTCTGGTTGTTCTATTATGTGCTAAATATGGCAAGCTGCTGCTGCTACCTGTTCCATTGTTGGCTGCTGCTCATTGTGTCTGCAGGTGGACTGCCGATAGGAAGCATGGCGTAAGGCCACAAATGCTTTGCAGGAAACATTCTTTGTTTGGAAAAAGTCCTTATTGATGATTCAGAAATCTGTTTGCAGCAACACGGTCCAAAGAGTAACTATTATTTAAAAATAAATCTTTTAGTGAGGTCTCATTTTTAAGGCTTGGAGTCAGTAAACAGCACCAAATATCTTTATTTAGTTCTCTGTTGTTTTGCCAAACCCAGTTGTAGTGGGCACTTGGCTGCTGGGGATAGAAGAAGCTTAGTTTCTAAAGCTTCCATTTTGAGCCACAGAATGCAGATTCAGGCAGCCAGATGCGAAGAGCTTTTAATTTGCTCATTCTATAGATAGTGTACTTCACCTACAAAGCTGAGCCCAACAGATACATTTACATTACAAACTTTTGAGATCCTTACAATGTTCAAAATCTGCTCTAGTTTTTCAGTGGACTTTAAAATAAAGTTCCCACTCAAACATTAACTAAAATTGCTTAAAAAGAAAGGTGTTGACATGTCAAAGATGTAAAGGCAGCAGCTGTTGAGTCACTGAAGTCTGTTCATGCCAGCTTGCTTGGCTTAATCAGAAAAGGAGTGCAGGCACTCATGTATCTGAAAACTAAGTCAGAAAAAAGCCAAATGGACTGTGTTATAGTTTCAAGTCTTTGACAGGTGCTTAAAGCACTCCAAAATTACTATGGGAGCAGATCATCTGATGGTGAAACAGCTAATACTTTTGTGACTGACCTTAACGCAAAGAGAACAAACCATGTAAGTTCTGAGAGAGGGCAGTCTGTAAGAGGTACAGATGAAAGACTAACTTTAAATTTGGATTAATATAACAAAGCTAAAGGGTTGTTTGTTGATCATTGCTTAAGAAGACTTGCACAGCTACCAGATGAATGAGTGCTATGCCTGATAAGTATAATTCTTTCAAATATCTGACAGAGACTGTGTGTATATATTGGTGTAAGGAAAATTGTGCCATTTATTAACTTGAATATTTGCTTTACTTACTGCCCTCCAATGAGAGCATTGGTAGGCAACCCATGGCTATCTACTATTTAAAGAGGGGCTTCCATCATGTACTCTACCTCAGAAACTTGTATGAACAAATGAACCTGGCACTGTGACCTGAAGATAAATAACTAATTTGAGCTCTGCCAGACAGATGCAGGAGGGCTGGAGACTTCCTCCAGAATTAAAATCTGAGGACTTTTCAGCAAATACATTGGATGATATCAACTGTTGGGATGGCTTCTATATAGAGAATTAACCTCGTCTGTTTTCAGGACCTTGGATCAAGTAGCATTTAGCAAGCTAAAAAGCAATGAATTGCACTAGTAAGCAGATAGGAGATAAGTGCAAAGCCACAGCATTAAGGAATCTACATTAATCAACTTTATAAAGTAAAGCAGGTACACTATTGGAAGCTTCAAACAGTCTAAACTGCAAGTGGTGTTCTGGGATAGCCTTATGTAGATTGGCATGCAATACAGTAGACTCTCAATTATCCGGGATCAGGAAAAACTTAATCCTGGTTAATAAAATCCTGGATAATCAAGAGTCTACTGCGGGGATAGTGCCGCGGCTGCCTTGCACCTTGAGGGGTGGGGTGCACCGACAGCCCTGCACCCTGGGGGAAAAGGGGGTGGTGTGCCAGCCGCCCTGTGCAGGAGAGGGTCCCACCGCCTGCCCCAGTCAGCTCCCACTGCTAGCCTGGGTGTAGGAAGCCCAGGCTGACAGCGGGAGCTGA
>ML677340.1:21689743-21706371 GCA_007922305.1 Dermatemys mawii
GCCAGTGGGGGAAACCCCAAAGCAGCGGCAGGTTGAGCGCTGAGCCTGCTGCCGCTTTGGGGCTTCCCCTGCTGACCTCTGTTTTAGACGTCCCTGTTAATTCGCAGCCCGGTTAACCCGAGCCTGGATAATCTGGAGTCTACTGTAATCCAAAATACATATGATAAAAGGGTATATTGCTGTGACCTGGTGCACCTCCAAGAAAAAAGGTTGCAATCACCTAAGTAACATCACATGTAAAGAAAATATGCTTTTGGCTGTTGCTGCAGTCTGAGAAGCCAGAAGCACTTGTAAGGGACCCCGGGTTGCAGATTTGTCTCAGATTGCAGGGTGTGTGCAAGATCTCTCAAAAGAGGAAACAAGTGCAGCACCAGCCAAACCCACTATATGATTTCTGGCTTGTATATGAGTTAAGTCCAAATATATTATGCAATCTGTTTTCTGAAGACTTTGCTACAAATGTGTAGCATATTGTAGTACTGCATACTACGGTGTGTGAGGCCATATGTGAAAACAGCTTAAGAAATACATTGTCAAACAAGCTCAAGCAACATGAAACAGATGAAAGTATTGTGTGGCTGTATGTAGGGATTTAAATCACAAGTGTGAATTTATAGAGGCGTTGCTTTCAGAAAAATTCAGTTCCTTTTAGATAATCTCTTCTTCCAAGAGGAGTCAGACTGAGAGTTTTCAGGGAGAAAGGGAAGTGTAAGGTAGTACTTGTCCAAACTCTCTTCACAAGACTAACTATGTACACTTGAAATGCTAAAAAGAGATGCTGCTCTGAGTTGTACGTATGGATGTTCAGAGTATGATCATGTGTAATTGCTTGGCTCCACTGCATCCTTCAGGGTTGTGTGCTTTGTGGTGGCAAAGGGAATAAATCGTGATATTCTCCCAAGACCACCTGTTCTTGATGCAAGAATGTGCTCTCATTCAGAGTAGCTCATACAGATCTTCATAGTATTCTTTCCTCTTCTTTCTTCCGTGCTTTGAGCAGTGAAATATTTTAAATATCAATATTGTTAATTATCATTTCTAGCATCTGAGTTAAGATCCATTGAGGTGAATGAGGCAGTTCTTTAAGCTATAATTTTAGTCTCTCTGCAAATTCAGCAGACCTATCAGTTCTGCTCTGTACATTCTGAAGATTGTCTTCACAACCATAAGAAACTAGAACCCCTTTTTTTAAATGAAAGTTGAAATTCTAGAGAATTAAAAAGCAGCTAGGTGGGGTACCAGTACATGCCATCATGCCATTTCAATGCTTTCAAAGATAAATTTTCAGTGTCAGTTGTGCTTTAATGATGTATATTACAGTAAACATGCTGTCACTTGGGACTTAGCATCTGAAAATAACATATTGCTTATATACTCATACAGGACCCATTCTTCAATTTATCAAGTTATTTCTAGCTTTCAAATCAGTAGCATATGCATGTGAATATTGTAAGCAAAATCATGCATAAAATAGCTTGATATTAAAGTACAAAAGATACTCAAAGGAAGAATGAACTTCGTTCATATAGTTTTAGATTGGGGTTATATGAAACACGCAAATTGTTTACAGTGCTTCTTAAGATATGAAAATAATACAAATTTGTTAACTTGCTGATATAGTCTAGAAATGTGATCTTTCAGTTGAGATGGCATAACTACTGCTCAAAGGCAAACCAAAACCATCCTGTTCAATGTATAATATGTGAACTGCTGACAGTTTAAAAATACAGGGGCCTTCCTTTAGTTTTTTCAGTTTTGGAAGATTTTGCTGATTTGTAATTCCTTTATACTTCTAGTGGTATTTCCCCATTTTAACTGATACTAGTCTTAAAAATGGAAGAAACTGTGAGATGCCTAGATGTATAAAGAAGGTGACTTTCATGACTCAGCGATACTGGGCCATTACAAAAATTAAGTTAGTTACATTTGTGAAATAAATCATAAAATCATAGTGTTTTTTTGTGACAGTATGTAATCATTCAGTAACCATAAAAACAAGGGAACAGAGAGGGTTGCATAGTCAGTATTAACATTGGTATTCCTGACTTGCATGCTTAATTGCAACCTTAATATCACATTAATATTATTTTGCATTTAATCTGTGAATGATAGTGACTTTGTTATATGTCAGCGTTGCAGTGATACATCCCATTCTATCACCTCCATCAGTCAGGTGGCTATTGTGCTGTCTGGAGTGGTTCACGACCATGAATGCCAACCTTAAGGCAGACTGTCAAAAAGCAGGACAGACATCCCAAACTATTTGTATGTTCTGTAATTAGATTTCACTAGCCCGGTAACAAATGTGAACTCCTGAAACAGTATGACACTGCTTTGGAGTCAGATAGTCCCCTTGGGCACTCCTGTCACCCAGGTAAGCTGGACTTAGTGACAGTTGGTTGCCATACACTAAGGGTGGGCAAACTACGGCCCATGGGACCATCCTGCTGGCCTCTGAGCTCCTGGCCAGGGAGGCTAGCTCCCCCCCCCCCCCCCCACGCAGCCACGCCACTGCACAAGTGGAGCTCTGGGCTGCAGGGCTGTGTGTTCTTGTGCAGAAGTGTGTCTAGCTCTGGCCGGGCCACGCGGCTGCCAGACACACTACTCTGAGCAGCATGGTAACGGGGCCAGGGAGTTGAATAAGGGAAAGGGAGTCCTGGGGGGCAGTCAGGGGACAGGGAGCAGGGGGACAGAGGAAATGTTACAAGGATTCCCTGAAGGTATATCTAAAGAAGGGGAGCACGAATTGGGAAGAGCTGGGTTGGCAGTAGAATTATGTGGCGTTGCATCATGCATCAAGCCTCATCAAGTTTTGACGAGAATCACCTTGCTCAAGAGTGAGTCTGAGAAATGGCAGAGGAAGAAGGAAATTGTATAGCATCCTAGCCAGTGGTAGTGCCCTCTTTAAGCAGTCACCGTGTCAAAAACCTGTAGAGCACAGATTTGACTCCTCCACCATCATCCATGACTTCTCCCCTGGCAGACATCCTCCTTGTATCGAGGGTTTGCTGCCAGAACACTTACTGAAATCAACCTAGCTACGGGGCTCAGGAATTTTTCATACTTCTGAATGCTGTAATTAAGCGGACCTAACTGTTGGTGTAGAAGTGTCTAGCTTGACTTAAGAATTCTTCTGTTGACCTAGCTACCACCACTCAGGAAGGCAGATTACTTACATTGATGGAAAAAAACCCTTCTGTCAAATGTAGGAAGCAGTCTTCCCTACGGCATTCTAGTGGCATAGATGCAGTGCTGCAGCTGTGCCCCTGTAGTGCCCGTTGCGTAGGCATGCCCTGATACTAGGTAGGCAAGGAGACAGGGAAAGGGAGCCAGCAGGAGGAAGACTGAGATTGGACAAAGGAGTTGGAGTGTAGATGAGAGAGACTGGGACTTATACAGGGAGCTTGGAATGAAAGAATAGGTTAGAGCAGGGGTTGGGAACCTTTCAGAAGTTGTGTGCCAAGTCTTTATTTATTTGCTGTATTTTAAGGTTTTGCACGCCAGTAATACATTTTAACGTTTTTAGAAGGTCTCTAAGTCTATATTCTATAACTAAACTATTGTTATATGTAAAGTAAATAAGGTTTTTAATGTGTTTAAGAAGCGTCATTTAAAATTAAATTAAAATGCAGATCTTATCAGTTTAGTGTGATCTTTGCTCTTGTTTTTTCCTTGCTGAATTTTCCAATGTCTGGCATGTATTTGGATACTTTAAGCTGCACACAGGCTTCTGAGTGATCAGTTGTTAACTGGTTCCAAGAGGGACAAAGATTTCATGTGTGAAAATACCTGCTCACACAAGTATGTGGATCCAAATACTGAAGGCATTGCAAATGTAATTTTCTTCAAACCGTTTAATTTCACTGGCAGGGACATCAGGCAGGTCAGAATAGAGGCCCCATGATCTCTCTCAGTAGCTTCAAGTGCACTCCGCAGATCTCCAAACTTTGATGCCCACAATTCTGAGCTTTTTAAATGAATGAGCTGCGTTTCGAAATCTTCAACACTCATCCACTGAATTACAGGCAAATCCAAGCCGCCTTCATTGAACTTTTCAGGTTCAATTAGAAAAGAAAGTATTGGGCCAAATCACTGGAAATCTTGAAATCTGAGAGAAAATTCTGATTCCAGTTCTTACATGTACTTTTCAATCTCATCAACACCGACAGTGCAACATGTCGATAGCTTTTTTTTATGTGGTGGAAGTAGCGGGAAGTAGAAGTTCAAATACCCCTGGAAAAAACTGCTTGTTTTACAACAAACACCTTCCAGATTTCATAAAGTTTCAGAAATATTTTCCCTTCACCTTGGAGACAGAGGTTGAGTTCATTTAGGTGAGCAGTGATGTCAGTTGGAAACACGAGTTTACACAGCCATTCGTCATCATCCGGTTCAGGTAGCTTTGTTCTTTTTGTCACAAAAAGGCCTTGATTGCATCAAATCTGTTTACGAAGTGCACCAACACCTTCCCTCAGCTGAGCCACTGAATGTTGCTGTGAAGTGGAATGTCGTTATAAGCACTGTCCATCTCTTGTAACAGTGCTTGAAGCTGTCAGAGTCAAAGCAGATTGAGCAACAAGGAAATTCATAATTTGCACCACTGATTACTAAGCTCTGAATTAGAAATTTTAGCACACAAGTTTTCTTGATGGATGATACAGAGAAATTTGACTGTCAGGCGATGAATTTGATCTTCAAGTAACTACAAATCCCTTCCGTTTTTCCGACTGTGGCAGGAGCACCATCTGTCACACCAAATATTTTTCTGGTGTTAACTCTTCATTCTCCAAAATGGTTTACAAAACTTTCCACTATATCTTCCCCCTTTGTTATGCCATGCAGAGGTTTTAGGTAACAAAGTTCCTCTTGGATTTTATTGGAAGCACAATATCTTGCAACAACTGCCAAACGTGGAACGTTGTTTTATCCATGCTCTCATCAACTGCAATGCTGAATATTGTTGTGTCTTTTAATGCAGTCATCTGCTTTTCGTTAATGTTTCCTGCCATTTTGCTTGTATGTCTCTAAACTGTTCTGGCAGAGACAGGCAGTTATGGTATTCTTTATTTGGAAAATCATTGAACGAAACCTCCGAACTGCTGAGAAAACCTTTTATGTATTCCCCATCTGTAAACGGCTTTCTGTTTTTTGCAATGCACTGTGCAGTCTTGTGACTTCCTTCTGTAGCTTGGTTTTTACTTACACTTGAGCATTTAAAAACACTGCTTTGCGTCTCATATCCTGCTACTCTCTTTTTGATCGATTCAGTCTTGTCTGCTTCGTCAAGAAAGGTTTTCTCGTGCTTCATTTCAAAATGGCGAATATTTGATGAGCGACAAACCATACTTTCACAACAGAAAGCACAAACAGCAAGGTCTTGCTTTTGAATAAATCCAGATATGTCTGTCCAAGGAGGCTGAAATGAATGGACATCTAACTTTGCTCTCTCAAGAGTTAACATTTTGTCAAATGTACCCCTGAACTCTCAGTGCGGGGGGGAGGGGAATGGTGACAGAGGGCACGCATAAGATCAAACACAGTGCACTGTTCCACTGGTATAAGCAAGAAATCAGGACTTAAATATATCCTAGTGGCCGGGAACAATTTTTAAGGTGCGGGTGGTGAGCTGGGCCCCCTCTTACCTGTGTGTGCACCCCTCACTGCCCCAGGCTGGGGCCGGCTGCAGAGTGCCAGCCTGAGGCCAGGAGTAGAGCCCCAGATTGATGGCGACTACCCCAGGCCAGCAGTGGGCTGAACGGGGACGGTGGCTGGGACGCCAGCTGGCAAGGGGGCAGGTGGCCCGAACCCCAGAATGGCAGCAGGCTGAGCGGAACGGACAGCTGGGACCCTGGCTGGCAGGGGTCTGGCGGATGGAACTCCAGACCAGCAGCAGAGTGCCACTGAGAATCAGTTCATATAATGCCTTTGGCACGCGTGCCATAGGTTGCTGACCTCTGGGTTAGTGTACGCGAGGAGAGCGGGACTGAGAGGAGGAGCCACAAAGTGGTTGAGGGAGAACTGAGGCTTATGCGGATCAAGGGAAGGATCTGGGACAACTAGAACGCACTCCTTTGTGCAACTTTGTTTCTGAATCCTAGCATTGGTCTATTCACAACAGTCTTTGAAACCCACTGGCAAAGTATGTCTTCTCCCACTGTTGTAGCAAGTTGAATATGATAGTCTTATGCTGTCAGTCTCTTCATTGGGTCAGGTGGCCTGTGCTGTGAATCTGCTTGTGATCCATATGGATGTTAGCATAATCCCGTATAATTTAGGCTAAGATTTTGTCGTGGTTATTTTTAGTAAAAGTCAAGGGCAATAAACAAAAATTCACAGATGCCCGTTACCTGTCTGTGACTTTTGCTGCTGCGGCTCTGTGGTTTCCCCTGCCACCATGGTGGCTGGAGTTGTGGGATTCCCCCTCTGCCTCTGGAAGCTGCAGGGGAGGGCCCCCTCTGCCTATGGCAGCTGGGAGCTGCAGGCTGACCATATTTCCCAAAGAGAACAGGACACCTACTTGCCCGAGGCTTTCCCTCCCCTCCCCCAGCATTGCGAGAATGTCCCCCATTGCTGGAACCATGGGGGGGGGGCCCGCTGTTGCTGGAACCCTGCCAAGGGTCCACTGGCTGCCAGTTCCAGAGTCCCACAGCACCTGGGGCTGAAGCAGAGAATGTCACACAGGTCTCTGGAAGTCACAGTTTCCATGTCTTCCATGACGTCCCTAAAATAAACGTAGCCTTACTGACAATGTAAGTTTTTTTTCAGTTTGCTTCTTAAAAATGGGGTTCTGTTGGAGGAAAGAGTGTGTGTGAGCATATAATTAGAGAGTGCTTAGTAATGCATATGCATTAATATTGAACAGCCAGCCTTAATTCTTGCATTTTCTATATTTTGTTTGATTTGAAACTTTAGGTTCTTTTAACATTGTGGGGTGTTTTTTTTTGTCCATGATATGGACCTCTAGGTTTGAGTATGTTGTTAACTTACTAGAGAATTCCCTTTGTTTATGGGAATCCTAATCTGGTTTCTTAAATACGTTTAACTCTTCATGCTGCTTGAACCCTACAAAGCAGACTTAGGTGGGACAAAGGATCTGGTCTTAAATGCCTGACCTTATATGTACTATGTCTGAGTAATAAGGTTTTGTATGAATTTGTTTTTATTGGCAAAAACGTATCTGGAAGATTACATAATGTCCTTCCTGTCTTTAGATAAGGAGTGTATCTCTTTAGACAGCCAAGAGTCAAATTATTTTAACAGTATAGTTACTGGTGACTGGAAGAGGGGAAAAACAGATTTGTATGTTTTTCTTCTTTGTGTGTAAAAAGGTTTGAAAAGCTTAAAAACAAAAATATCTTGCTTGTGTTTACCTTAGGAATATCAGGAATGAAAAGTTTTGTTTTCCCTGGTTTGCGGAAGGCTTTGGGGGAGTCTGATATGAATTAGGAGTGCTTTTCACCTTTAGTTGAAAGGGTGTGAATGCTGAAACCCTAACAAAATTTTTGTTTTGTCCTTACAGTTTTAGATGTTTTAGTATTTAAAAATTGAATTTTTTAAAAAATTTAAAAAACAAGTCAGACTATTAATTTTAAAAAGTTTGAATAAAAATTGATTCACTTAATCAAATCCAAGATTTTTCTGAGGTTAAATCTATTAGTTATCTATAGAGTCTACCAGGAAAAATAGTAGACAAGACCTGTATTTAAAATGCATTTAGAAATTTGTCTCTCATTTTATATTATCTATTTAAAAAAATACAAATCAGGCTGCCTTTATGCATCAAAAACAAGTAAAAGGGGACAAAAGACAATTGTGTTTTTTTACAGATATATTTTTAACCTCAGTATTTTGTAATAATTTGGATTTCTTTGTGCTGAACAGTTTTAGTTGATATTGTTTGGTAATGAAACCTTTAACTTTTATCTTTCAGCAAGATTCCAGCCTTTCTGAACGTAGTGGATATTGCTGGCCTAGTGAAAGGAGCCCATGCTGGCCAGGGCCTAGGAAATGCCTTTTTGTCTCATATTAGCGCCTGTGATGGAATCTTTCATCTGATGCGTATGTAAATTTGTTAATTCATATGAACTATTTAGCTTAAGAGTAGTATTGTATAGTTTTTGTCTAACAGAACGTTACAATTAAGTAGAAAATGTCCATTTAAATGGGAAATGACTTCAGTTATACAGCTGATGGATGTTGGGATTTTTTTCATACATGTTTTTGAGAACTCTCCCATTCTCAGATATGTAGTGACTTACCTATTCTTGGTGACATTGTTTGATGTTCCAGCAACTATAACCTTGAACTGATTTTGGGGTTTGCGGTAACTTTATCTATTTTTGAGGGGAGGCTGAGAATGGAGGGATATCTTTAATTTCACAAATAAGGAAGAATGGAAAGTGTTCATGGAAGGCTGAATAGTGCAATGGGAACGTGGTGGTGGTTTATAAACTGGTTACAGGACTATTTGCATCTCTGTTCTTTCTGATCTCTGAGTGTATCTCCTCTGATCTTGGACCTCATGCCTTTGCCTGACACAGGATGGAATTTAACTCTTCTCGCACTTTTAGCTGGGGACTATGGCTACATGAGCTTGTGTGTCAGCTGTTTTACTCTGAGTTTGGGCAGCTGCAGTTCTTCTCTTTAAGAGTTGGTGGCCAGTGGGATCTGGTGACAAAACAGCCTTCTTTTTTTAAATAAATAAATAAATAAATAAACAAACAAACAATGGTGAGGGGGTTATTTTGTAGCAGGAACACATTTGTTACAGAAAGGATTTTAAAACAGTCTACCTGCATGTCTATTTTACTTAGTCTGCCATTCCATTATGTGACCTAAGCAAGCTTGGCTTAGCTTCTCTAGACCTCCCACTTCCAGCAGGCTCGTAAGTCTTGTTTTCCCTTTTTGCTCTCCGGTGAATGTCTCTCCCTCTCTCTCTCTCTAACCCTGGTATGGTTATTTGTTTTCCTCGTTATTCCCAATATCAACCATGAGTGATTTTTGGGAATATCAATAATTGCTCTTGGGGGTAGTTGAAACTTTGGACAGAGGTGATCCTAGAAAATATGCACAAGCTGTAAGATATCCTCAGCTTCTCAATAATTGCGAAACCAGCAAGGAGACACTGGACCCTGCAAAGAGTCCATGGTGCATCCTGGCCTTGCCATCTCCGACTTTGAAGTAAGTGGAAAAGTGTTACCAAGTCTCACCTAAAGGCTTTTGAGCAGTTCTCTGTGCATGTGACAGCAGGGTCACTTGTCGTATCTGTGATCCAAGAAAAGGCCAGAGCCACCAAAAGGACAAGAACACCAAGAAGATGGGCCTCTTTGGCTGGGTCTCCAATTCTATATCACAAACTGCTCGGCTTTTTCATGAAGTACAATTTCCTAATGTGGGCAAGTGTGACTCCCTTTTACTTTTGGCTTTTGAAGGCATGCAGGGAGAATCTGAGACACCATCAAGGTAAGGCAGATGGTAGCCAGAACAGTGCTACAAGTGGATACAGCTGCACAATCCAAGGCTACAGTGATCACAGCGTGCTGGGCTTCCTGATTACAGGCATACAAAAGAGGTCCAGGCAACAATTGAGGATCTACCCTTTGAAGGCAAAGTACCTGAATGGATAAGGCATATTCCCTTAAGGATTTGAGGACCACACTGAGATCTCAGGGAATTTATGCTCCAGTTCCATACCCTACCCCCTTCCAGTATCTGCTCCTCAAAGATAGAGAACACTCTGGTTTCCAACCAGAATATCCACTGAAAAAGACCACGTTTTTACAGTTTAAGGGTAATTACACCCCTAATCTCCCTCTGGTCCTTCTGAGGAATGCTTGCTGCAGTTTTCAGGCCTCTAGCTTTCTCCTCATTCTGAGTAAGGACTTGTGTCCTATCCCTTCTGACTGGAAGTTTTATACTGCAGTCCCTCTGCACGTCACTGTGCTTTGGGTGACCAGATGTCCCATTTTCTGTTTTTTTTAATAGGGACAGTCCTGATTTTGGGTCTTTTTCTTTTATATAAGCTCCTGTTCTCCCCCCCCACCACCCTCGTCCCAATTTCTCGCACTTGCTGTCTGGTCACCCTTCTGTGATTATCCCACACAGGTCTGATAAAAGTGCAGCCCCAGATCCTTAGTTTCTCTCTAGTGACAATGATCGAGTTTTTTTTTTTTTTAATTGTGACCACACAGATTTTCCAGATCAGAATATGTTTATTTACAGATAAGAAGCATACAGACAAAACCTAGTCAAGTGCCTGTCTTCATAATGAACACCAATAAAACTTTGATTTCCCTCTATAAGGCTAATTCCCCTGGGAGTGGAAATTCCTACTTCTGTGGCAAAGGTCTTCCTGTCACTGGACAGATTCTACAAGATCCAGAACCTGATGTTCAGATTGGTAAGGTTTACAAGGCCACTTTGTGTCTGCAGCTACTGGGCTTCCTGGTTTTGTGTGTAGGAATCATCCCATAGCAAGGCCTCATATAAGGTGTCTCTAAGCCTTTCTCTTGAAAGGGTGGAAACATTCACTGCATGTATGCAAGATCAGGTACTGCTTCCAAACCAGTGCCTAACCCTCTAAAATGGTGGACAGTCCCAGAGATCATTCACAGGGGTCTTTCCATAGGCCTTCCAGACCCATGAGTACTCACAACTGATGCCCGTCTATGGGATAGGGGGTTGCATCTGGCGCATGAGAGAATGCAAGGTATCTGGAACTCTAGGGAAAGGAACCCTTCTTCAGCTGAGAGCCCCCTCCCACCCGCCAAACCCCTCTATCCCAGCCTGGAGCACCCTTTTACACCCCAACCCTCTCATCCCCCAATCCCACCACAGAGTCTACACCCCCAGTTGGAACCCTCATCCTCTCCAAGCCCCCCAGTCTCCTGCCCAAGCCAGCCCTCTATACAGTTTCCATACTGAGATACGGCCTCAAGCCAAAAAGCATGCCCATCTCCTAGTCTAGATTGACAGCTCTGAGCTCATACTAAGGTTTCAGTTACCTAGAGGGGGATTATGTTTTGGAGCAATTGGACAACTCAATCACTGTTACCTGTATGAACAAATGGGGGAACCGGGAGAGAAACTTTACATGCAAAAGCAGTGGAAGTAATGGACTAGGCATAAAACAACTGAAAAAGCCGCCTGGCTCAGCAGATGCACAGGCAACAGCTCAGAATGGTGCCTAAATTAGAAAGTCTTCACTCTCGTCTCACAGGCATTCAGCCTCTTGGTAGTTGACCTGTTTGCCAGTCACAAGAACACAAAGCGGCTGAAGTACTTCAGGGATGCGGTCCCAAGGCTCTGGAGACTGATGCTTTTTCAGTCTGATGGCCCCAAGGCCTGCTATATGCATGCCCTCCCTTTCCACTTGTAGGAAAGCAGGGTCCAGAGTATAAGGCATGAAGAAGCAAAGTGATAGTACTAGCTCTGCATTGACCAAAGAGACCATGGTTCTCTGATCTGATAGAATTGAAATAGAATTACCTTTACAGCTACCATTGAGACCAGACATTCTTTACTAAGGCCCTTTTTTCTGTTCTGACCCAGTCTGGTTATTGAGAGGGAAGTGTTAGCTGCATTTGATCTATCCTCCAAAGTGATCAGAACTCTCCTCTCTCCCAGGAGAGCTTGCACACTAAAGGCCTGCTATGCCATCTGAAGGCTTAGTTTATGGTATCAAGAAAACAATAAAAATTCCAAGGAGCCTGGTAATATATCTGCAATGAAGCATGTGAACAAGGACTCTTCCTTCCCAAAGAAGCAAGCAAGCTATGAAACCTGTGCCGCCTTAACTCTGATGGAAGTCTGTCTCTCACCAGCCATGAGTGGTCATTGCTGAAATCCTTCAGCAGTTCAATATTCTACTGGTGGATCAATCTGGTAATAGACCTGTTTGCCTCCAAGGACAGTGCCAACTGCCCTAACTTCTGTTCTGGTGGAGGCATGAATCCAGGTGCTTTGCCAGGTGCATTTTTTTTGCTCCTCCCCATTGATTCTGTTCATCCCCAGCCTGATTCTAAAGCCAGAGAAGACTGGGCCAAACTCATTCTTATGGTTCCCTACTGGTCAAGGCAGTTCTCGCTGACAGACCTGCTGCAGATGCCCATGCAGCAGTAGAGCAGGCTGTCAACTCATGCTCCTCATTCTCACTATCTTGAAGAAGATCCTGTTTACTGGTCACTTGTAATGTGATCGACAATTACATATACTCAAAGAAAGAACAGTTACTTACCCTACAGTAACTGTTCCTTTAAGACATTGTCAGTATGGCTCCTGCTGTTCATCCCCATTCTGTCTTTTATGCCTGCATATGGGAGCACAAGGTGGCACTGGGCATATGCATGGCCCCAACAGGCAGTGCTATTTAAAAGAATCTGAGCTCACAAGCCACAGGCACATGTGCCTCTGCAGTGGAATCACACTGACTACAACATCTTGAAAAACCAGTTAATTTAGGTAAGTAACTGTTCTTTTAATGATGGAACATATTACAGGAAGGTAGAGGAATCATATCCTCGCTCGGGTAAATTGGTGCAGGTTCATTGAAGCTGACTTATTCCAGCTGAGGTGCTGGCTCAGAATCTGGAGGCCTTATTGATATGTGAATGGACATACATAAATATTCATAAACTGCTTGAGATGCGTTTGTTATCATTGGGAAACAAAATACGTATGTGGAAAACCACTTTTCTTCAGTATATTGTATAAAGCAGTGAGGCAATCGTTCTGTTTTTTTAAAACCATGTAGTCAGATATAGTTGTAAACATGCTCAAGATTTTTGAAATTTTGTTTTACAGATATCTTTAATACACTTTTGTTTGTTGGCAAGATATTCTGAAGTATTGCAGCACTTATGAAATGATTGTTGCTTTGTCTGTTTTTTCCCTGTGAGTGAACAAGGCAATGCTGGTGCCTTTTAGATGATATCCATCCCACTTTTTCTAGCCCTTCTAGCAACAAGAATGAATGAAGCTGGGTTATATTATTTTTTTAACCAGAGTTGAAGCCTTTCAGACTTTAAGGTGTGCTGATTGCTCTGTAGACATGAAGAACTTCTCAAATAATATCTAGGGGTATATTTATTTCTAATTTGAAAAATTATTATAATGCAAATTAGTTTGGATATGAGACAGTGTGTTTTTCCTAATGTAAGCTACATATTCTTTTTTTTTTATACTTTTTCCATAATACTATAGGGGAAAAAAATGATGTGGTACTAGTAGCTCTGGAGAGAGAGACTGCATTTTTTCCTATTGTTTTTCCTATCATTTTATTGTTTGAACAAATTTGGAGTTAATTGGCAAGAATATTTTACATACCTGTGTCATATTTGGAATTTTTTTCAGTACTAGGTACTCATAATATTTGTACTCAAATATGTCTTTGGTCATCTCAATAAAATATTATACGATGTTTCCAAAAGGGCATATTTTTAAAAAACTTGTTTCAGTTAATAGTGTTAATACATCTGACCCATAACAGTGGCTAGGTGAAAAATACCAGGTTTTTTTTTTTTCAAAAATGAATTTTTAATTACCTGAACCCATCATTTAGAACAAAAGCATGCTACATCCAGTAGTATATCTTATAAAACTTCATTTAAGCTCCCTTTTAAAATCTAATTCAGTAAATGTAAGCCAGAATAAAATATAATTTTAATTATTGCTTAAGGAATCTGTTCCACAGCTCTTGTTTTACTGCAGGGTTACTATAATACAAAATCTTTGTTCTTACCACTTAGTATGAAAATGTGAATATAAGTATTTAAGGATTAAAAGAGGAGTCTAGACACACAGTACCTGAAATTGTGCAAATTGTTTGGTATATTAACCAAAAAAAAGCACTTGTGTGATTTTTGTGTGGGCAAAGATCTGTAAGTTGCACAAAACAGTCTGAATGTAAAAACATAGGTAAACTCTACTTTAAAAAAATTCAAATAAGTGTCAGTTTTTAATCTCAACCCAAATACATAATTGCTAATTGATACACAAGTCATTTTTAGCCAAGACAGAGTCTCCATTTATTTACACAGTGCAGTTTAATTCCATTTATTTAGAGGAGCGCAGATTGAACATGGGGAGATCATTACTATTAAAACAAAAAGAATGAGGAGTACTTGTGGCATCTTAGAGACTACCATATTTATTTGACCATAAGCTTTTGTGGGCTACAGCTCACTTCATCAGATGCATAGAACAGATCATTCAGTAATAAGATTTTATATATATAATCAGAGATAGATAAATTGTCTATCATTATGATTTTTTGTTTTATTACCAAAAAATGGTTTATTTTTCATTTAAAGATGGGTGCTGGTTGGAGGAGTTGTATGTGAGCTACAGTGAGATTGTGCAAAGGAAGAAAATCTTTTTTTCTGCACCTAGGACTTCTGTGTATGTAGATGTTGTGAGCAAACCAGAGAGCTTTATTCTAAGAAAACACAACTTCTTGAACATCTGCAAGCAGCAAGATTGTCGTTTTCTGGAGGGAGGTTGGTGGTTAAATGAGGGCAGGGCCTCAAACTAAGCAGGGGTTTGTATTTAAAAGTTTGTGTGAACTTAATCAGCATGCGTGTATGTGGGCATAGGAATGAGATGGTGGGTAGGAGTGTGGGGCAGGACCAAAGGTTGGGTGGGCAGTGAGAACCACATTTGAATTATAATTCATAATTGCTTTATGGGGTATAGAGGGGTAGAGCATATGGTTATTGTTGAGAATAGAAAACAGATGTAACTTTAGTTGATAGTAGGCCACCTCATGGATCTGCGTTAGTATATCTGGAAGGAAGCTGTACTTTTGTCCCTCTGAACGTATGATCTGCAGTCACTTCTGAGCACTTCACAGACTGTAAGATTTTATCGTCCCAACATCCTTGTGAGGCAGAGTAGTGGTATTATCCCCACTTCCCGGATGGAGTTTTGGGGCATAAAGATTTAAATGACTTGCTCACCATCACCCAGGAACATTAACAGAGCCCGTATCTTCTGAGTTCCATCCATGATGGGTGTCCGCACCTTAGCATCAATATAGTTTGAATAGAGGTGTGTGGAGTATCAAGCAGGTTTCTAGAAGATAACTGAAATTTTACTAAATTTTGTTTGATTTTCACCCTCCCCCCAATAAAATCTTATGTAGCAAGATGAGCAATGGTACATAGAGAGGTGCAGTAAAGTAACAACTTACATTAAAAATATTGTGCATATAGATTTCCCATTCTCTTACTAATAGGTTAAAGCAGACAGGAAAGAAAACATGTATTTGGAGCCTAAAGATTAAGGTTTAGGATTTCACCTGTGTTTCTAGGGCAAGAATATTAGTTCAGGGCAAAGTAAAGTACAGAATGCTTGGTAAAAGGAAGGCTCACAGAAGGCAATGGTCCTGAGTCCTTGAGAGAATAATCTGCAAGAAGTGCTAGCTATGATAGAAGAATGTGAAGTGACACACACACATACAAGAGTATCGTGTACTAGTATGAGCCAGTTTGGAAAGAGAAGCCAATACTAGTGCCATTGGATTTTTCTGTCTAAATCCAGAGGACTGCAGCACAGCAGTCTGTTTTTTGTGTAGTAAAAGTTCTGTTAGAGAGAAGAAACATTAATAGAGAGATCTGTTCAAATAAACCCCCTGAGAAATAAGCATGCAGGATTGGGGTAAGCATTTGCACAGCATGGATCACAGCAGATGGTGTACATAAGTGAAATTGGGAGTAGATTAGGGGCAAGACAAGACATCCCATTGTGGGACAACCATTATTATCGCTTTACTCATGCCTATTCTTCTATACAGTGGTATGGAAAGTAGTACTGTGATGAATGCAGATAAATTGTCGGTTGCTATAACCTACTTTTTCAAGAAATAGTTGAAAGAGCAACAAATATAGCATGAACCACTCTGCTATGGATGGTTAATATAAAATTGGCCAAAGTGCTGGTGATGAACATAAATAATTGTAGTCAATAAGAAGCTAAGAATTTTTGAAAGTTTCAGATTATGCGGTTCCCAGTAGTTAAATTAAAGGAAAAAATGATTCTTCTTTGAGTAGTGTGTCCATTTGGCCTGTACATGCGCTGCGTCTCCTTGTGTGCTCCACAAGGGTAGCCCCAGTGCACATGGATTAACCGTCCTCAGTTCCTTCTCAACTACTCCGGCTAGAGATGGTACTTTAGTTGTCCCTTTGCATATCGTTAACTCTTTTACAAATGCTATTTTTTAGCTTCCTTTGAAGTCTCTTTTGTGCCTTTGTTCTCCTGCTTATTTTGCCATTGCCTTCAAAAAAGAAAAAGGGGAAAAAAAGAGACTGGTTTTTTTTGTAAACCACTGGAGAGGTGCGGGGAAACAGGCCCCCTAGACAAGAATAAGCCCCAGCTCTCCTGGCATCAAGAAATGCTGCACTTGCAGTAAGGTGATTCTGATTGCGGACAGGCACTCTTGGTGCATCCGTTGTCTCAGTGAGTGAGGGCCACAGCCAATGAAAGCATTCCCTCTGCCTGCAGCTCCACCCAAAATTTGTGAGGACAGAGAGCTTTGCCAAAAAAATTATCTTTACGGAGGTAGCTCCCCGACCCCAGCTTTCTGAGTCTAGGGATATCCAGGGATCTAGGGATATCCAGGGATCTAGGGATAT